>OX030951.1:76961729-77561729 GCA_943735915.1 Pherbina coryleti
TCTGTCACTCCAATTTTACAAGACCTTGTTGATGGTTTCAAGCTGTAGCTCACGGACTGCTTGGATGATATTGCTCTTAAGTGTTTGAATCGTTTCCGGATTGTTGGCATAACATTGGTCTTTCACGGTTCCCTACAAAAAAAAGTCCAAAGGGGTCAAATCGCAGTCCGAGACAGCCAATTGACATCGTATGATAGTACGTTTTAGGAATTTGGTGAGCAACAGATCGATTGTGGCATGGCGCGCCATCCTGCATAAACCAGAGGTCGTAAAAAGTTAACAGGGCTGCATGAACCAGTAAAAAAACGTCGGTTAACAGGGCTCTGTAACGCACACAGTTGAGATTCATGGCGAGTTGATGTTCGTGAATTGAGTCTCACACTCTCGGCTACAGCAGCCACATTCTCGTCTGGGCGCACCGTACGACGACGGGGACCATGAGTGTTGTCCAATAGAATACCATTCTCCCGAACTTTTTGCACAAACTTCCGTACAGTAGGCGCGGGGGATGCTTAATTTCGGTCAAAACTTCTTTTCACTTTGGAATAAAACACTTTGGAAATTAAAATCCAATATTTCTCAACGCTGTTCAACCGTAAGGCGACTCATTTCTTTCCGAGTAGGTATGATACTGACTTTATGTCAAGATTTTGAGCGGGAAACAGCTGTCAATGTCAAAATAACCTATGATTTAAAAAGAAACCACAAGATGGCCCACCCTGTACATTGAAAAAGTCAAATTTGTTCAAGTCAGGATATCGATTCCTCCACGTTTCTTGCAAATAATTATTTTTTGTGAAATAATCAGGAAATAAGTAAAAGCATTGACTTGATAATTTAGCAAAGAAAAAACCTGAATTTTACTCAAAGGCCGTGTGTTATTCGGAAACTTTTCACTCGGATGATGAAATTTTGACAGTCTGAAAGAGAATATTTGGCACTTGTGAGATGAATATGACTGTCAAAAATGCATTTAGCCCCAGGGGCTAGTATAAATTTGGACAATCGGCAAGAGAATTTTTGACACATACAAAATTAGAAATAAACACTTGTGAGTTCGTGAGTCGTAAAGAAGTTAAAAATAATGTGCTTCTGACAGCATAGCAAGCAGAAGAGGAAAATATTTGCGTGAAATGCTATTAATTTCCAAAATTATTAACAATTTTGCAAATCAACTTAAATTCTTGCGCTAATACACTACCGAAAACTGAAACGTTAAAATTTCTAGTTGTCAAAATTTCATTGTCCTTTTGGCACAGCAAAAATCACAATTTTATTTGAACAGAGAGAAATTGTATTCAACTCAGTAAATTCTTTCCTACCACGAGTGAAAAGTTTCCGAATAGCACCACACGGCCAACATTGACAAGTCAGCGGGGAAAGAATACATATAATTCAATCAATAGTGAAATAATAAAAAGATTTTACATTAAATATTTTTTCTTCAGAAAAAATTTATGGCCACTCACAAATCAAGCAGCAAAAAATTTTTGCAATGATAAATATTACCCTTAAATAACTCACCGATTTCTTTGTACAGCCAAGAGCCGTTCTTGTCCCACCAATAACATAAATACGTCCATTGCAAAGAACGGCCGAATGGTGATGTCTCGACCCGAATGGAATATATGATAAATGCTTCCACTCCAAATTATATGGATCATAGTATAGTACTTGATCTCCAAAATTTACAACTTTGAAAGCGTCAATAACGTCCGAATTGCCTACACCGGATGGAGATATACGGCTTCGTTGGAGATTTTGCTCGTCTTCGAGCCATTGTTGAGGATTGTGTGTTTCATGGTGCGGACAGTGATGACAATACGGATCGATACCACCGAAAATTAGAATTTTACGTTTTGCAAATCTATCAATAGAATCAAACATTAAAATATTAATTTTAAACGTTAGTTTTCATATATTACCGTTATAAAAGAAAACCTTACCAAAACATTTTTCTAAAGATACAAAAATTTCATTGAGTAGCGTAATTTTTATATTTTAGTATTTTAAACGCTAGTTTCTGTTTTAAGAAGACTGTTTTTTGTGAGAATTATCTTTTTAACAACAATATTTAGGGTCGATAAGACTTAAAGCAATACTGATATATTTTAAACTACTTAAGAATACAAAAAACAGAAAAGTACACTTTCAACAAAAGGGAGACAAACCGTGTTGTAGTATTGACATGACTGTTAACCCGGCGTTAGTGTGATGCAAAAGGTTACGAGGGCAAGTAATGGGGTATGACATATCCCATCATAAAATTTGGGGACCTGTCCCCAATGGCGGCTTAAGAATGGCGGCCATGAACCTGCTAATTTTTCTAATAACTATATTATGCAGTACAATTGTGTTACCCCAAAAGTTTTCAGGGTCTCTGATCACGACTCTGAAGTCGAAAATTCGAAATTCAAAATGGCGGCTTAAAAATGGCGGCCATTAACCTGCTAATTTTTATAATAACTATATTATGCAGTACAATTGTGTTACCCCAAAAGTTTTCGGGGTCGCTGATCACGAATCTGAAGTCGAAAATTCGAAATTCAAAATGGCGGCTTAAAAATGGCGGTCATTAACCTGCTAATTTTTATAATAACTATATTATGCAGTACAATTTTGCTGCCCTGAAAGTTTTCGGAGTCACTGAATACGAATCTGAAGTCAAAAATATAAAATTCAAAATGGCGGCTTAAAAATTTAGCCATTCTTTATTCTGTTCCACAAAACGGATGTTTGTTCTTTTGCTTTTGTTGCACCTCTCAAAATATTTATTAAAAAATTTTTTATATAAACCAATAAGAATCTCTTTTTTATGTCAGTTATTTGCACATTTTAATTTTTCTGCCACAAAATTAACGACTTTCGGTTTTATAGATTTGTTTTGTATATTATTAATAGCTGCACACATCATATGCACAGAAATTAAAGTGAAAACAAATGCCTACTCAGCTAGCTTCGGTAATGCAACAAGTGAGGTAGGAATGTAATTTTATTGTTTTAATAATAATATTAACACAAAGTTAAACTCATTAACTAAGTATGTTTAATACCAATACAAAAAAATAAAGATAAAAATAATGCTTTGAAAAAAAATTTTTTTTTAGTTTCCGACACCATTTTAAAAAAAAAAATAAATAACTGGCCATTTCAGCCCTTGAAAGGACTTTGACCTAGCTTCTTATGATCAATTGTGTTGTGCGTGTTATTAAGTTTGTACACAATTGACCGAGAAAGGGACCTACATGTTTAACGCCGACTCCGAACGGCGATGAACGTAATGTTCTTATTCTCAAGAAGCTTTACATGGCATTTTGAATACTCTCTGAGGTTTGCCATTGTCTGCAGAGAGGTGGCGACCGTACAGAAAAATTATTTTAATTCAAATAATTTTCTGTCGCTGCTGGGGTTCGAACCTGGGTCTCCAAAGTTCGTTGGCATAGCGGCCACGCACTTTAACCAACTACGCCACGGTCGCCGACACCATTTTAGTTTTTCTTAAAATTTTCCTACAGTGGCACTTTTTGGCAAAAAATTTTTTTTTATTAGTATAATAAGACATCCCACAAGAACCAATACCTTTCCAAAAAGGAAAAAAGGGGAAAACACTTTCGTTTTTTCCATTTTAACTGAGTCAAATATTTAAAAATTCATCTAAAATCGCTAAAAATATGATTTGCTCAATTCTAGAAAAATAATGCTTGAATTGAAAAATTTACGCTTGAGTGATAATTGATGGCCTATTTGCTTGATTCAAGCATAGAATGCTCGATTTTTTTTCTCTTCGTGTACCGAAGCCGAAATTTTTAAACTTTTTCTTTTACTTTTCAGTACTTTATAAAAAAGTTATTTTATTGTGCAAAACAACGTTTATCGGGTCAGCTAGTTATTAATAAATTGTCAAACTTTTGTAAGGAGAAAGGAGATGCCTAATGTAAGCAGGGAAATAGCCCGTAAATGTCAATCAACGATAAAAAAATCATGTGCATGCCGCAAAATGTAAGTAATTCTGGGATCAACTAGAAACGTTCCAGCGTATGCTGAATAGCTAAAACGAAAATTAATCAAAGTTTTGTTACCTTCCCGAAGCTATGATTTCAAATTTTTTTGTTACATAAAAAATTAAACATTTTAAAGCAAAATGTGAAATAAACAGCTTGATAAAATTATTGAAAACTGTGTAGAAATTTACAGAAATTCGTATGAACTGTGCTACTTTAAACATAAAAAATTTCGTTTTAAAGTGAAGTTGGATGCTCTTCATACATTTATATATAAGTTTATTGTCAAATTCATTGACTTTATATCACCAGTAAAAAAACTAAGTGTATGAATCCAAATTCTAATAAGTCGATTTGCACAAGCTATGAACGATTCTAGGTAACTAGGATAAGTTATTTTACGATTTATAGTAAAAATTAAGAGCTCTAGGGTATGTAATACTCCACCATACTAACACCGGGTTAAACAAAGTCAACTAATATTTTATTATATAAAAAATACTCAGCAGTGGAATAAAATACGCCATCAGAATACAGGGTTCAACATTTTGACTAATACTTACAAATTATAGATGACGGATTTTGGGGAGGATGGAGTTATTTCTGTTGAGTCTATGTAATTGATTTCCTCAAAATGGTCGCAAGTTTTATCTCCATCATGGTAACGGTCCTCTAAGAATTTTGCTCGTAAAGGCACTTTGTTGGTTTGTTTACTACATTTAATTGTTAAATCATCCCGCATGCCTTCATCCTCATCTTCTTCCATAATGTCACCAGCATTAGCAACAGCAGCAGCAACCGGAACAGTGGTGCAATCGTTGTGATATTTATGGTAACCACTTTGGTTACTTCTGTTGTGAATTTTCTTATCAATGTCGTTGAGTTTGCCATTATCATTGACCTCAATACGTCCAACAACACTTGTGGTTGTCTTATGTGTACCGCTTGCTACCTTCGGTAAAGACTTGCTACACTCACTTAAATTCGGTTGAACTTGGTTTTGGGTTTGATTCTGCTGGGATTGATGTTTTAATTTGGTGGCCTCTACTGATTGATATGAGTTACAACATGATTTCAAAGACGTTGAATGTATATCACTTTGTGGAATTTTACTTTGAATTTTCGTTGTAGAGGAATTACTTTTGCTTATCTTGATATCCCTATTATTGTCGCCAATACATTCCATCGACTCTGTTGATGATACAGAAAACATTCTATAATACGTTGCATTGAATGTGACTATTGGCGCCAAGGTAAATTTTATGGAACCGCAGTTAAAGCTGAGGTTTTCGGCCATTTAATAAAAATAAGAAAATAAAATAATGGCGTCATCAGGGAACCCCCTTTAAAGTAACCCAAATGCACCAAATGCAACAGTAAAAATAAAAAAAAATAGAAAAATTTAAATATAAATTAAAATAAAACCACTCATTACAAGATTAGGAAAAGGGATTAGGGTAAGGATTAGAAAAAGAATGAAGAATGAAGGATTTGCATAAGGAATAGAACCAGTAATAAGACAAGGAGTAGGACAAAGAAAATTAACGAATATATTTCTTTAAATTTTGTCACTTCTTTAATATAGTCGCAAAATGACAAAACCTAAAAAGAAATATCTCTCATTTTTTTATGAAAATGAATGCATAAAAAATGCTTCATTATCTACTTATGTTCTAATGTTTGTTACGCAACATCGTCTCGTTTGTTGAAGTGAATCGTTTTCAGATTTGGCTAAAATAGTCAAGACTGGCATTATATATGGACCTAAATAATTATATTTAGGAGTCAATAGACTCCATAAAGAGATCGAATGAACTAACTTATCTTCTACTCTACCCTGTTATAATTCCACCTGTTCTCACGAGCAGCCTGTCCAAAGCCAGTATAAAGGAGGATGGTCGCAGGCAATGGGTTCACCCTATCTCATATAATGTAGAAGGGACTTCCCAGATCCTGAAGTTGGTAGCCCAATCTGGGGAGTAGGTTGGATCGTTGACTTGATCAACGGTAGCGTATGCCTACGAAGGCAATTATCATAAAAATTTCTTAGCACGGGGATAGTCCTTACCTCGGCAAACGTGTGATCACATTTCCATTGACATATTTATAAACACACACCTTAAGGATAGTCTTAAATAAGGCTAGTTCAATCGATGTTTTAACTGTTGGTTAAAAGAGGCATCAGATTTGGGTACTATGAGGTATAAAGTATATCTTAGTAATCCCGGAGTATCAGAGTTGAAATGGTGTGGCAGTAATAGAGATTGGAAGCAAACTGAACGAAATAACGAAACCTAAGAATAATTAAGCTGCGTAAGCAGTTCCACTATTTCCTTATGTTTGTCGAGCAGAAAATAAAGAGAGGAAGAAAAATATTGCGTTGTTTTCTTACAACCACAAAATGTATAGGGTGTTTTTTAGAGAGCTTGAGAACTTTAAATAATAATACAAGACAGAAATATTGTTAAATGAATTTTTTATGACAATATGTAATTTTACCAATTTAGGTTTTTACTATTTTGTTTAAATTTGGGCTGTTTTGGTCGTGATATTTTTTTAAATGCAAATAAATAATCTCTATTTCATTTTTTTCCTCCGACGTTTCGCTGGGTATTTTTCAGCATCTTCAGGGATAAATTTTTATTGAATTATTTTAGTTTCACATTTAAAAATTTATGACGGTACTTTTTTACGGCACAAACACAAACTTATTAATTAAATATAAAAATATCACAGAAAAGAATTATTTAAATTTGTCAAAATCGTTAAAAATAGTGCACATTTGAATTTCAGATTGCTACTGACAGTACAGCCCAAATTTAAATAAAAATTTTTTATAATTATAATCTGGTAGATAATTTCATCGCATTTATTTTTTAAAAATGATTTCCGGCATATGTCCGCCGCGGCTACGAGGGTCACAGTCCATTCGATCAGTCCAATTTTTCACTACTTTTTCCAATAAATCTGCCCGTAAGGCGTCAATGGTGGCTTGAATATTGACTTCCAATGCTTCGCAAAGAAATTTTTCGTTTACCACAACTGAAAAATTCACCAACTATACTTCGTTTGCGAGCTGTATTTGCCGCAAACGAATATTCAGTTGTCACAACTTAAAAATATATCTTATATATATAAGCCGCAAGCTATTTCGGTCATTATTATTTATTATATTAATAATCATTCTCATTATGTCCGTCCGTCTTCTTATGGATTCCACCTCTGTTGCTATCTTCGTCCGCGTATTAAGCAAACTACCAATTTCCTTATATAGTAACAATTTGTCCAAAAAGTAACTCTAAACTATATATAAGCTATATATAAACTATAAGCGTTATGTTTATAAAGAGTGATTTTTTAAGTGCCTGATAACTTTTTTTTTAAAAAAAACGCATAAAATTTGCAAAATCTCATCGGTTCTTTATTTGAAACGTTAGATTGGTCCATGACATTTACTTTTTGAAGATAATTTCATTTAAATGTTGACCGCGGCTGCGTCTTAGGTGGTCCATTCGGAAAGTCCAATTTTGGGCAACTTTTTCGAGCATTTCGGCCGGAATTGCCCGAATTTCTTCGGAAATGTTGTCTTCCAAAGCTGGAATAGTTGCTGGCTTATTTCTGTAGACTTTAGACTTGACGTAGCCCCACAAAAAATAGTCTAAAGGCGTCAAATCGCATGATCTTGGTGGCCAACTTACCGGTCCATTTCTTGAGATTAATTGTTCTCCGAAGTTTTCCCTCAAAATGGCCATAGAATCGCGAGATGTGTGGCATGTAGCGCCATCTTGTTGAAACCACATGTCAACCAAGTTCAGTTCTTCCATTTTTGGCAACAAAAAGTTTGTTAGCATCGAACGATAGCGATCACCATTCACCGTAACGTTGCGTCCAACAGCATCTTTGAAAAAATACGGTCCAATGATTCCACCAGCGTACAAACCACACCAAACAGTGCATTTTTCGGGATGCATGGCCAGTTCTTGAACGGCTTCTGGTTGCTCTTCACTCCAAATGCGGCAATTTTGCTTATTTACGTAGCCATTCAACCAGAAATGAGCCTCATCGCTGAACAAAATTTGTCGATAAAACACATTTCGAACCGAACACTGATTTTGGTAATAAAATTCAATGATTTGCAAGCGTTGCTCGTTAGTAAGTCTATTCATGATGAAATGTCAAAGCATACTGAGCATCTTTCTCTTTGACACCATGTCTGAAATCCCACGTGATCTGTCAAATACTAATGCATGAAAATCATAACCTCAAAAAAATCACCCTTTACAACGAAGGGAAAAATAAACAAAATTTTCAGTTGGGAAAAACGAAGTTTTCAATTGCTGCAATTTAAAAATCACTCGCGTTTATGACAACGAAATTCATTTCCTGCAACTAAATGACTCGTTTCTCACAACTGAAAATTTTGTTTATTTTTCGTTCAACGTTTATGACAACTGTTGAAACGTTTGCACTAAACGTTTTCAACCACGACAAACGAAGTTCGTTTGCGGCAAACTGGCGATAAACGTTTTTTTTCTTTGCGTGTAATCGAGAGGCGTTAAGTCGCACGAGAGGGGACCAGTTAACAGGACCACTTCTAGAAATAAAGTTGTCACCAAATTGATTTTGCAATAAATTAATGGTTAAGCGCGCTATATGGCAAGTTGCGCCGTCTAATTGGAACGAAATTTCTTCGATGTTTAGCGATTAGTTTTTGGAAACAAAAAATCAGTCAGCATAGCTCGATAGCGCTTGCCATTCACCGTAACGGCAGCTCCTTCCTCATTTTGAAAGAAATAAGGACCGATGATGACGCCAGCGTGTAAACCGCACCAAACAGTCAATTTTAATGGATGTAGTGGTGATTCGTTAATGGCTTGAGCCATTTAACCAGAAATGAGCTTCATCACTAAACACAATTCTTCGCTAAAAATGCTCTATGAACTTCGCGAACAGATTTATTTTTCTCAAAGTAATTTTCCACATTTTGGAAGCGTTGTTCTGACGTTAAACGATTCATGATGAATTGCCAAACCTTACTTTGGATATTGTTGTCATGATCGCAACCACAACAAGAACCAAACAAACAAAAACTAGGTTTCGTATTTTTTATGCATTAAGCAACTCAAGAGTACTCAATTTGTTCTTTTTAAGCATTTATAAGTTACATACGGAGAGACAGACGGACATGGCTAAATCGACTCGGGTGGTGATGCTGATCAAGAATAAATATACTTTTCTATACCTACCATGCCCCCTTTTGGGCGTTACAAACTTAGTGACAAAATTAATATACCCCTGTAAGGTTTTTTGTATTGGAGCCCCCCTAAGAAGGGGTCGGAGGGGAAAGGTTTCTAAGGGAAAAATGTTTCTTTTATAAAAGGAATGGGGGTCATTCATACATATAAACCCTCTTCGAGTTATTCCTAAAGCCCCCCTGTTCAGGTTTTAGGAATAAATATACAAAAATTATTAAATATGTATGGGAGCCCAACTTAGGAGTCGTCGGAAAAGATAGGTCCCCAAGGCAAAAATTTTCCTTTTCTAAAAGTAATGAGGGTCGGTCAGACATATTAATCCTCTCCGGCCCTCCCTTAAAGCCCTCCCTCCCTAGAGATCGCTAAAGATAGTTACTTTGATTGCGTTTGTGTCTGCGATTCAAAAGTGTAACAGTGAGAGGAAGTGTTTTTTATTCGAAACACAAAACATTGCATTTTGCTTTTCTCTCTTATCACTGCTTGGTTTGGTTCAAGAATGATAGAAACAAGATTACGGATTCCGCAAATGAGAGAGAGAGAGAGAGAGAGAGCATGACGTCACACATCACTTTTGTTTACATTAACTGCATGCATTTATTTTCTATATACTAAATATATTTTTTTCTTATTTTTACAATATGTACATGGACCTCCTAAGCCTATTGGTATAATATAATTTTATCGATCTTGAATGGTTTAGGAGATAAAAATCGCGAAAGTTTAAAAAATTTAATTTTTTTCGTGTACGAAAACTTCAATTTTTTTATACAGAAGTGCAGTTATTTTTAATTTACTTTTCCGCAAGAATTTAATTTCAATTTCCTTAATTCGCCAAAGTGATCGCACATTTGCATCAATTTTGTAATGCAGAAGTGCTGTGTGACGTCACACAGTCAATTGAGAAAGAGATCAGTAGATAAAGGGACTGCGGAACGTGTAATCTTGTTTATCAGGGTTGATAAATGAGTTTTTCAATTTGGTATAGAAATGCAGATTAACTTGTACTAAATGAAAGAAAATAGTATCGAATAAAATTTTCAAAAAAAAAAAAAAAAATATTTATTTAATTTCAATTGTGTGTTTTTTAACAGTTCCGTTATTTTAAAAACGGTTTTAATTTTTATAATAAATCACAAATATTTTTAATAAGGTAATCAACATGTCTTATAAGATTCATAAAAGTAAAATTCATTGAGATCAATAAAACTTAGAAGTAAAAACTAAGAACTTAAACTAATAAACAAACTAATAAGTAATTGTGGCGTCCGTGGCGTAGTTGGTAAAAGTGCGTGGCCGTTATGTCAACGAACCTGGAGACCCATGTTCGAACCCCAGCAGCGACAGAAAATTATTTGAATTAAAATAATTTTTCTGTACGGCCGCCACCTTTCTGCAGACAATGGCAAACCTCAGAGAGTAATCAAAATGCCATGTAAAGCTTCTTGAGAACGAGAACATTCCGTTCATCGCCGTTCGGAGTCGGCGTTAAACATGTAGGTCTGGTTCTCGGTCAATTGTGTACAAACTTAATAACACGCACAACACAATTGATCATAAGAAGCTAGGTCAAAGTCCTTTCAAGGGCTGAAATGGCCAGTTATTTATTTTTTTTAATAAGTAATAAACAAACTGAACTAATAAACAACAAGTTAAGAGCTCTTCTTCTAGTTAAAAAACAAATAAATAAAGAAAACAACGTATAAGTTATGGTAAAATCTTTCAATCTAGCAATTATTAACTGTCTGTTAAATTTTTTTTTACATAACATTTTTCATTTGATATATTTATAAGTTCTTAAATCAGTATTGTGGCATTGTTTTCCCACTATGTTTGAAAAAACTCTTTTGTTTTTATTAAAGATGAAATTTTTGCTATATTAAGTCTGTTTCATTGGTTTTTATTAAATATTTAATATAAAATATTCTTACAACGTTTGCTAAAGAATTACGTTCTATATGCGTAAGGCCACCAGCGTGCGCTTCTGACCTTATAGAGAATTTTCTTTTTCCTCCAAGGAAACTGTGACCTCCATTCTTATAGGAAAGCTACTTCGTCTTTTTCGCTCGTATGAAATATTCAATTTGCACAAAACTAATCGCTTTTAAGGAAACTTTTAAGGCAAAAGGAACCTTTGCACTGAATGCTCGCCTGAATTCACAATCAAGCCATGAACAAATATTGGCGATATTCGTTAAATAAAAACACAGGAATTTAATTGATTTCTAAGAATAATAAGATTTCAAAAATATGAAAACAATAGTTACTTTTTTAAGTGTTTCATTTTAAAAAAATTTTGAAACTGGCAATGTGGCAATTTAAAAACATAACCACTTTCACTGAGCGAAATGTATCGAAAACGCTTCGGTAGTAGGAAGGTAGGAAAGGTGTAAAATTGTATCAAAATAGTACAATTGTACCGAAAAAATCATGCCTGTTGTTTATATCATTCTTGGGTTTGGTTTGTGTTAATCTTTGAATCGAAGAGCAAAACAAAAAAATCCAAAATACTTGTTGTGATCTTAGAAATATTCAAAAAGAACAGAAAAATACTTAACTTTATAGTGTTTTTGCGATACCTGGGTAGTGATGGCTTATGGCCACTCGCGAGCAGACCTATATTGGTCGACCTAAATTGGATGGTGACCCAACCCACGCCACGCAGCAAGTGGCTTTCAATTCAGTAAAAAATGTAGCGTTTTTTTTTTTGTTCATTACTCTCTTTCCTCTCTTTTTCCCCGCCTTTTTAGCGTGTGTTCGCTCATAAAATAATCCAAGAGAGAGAAATATTATTAATAAACTCTCTTTTAGCGATATTTTACGACAATAATTGCTGGCAACTGATTGCCTACAATAAATGTTGGCATTTTTGTTAGAGTGCAGTTCTGACCCATGGTATAATAATACAAGGTAGCATTGACAGTTGCTTGGGAAATCATATACTGTCAAAAAATATACTCAAAAAGAGAGCGCTCACAATCCGCCATTGAAAACACAAGCAATGTTGAAAACGTTGAAGTGAAAAAAAAACAACAACCACAGCAGCTGCTGATGTATTTCCACAAAAAGCTGTTTTTGACAGTTTATGTTTTCCTGTTGAAGAGAAAATAAGCAGTTGTCAATGCTACCATGTATTATTATACCATGGTTCTGACCTATATTTTGAGTTTCAAAATTCTAACTCATCGGGAAGTTGGCAAAAAATGGATTCCAAAATTTGTTCAGGACAGACAAATGAAGTGAAGCTAATAAAAACGTTTTAATATACAACGTTAAATGTCGTTTATCCAGAAATTCTAAAATGGAAAGTCTAAAAACGAATAGTTTTATGGTAAAATATATTATTAGTTTTATTCCGAATTCAAAACACATATTATTGGTAAGTTCACCCGAATTTCAGGGGGTTATCACTAGTATTTATTAATTTAAATATACAGGTGTGGAAACTACTATGACAGAGCGTTGCTCGCTTCTGGAGTCATGGAAGTGATGGTTGGATGGACGTTAGTGTATTAGTATTAGCATGGTACTAACGTCCGGAAGATTTATCTGTTGGGTAACAATTCGATTAACTTCGACTCCATTGCCAAGGGGCAACGTAGAATTAAGGTGTCTACGGAAACTAATTGGATATCTCTACCCTGTTATAGTTGTTTATCATTGACCTGTGCGAGTTGTGAACTGTCTCATGAGCATCAAAAATTTCATCTGCGCTCTCATCCATGAGTGCGTACGTTTCGTTTTGCTAGGTATACGAAATGAAATTTCATGTTCAACGTTAAAAATTAATAGGGTACGTGTCTGCGAGCGCGTACGTTACTTGTGGACGCGTTGACGCATTGGGATCGCATTGTCGATTTGTTACGAGTATGGAAGCTATTGTTTGCAAAAATAAAAAAACGCACAGGTAAATGCCATCCGAAATAGTTACCGAAACAAATATAGAAATGATTGGAAATCGGAGGATGGTACCATACTCCAACAAAGTGATGTTTCATCATAATTATCACCTTTCGAACGGGTTATAACAACTTTCGATAAATTTTCGAACATCGAAGTTTTCGAAATTACAGTTTGTCACCACAGGTAAGCATTACAGAAAATGACCACGTTTGAGGCAAATATTTCATGTGCAATAAATCTTACCTCGGCTATGTTCCTTGTGTGATCTTACACAAACTGCAACTTGGATACCTTGATCGCGGCTCTTTTTCGTATAGACTGACGCCTGCAAAGTAACAAAAGAAAAAACATTTGTTCTTTTATTTTACTCCATAATACAACAGTCTAGGATGTTTTTTTTTATTATTATTTTAATTTATCAAATCACAATTAATTTAATACCAAATTGCAATTACAATGGAAATTTAATTAATATCAATAAAATTTTAAAGTGTATTTTATTTTATAGAAAAAACATCAACATACTAAATTTTGCTCATTTGTTTTGCGACAGTCAGTACGCACACAGCACTGTAGAGTCTTTTCTATGCCTTTGGCCATTTCCAGAGTGCGCCAGTAGTTCTTGCCAATGGTTTGAATCATCTCTAAGTATTCCAGAAATGATTTGTAGGTGACATACTGCATATTGGGGCACTCGAGACGATGATGATAACTGCATTCCTTGTCGAAGACCCATTGGCGTTGCATTGGCGCCACTAACTGATACCGTTCGAGGAAGTGAAGGAATTCTTCGCGACTCTCGCCGTAGTACAGTTGAGTTGTTGTGAAGCTGCAAAGGAAGGAAACGTTAAGTCATGAAGAAAAATAGCAGGGCCTTCAAGCAGCATGATTAAAGTGGCTACTTACGAGATTCCGTCATTGATCATCTTTTTTACTTCGGGGTGACTGACAATCCTATCGATTTCGATGCAGTCTGTGTTCTTGTTGAGTGTAACCAGAAACCAGGGAGGCATCAGACTGAAACGTACACACTTAATAACTCTTAACATAGACGGTTCACGTTCTGTCCAATTTTTACTCAACCACCGCACAACAGACATAAAAATCTAATAATAAAAAATTATTTATGGTGATGTATCGAAAGTAGGTCACTTGACCAACCTCAATTTCAGAATTAACTCCTATCGTATTTGAACTCAACAATGTACAGATTTCCTTTGCATTTAACTGCAAGAACTCCTTGGACGAAACTAAAGTCAGGAAAAATTTACAAATTCGCGTCAACATCAGTTGCTCTAAACTCTCTAGGCCATAATTGCGTGCTTCCAAATAGAGTAAAAATGCTGTATCCTCCCGGAAACGTACATCATCGTCCAGGCATAACCAACACTGATTGACCAAATCCTTAATGCGCAAGAAATTAGCTGCATTGAAAAGTTCTAGAATTCCTTCGCGCTGCACAAGTGGTTCCTCGGCAAGCATCCAATCATAGACCATCATAAAAGCTCCAGGTGTGATCTTTTCCTCCGGAAGTTGTATGAGCACCTCGTTGTTGCACTCCATAAAGAAGTCAGAGTAGCACTGGAGCACCATCATGTGACAATTGAAGGTCACACCCCCGATGCGTATCTGTACATTGGGCTTGATGTGATTATCAATCATGTTCTTGAGTAGTTTGTAGAGATTCTCTTTGGGCGGTTGCACTATGTTTTCCCAACCTTCGATTTCAGTGCACTTAAAGCCCATTTCCAATAGAGATTTCTCTTGCAGATTCGGCTCACCTTTGTTCCGTATGGGCTCCATTTTACCTGTGTATGGCAAATTTGAAGGACGAATTTTACTAGGAGGTGGTTTCGTAATTTTCGGAGCTTCGAAGTTAGCTGTTTCGATAAAAGCAAGCATCGAATATATTAGAGCGACTCTATCAACTGTCAAAAATCTTAAAAAGAGCTCATCTAATGACATTTTCGACAAACTTACATGTTTTGAACTCCTGTGCAGCTTCTTTGGCTTGACTAGAAGACTCCGAATTATCAATAAAATTTAAACTGAAATATAATGGTTTCCAATATTTGAACGTTCCGCATAGAAGTGAACGAGCATGAGCTTCAGAATATTACTTACTTCATGTACTTAACGTTATTGTCCATGGTATCTGAAAATGGGGGCGTGCCAGTAGTGCCAGTTGTGGATATTGTCGATTCATTACTCTGCAAAATTACATATTTTCACTTGGAAAAGAATTCACACAAAGCTTGGACTGTACCTTATTCGTTGGTTTTTCCATTTGTAATCAATAATTAACAAAAAATACGCAGTTAAATAAGGACTAAAAAAGAAAAAATGTTTTTGTTAATTTAGACAGCAAATTCAAATAAATAATTTTTTGTGATATCAATCAAATAGTAAACGGAAAGTTTAGAAAAAATTCTTTTTGTGTCGAGTTTCTTGTACTTGAAGACAAAAAAAAAAAAATTTAAACAGGTAAAATTGGAAGATTTGGATTTGAAGTTGATTTCATGGCTGTGAATTTTGTGGAAAGATGAGGCTAGGTAGTGCCTTGAGGAAGAAACACTTAAGCTATCCGAACTCAATGATATATTGATTGATATGGGAAAGCCTTGGGGATCATCTAGGTTAACTTGAAGTTAACGAAATGGGGGATATGCCTTTTTGGAAAATAATTGTATGTTGTGATTGGTTGTTGGTGTATTTGGTCTTATCTGATGATATTTTCTTGTTAGTGCCGTCTTAACAAGTTCATTCGTTTTCAATTTACTAAAATATCCCTCTAGGTCCAATCACCCAGCAAAAGTTTAGTATGAGTTAGTAGCTATTTCGTGTGAGATATGTGGCAACTGAGGACTGTTTCTGATGTTGTTTGTACTAGTACAGATCATAAAATGACGTAATTCTCAGTTGGAATGCAAATATAAGATCTGATAAATCTGAGAGACCTGATTCTGTGTAAATGCATCGAGAAAAGGTCACAGTTGGGTTTTGTGAAAATAAAATGTACTGAGTTGAAGAACTTATGCTTAATAGACACAAGTTTTTGAACTAATAAGAAAGGGTTGCCCAAATAAAGTTATCTTTTTCAATTGATATTCTTTATACTATTTTTGAAAGTATGCTGTATCGGTTCATACCATGTTATTATACCATGGTATTGGTTATAAGTTTAATCGAAAAACTAAAGATAAAGCTCGAAAATGAGCCAAATCGAATAAAACCTTCTTCCCACACAAAGTGGCTATGAAAATGGTACAGTTTTATTAAATCCCTCCAAAACTTATCTGAAATCTTAAATTTTTGGTAAGCTTTGGTAATTTTGGTTTAAAATTTGGCACGATCGAATGAAAATTTCGCTTACTTTCCATAAAAAGTGAAAAGTGACCTTTAAAAATTCCACGATAAAGTCAACTAATCTATCGACTTCATATTATACTAAAAATAAATTCTTATATAATTTAGAAAAATTTGATCAAAATTCAACCAAAATCCAAAAACAAGTGACGCCATTAGATTAATAATAAAGCCTTCATTACTTCTGTCTGCTGTGGAGGTATTTTAACATCGGAGAAACGAAAATATAACGAGTTGGCCATTGTAGCTCTTAAGAGGACTTTGATTGAGCTTCTATGATGAATTCATTTGTAGGTTTTGCTTCATTTTTGTGCATAAATGTTAGTTTTAATAACGACTCTAAACACCTAATGTTCATAACGTTGTGAAAACTCAACTTTGACCCCAATAAACTTTTTCACGATTTAAAACTAGGATTCTATTTTGAAGTATCGTATTGTGTCGTGGGAAAAGCATGGATCTATCTTCAAAGACAGAAACTTAGTTGAGTCAATAAATCTATAGAAAGAGCTGCTTAAACGAAAAACGAAACGAATTTCAGCCCTTGAATAGACTTTAACCTAACTTATATTAGGTGCGTTTTATTGGCATCGCTATATGCGCCAAACAATATTTTTCATACAAAAAATTGGTTAGCTAAGAAAGAATAATTATATCTTCTTAGCTCATAGTTGCCGATAGAAACACTATTGTCATATCAAGAAAGTGGTACTATATGTTACGTAATTTAGTGGTAGCACTTTCTGAAAACAACCATATTAAGTCAGATCGGTGATAGGCCCCTATTACACGGTGACCGCGGTGCGGAAATGTCTTCATTTAGAATACCAAAAGGTGAGAAGTAGGCCTTGATGCCCAATAGAACCTCGCATTACCGGGATAATTCGTTCTTTAGTCGTACAGCAAAATTGTGGAACAATCTTCCTGCGAGCGTGTTTCCCGGCAGTTTTGAGCTATGTAAATTTAAAACAAATCTTCACCGACACTACTCTATCTTTCCACCCTCCAACTAACTATCACCCGTCTTCCGAATCAACACAATGCTTTCGCATTCATAGAGGGCATCCCCTGAGCGTTGGTTTAGTCTAAAAAAAAAACGAAAAATTTAAGACAAATTTTTTAAGCAAAGTAATAGAATACAACCAAAGCGGTTGGATTAAGGTTGCCCTATAAATGAAAAGATTATATTTTTGAATGAGATTCGTAATAACGATCAACAAAAAGTCTTAAGATTTTTCTCTCAGCAATTTCTAATTCTTTTGCCACTGTTGGGGATATGGAAAACCAAATAGGAAAATCATAGACAAAGACCGAGCGCATACTGACCTTATAGATAAGAAGTTTTGTTTTTTGACTCAAGAAGTATAACGATGCAGCTTTGAGAAATGCATTCTGTTAACTTTTTTAATAATTAAACGAGTATGTTCATTGAATTTGACTAATTTATTAAGGCATGTGCTACTCGTTATTCCAGTGAAAATTCAAAATATTTTTACAGGAATACGGTTAGAGATAATGGAAAATTTTTTTAGGGTGAATAAATACACTAAAAAATTATTTACAAAACATTTTTTTTTATTAATATATAACATTTGTTATGAATGAAATTTTATTTTTAATTTTTTTAAATTTTTATACCTGGTACAAATAATTAGTATCGGTTTTGACCCCTTTATAAATTTCTTCGTAGTTTTTTAAGTGATAAGAAGTATTTTATTGAAATGGTATATTCTTTCTTTCTATTTCTTTCCTTTAAATTACAAATTACGTCGTTATGAAAATTAAGGAGAGTATGATTTCATTCAACAAATTTCGCGTTTAAATCCAAATTGATTATTAGGAATATACATAACACATGGTCCAATAAGTCCCGAGACTAACTACTAGGTGGCACCTCTAACGAAATATCGATATACTATTTATTTCGATAGTTTCAACCTTCAAACAATACGTGTAAAAATTTCATGACAATCTAACGTTTAGTTCAGAAGTTGCAGTGATTTAAGTGACGCTACTGTTGATATTTTCAAAATAATAGATTCAAAGCAATTCCGTGTGTTGATTTATCACTGTTTTTTTTTTGTGGGAAAAAATACCGTCCGAGCTGAGCAATGGCTTCGAAAGTGTTATTCGGACTCTGCTCCGTCAAAAGCATCCATTTGCCGATGGTATGCTGAGTTTAAACTTGGTCGTATAGACACGCAATTGTTCCACAAAACTTAAAAAAAGTACACAATATGGTATTCGCCGACCGTAAAGTGAAGGTGCGCTGAAGATATCGAAAGGCAGTGTGGGAACAATATTACAGGAACATTTGTCGATGAGAAAGCCTTACAAGCCGGACCAAAAACAACAACGTGTCGATGATTCGGAGAGCTGTTTGGCACTGTTTACAAAGAAATAAACAAGAATTTTTGCGTTGGTATGTGACAATGGATGAAACATGGATCCACCATTACACACTGGAATCAAAACGGTCGTCAGCTGAGTGGAGAGCAACCGATGAAAGCAGGCCAAAGCGACCAAAAACTCAACAGTCTGCGAGAAAGTTTATGGCATCTGTATTTTGAGGATGCGCATGGAATTTTGTTCATCCACTATCTCGAAAAGGGAAAAACAATAAACAGCGATTATCATATAGAGTTGTTTGAGCATTTGAAGGATAAAATCGCGAAAAATCGGCCCCATTTGTAGAAGAAAAAAATTCCTTTTCATCAAGACAATGCACCGTGTACAAATCAATGAAAACGATGACGAATATCCATGAATTGGGCTTCGAATTGCTTCCTCATCCACCGTATTCGCCAGATGTGGCCCCCAGCGACTACTGGCTCTTTGCTGACCTCAAAAAAATGCTTGCCGGTAAGAGATTTGACTCCAATGAAGAGGTGATGGCTGAAACTGAAGCGTATTTTGAGGCGAAGCACAAATCGTTATATAAAACCGGTATTGAAAAGTTTGAAAATTGGTGGAATGAATGTATTGCTCTTGAAGGAACCTATGTTGATGAATAAAGAAGAATATTTGTAAAAAAGTTTTTTATTACTTAGTCTCGGGACTTATTGGACCATGTGTTAGTTGCAATTTATATTTAAACTTATTTTGAATAAATAACGCGTTCATAAAATTTTCCTAAATTGGTGCGAAGCGAAATTGGTCTAAAGTTAAAAATAAAAAAATAAATAACTGGTCATTTCAGCCCTTGAAAGGACTTTGACCTAGCTTCTTATGATCAATTGTGTTGTGCGTGTTATTAAGTTTGTAGACAATTGACCGATAACCGGACTTACAGATTTAACGCTGACTCCGAACGGCGATGAACTGAATGTTCTTGTTCTCAAAAAGCTTTACATGGCATTTTGATTACTCTCTGAGGTTTGCCATTGTCTGCAGAGATGTGGCGGCCGTACAGAAAATTATTTTAATTCAAGTAATTTTCTGTCGCTGCTGGGATTCGAACCCGGGTCTCCAGGTTCGTTGACATAGATATGGTTTTAAGTTTTTCAAATTAAAATTTCCTTTCTTTTTTTGTAAGAGAAGTATCTAAGCAATTTTCCAAGAGATTGGAAAGTATCCGATATTAATGCAATAGTTGAAAATCATGGAAAGAAATGACATGCAACTGAAGAAAATTTTTTAATAATAAAGTTAGAAATTTTGTCAGGACCAAATGATTTTTCGAGTTCAGTAACAACAAAGTTTCCTGAAGTTCATTAGGGTTAATAAAATTAGTTCTATTTGAGTTATGCAATGAAGAAAACTTGGATTAAAAGTTACGTTAACATGCCGGATATAACGAAAAATTTAAAATTATTGTTGAATTAATAATAGAGATACCAGAATTTAAAGGAATGGTTTCTTTGAAGACATCAAAAAAAAATAATCTTTAAAGGCCTCTACCTTTCCCTGTCTTCCGTCAAAAACTCATTGTTTATAAATTTTTTTCGAATTCTTTGGATTGAAAAAGTTTCGACTTGTTCTTTAATGATAGTTTTAAATAGCTGACTTTGAGTAGACAGTTCAGTATATTCTGGAGAAATTCTGTTGAAATTGCGATGATAAATTTTTAAAGATATTTCTGCCAAATATATGTATTTTATTTTAATAAGTCTTTTGGTGCTCTCTGGAATTATAAATTTTTTGTACTGTTTGTGAGAATTTTTCTATGTGCAAGTCTAATTTATTATTATTTAAGTTACGATCAGAAGAAGACAATAAAGGAATCGAAAGCAGCATCTAAGTCTGACTGGAAGTCCGTCCAATTTGTGTGTTTTAAAAGAAGTAAACAAATCGTGATTGACTCAAAGGGTACTCAAAATCATTTAGTATCAATTTCAATTTTAAGGGGAAATGGTCTAAACGTGGGAACTGTGTTTATCTGAAAATTTGGATTGTTAAAATTAATTAAATTGGCGCTTATAATAAAGTGATCAAGGAATGAGCTTCCGTTTGGATAAGTCGGGTTTGAATCAGAGATCCGAACGAACTCATGCAAAACAGTTTGTAGCAAATCGTACAAATATTTTCCATTAGAATTATCAATTGCATCACATCAAGAATTGTTTTTAGAATTTAAATCTCCACCTAAAAAAGATCCATAAAAATTTTTTGCAAAATCCTTAATCTTGAAAATAATTTTGAGGATGAGAAATTACAAGGAAAATATAAATAACCGAGTTAGGAAACTCTAAGTCTGGGATAAATACTGTTGAATATTTGTATATTTATGGCAATATCAACACCAAGAGCTGAATTATTAGAAATAAAATCATAATCCTCTAAAAACACTTTTTTATTTTTATGCAAATGTAACTCTTGTATAAATGCATAATCAATATCATTGTTACAAAGAATTTTTAAAAGTTCGATCTTACGACTTGTTTCTAAAAACGATCTGATGTTAAATTTAAGAAAATATGATATATTTCACATATATTATTTCCCATTTATTGCCATATATTTATTGCGGACTTCCTACAAATGTTTGAAATATACTGCTTGAGGTTGTTCTTTAGGAAGAATCTTAAAGCTCTGAAGAAATGATTTTATTTGTTGTTCTAGATTAGTCGGTTCGGAAGTAATAAAGTAAATAGCAATTTAAAAAAAGGCATTTATAAAATAAGGTTTATTAACTCGAGATGAGCTGTCGTAAAAATTACTAGCATATGATTTATTCGGAGTAACTAAATTAGAAGGATTTAAAACCGAGTGAACTGCTTTCATAGCATTAGGTTTCTTTTCTTTTGCTAAGTTTAATATATATTTTTTATTTTTTTTTTTTTTTTGTATGCCGGGCAGCCTCGAAAATGTGCCGGATAGCCAAACTGTTGACAGTCAGCGCAAAACGGAGAAGAATTTTCATGTTTTTTTAAAAGACAACAGCCAGGATCGTGTGATTGATCGCATTTAACGCAAGTGTATGGTTTGTTACAGTTCCTTGCACTATGACCCCAGAACTGACAACGTTTGCATTGAATTTCTTTATTATGATATTTTGGAGACTCCCAGGAAACAACCTCATTTAAAATGTATCGAATCCTCATTACATCTACCAATTTTTTTCCAGGAAGAAATGAGACAAAAAAAGACCTTTGTTTTTAAGTGAATTCGGTGTGGTAAATTTAGTGACTCTATCTACAAGACCTGGAATTTCCAAATCTAGAGCCGATTTTATATCAGCAGATGTTTGGTAATAAATGCCACGCAGAACTTAATTCACTTGCCTTAGTGCCGATGGCATAAAAAAGTATGATTCGATGCCTTTCTCCCGCAACAGTGTCATCATTTCAACATGAGCTGACAGATCTTTAAAGTATAATTTGCTTTTAGAATAAAATTTGATTATAATTTTAAAACAAATGTGTGGATATTTAGCCTTTAACTGGTCTACCAGGTCTTTAATATTAATATTATGACGGATTATATATAGGACAAAATTAATCTTTAGCTTTTATTTCACTTTTTTCGATTTTACCTGAAGGAATTTCGCTAGGATTCTTATTGATATGAATAGAATTTGTATACTCCCACATTTAAAAAACGTAAAAGAGAAACGTAAAACTGCACTGAATCGTGAATACCCTTAATACTTTTCTTTAGAGTTTGTTTGCGATCTCTGGTTAAGATAACGAAAAAATTGGCCGCAGTCGTCCATACGAGTACTAGCGATTTTATTTATTTATTTATTTTCTTATTCTTCGCCTCAAAACGGAACAAACGGATAGGATACAGATATTTAACGTTTCTTCTTACACTTTTAAGTAAATATATTTAAATTCAAAGAAATCAAAATTTGTATTATTCAATTTTAATGTATTTCCTCTAAATACCATCATATATAAAAATTCTAAGCACAATAAACAAAATTAATTAAGCGAATGAAAAAACAACTAAAAAAAACGCTTTTTTTCGACAATTCTGAAAAAATTTAGTGCGAAAATCGCCTCAATATCGACGTTTGTAAACCGGCACATATCGAAATTTTTTGGAAACTACAAAAGAAAGTAATAATCTTTGGTTCAGTCGATATTAAATATTCCCAGTTTTCTTTTATTTGATGTTAGGAAGGTCTTACTATTTGGATGACATGACTTTGTATAGAGTCTAGGCGTGGTTTCAATTTATATATAACTAGCGATACCCGGCTTGCGGTGCTGCACCCGGCAAGTATATTGGAAATAATAAGTAAATTCAAAACTGTTATTAGTCCCTTAGTCTGACACCACGCTCATGTTCCACTGCCCGTTACAGTTTCCCAGTAGCAGAACATCACTTCCAGGTGACAATTCCATTATGAGTTTCAATGTCCTGTGATTTTAGCTTCCAAAGCTATTCTGTATGGCCCATATTACACGGTGCTCGTTTGCTCGGCGTGCAATGAACACTTTTATTCTCTTTTCTCAATTTGCACGTTGGTAGGTTACATGACAGAAATATGCTCGCCGAGCTAGTTTTGACATTTCATTCAGTTCCTCGCTTTTTCTCCTGCACTTTATTCCAACAAGTGTTTCCTACAACTATATTCTTCATACTATTATAGTACAATAGTAGCACTTTTCTTAACAAAATGTACTTTTTAGCTACTAAAACGCCCAACTCTTTAATTTCACCACCCAGCAACACTGTTGCACGGTGCTCGCTGCCATGTACACCGAGCAAAAATGAACATATTTTGCTCGGTCTACAAAGTGTTCATCCTCTCACACTCTCACTGATTTTTGACAGTTTTACATTGGAAACAACAACAAAATGATGTGCACGCCGAGCAAACGAGCACCGTGTAATATGGGCCTATAGAGAATCGAGCCACACCCCCTTTTCCAATGCACATACCAGTTTTCCAGTAGAAAGACTTTGGCAATTAGTAACTCCATACTGAATTTTATTGTCATGCGACGTTTAGTTCCAAAGCTATTCAATATCAATAATTTGACTTGTGTGGTCGAAGCCAAAACCCCTTTTTCTATGCCCGTCCCAGTTCTCTTGTTTATTTATTAAAAAACTTATTGAATCAAACAATGTCAATTCTATAAAGTAAAAAGTCAGCAGTTTGTTCCTTTTGTTCATTTATAAATTACAGGAAAACCACCGTCAAAACATGTGTAGAAAAGTTGCATGCAGCGAAACAAATAAACATACATACATACAAACATATATCAAGTCGGATTGATTCTCATTCTCATCAAAAAAATCCTCAACATGCTAAAGGTGGTCAGTGAATCCCCTTTTAACAAAACTGTGTTAGATTAATTCACCACATAAAAACTAATTTCAACATATTAGAATGTACTTCGGTCCATGATGTAATTAACAAGGTGGTAGTGAATTTTTCACCACACACTCAATTTTGCTGAATCTGTCAAAAAACTGTGACATAATGAGAGGACCTGTTGGTAAGTGTCAAATCGTTATTTGTTTTGTTTGCTTGCTAGTGGTAGTTCTAGCTAAAAAGAATTAAACTGCAATTATACGTAGTTTTGTTGGATTTTCATAAAAATAATTGAAAAAACTGTGAAAAACTAGAGCCGAATATGGAAACACACTGTAATTAATTGGCTGCAAGCATGGATGATCTGGCCATGTAGTTCCACAATACCAATAGCAGCAATAAGCTGACCCATTTAAAATCTTCGAGGACATCTACGAAAGCTGTATCAAAATCCGTACGAGGTGGTACATAATGCTTCAAGAATCCAACCCTTTTATCTTGAGCTGCTGGAGAAGTAGTTTAATCAATTTGAGGTTAAGTTTGATATTTGTTGGTTTTTTTATTGGATAATAGCTTTGCTTTAGTTACAACGCGAGCCAGCGCAGTCCGTCGCGCACATCGTGTCAGCAATTTTTTATTCTTATCTATGTTTTTTGCACGTTTATAATCAATCAAATAAAACTTTCACAATAAGCACAAATATCACAAACTACGTTTTGCTATGGCTTTGCTTAAAATATCCAATCAGCTGTTTTTGACAGATCGAGAGTTCATTTTTGTGAGAGAGGTTGAACATTTACTACCACCTTGTTAATTACACCATGCTTCGGTCCAATTAGCTTTAAGCGCAGCAAAGTATGTATGTATATGTATTTGTTTGTTTGTTTTGTTGTGTTGTGCTTGCTGAGAACAAAAATAGTATAGTAGAGAGCGACACGCATTTTATTGAAGCTCTCGCGGCACAAACGCATGAAAAGCTAACGATCAAGCAATGCATGGCATTCTGGATGATTTTTTTAAAAACTTAACACTTTAATAAAAGATGCTTTTTATTGAAATTTCGTAAAGAAAATACCCAGTGATCCCTTTGTAGCACAAATGTGATATTTTAAAAATTATTTCATAAAAATCGGACCAGTACTTTTGGAGTTTTGCGGCAACAAAAAATGTTCACTTTCATTTTATATAATAGTATAGATATAGATATAGATATAGATATAGATATAGATATAGATATAGATATAGATATAGATATAGATAAAGATATAGATATAGATATAGCTATAGATATAGATATAGATATAGATATAGATATAGATATAGATATAGATATAGATATAGATATAGATATAGATATAGACATAGATATAGATATAGATATAGATATAGATATAGATATAGATATAGATATAGATATAGATATAGATATAGATATAGATATAGATATAGATATAGATATAGATATAGATATAGATATAGATATAGATATAGATATAGATATAGATATAGATATAGATATAGATATAGATATAGATATAGATATAGATATAGATATAGATATAGA
The DNA here is from genome assembly GCA_943735915.1 of Pherbina coryleti. Lineage (NCBI taxonomy): Eukaryota > Metazoa > Arthropoda > Insecta > Diptera > Sciomyzidae > Pherbina > Pherbina coryleti. The sequence continues at coordinate 76,987,524 of OX030951.1, forward strand.
TATATATATAGATATAGATATAGATATAAATTTTGCCAAAATTCAAACTATGAGTACGTTTTAAATAATAAAACTTATGCACGTCACATAACACATTCTTGTACCCTTTTCATCATGTTCGCGAGTGAGAAAGTTATTTCTGCTGAATGGGTTTTCTGCAATCGATGGTTTTGTCTTAAATTTGTTTGTATCCCCTAAAAATATCAAAAACAATAAGACTTTTTTTAATATAAAGAAATCTTGACGTAAATTTTAAGAAAAATATTGTAACCAACAGATGAAAGCATATAATAACATATGTATAATAACAAAATTTCACGTTTCTTGAAATCATTAGTCTTGTCAATTTTCCAAAACATATTGTTTGAGTATCAACATTTCAGAATGTTTATACATTTCTTACCAGATTTTCTATTTAAAACGTAAAGAAATTATTTATATGGAATATCGCAATATTTTCATTATTTTCTGGTTCTATTAGTTCATATCCCTTTACATACTTTTGAATATAAATTATTACAAGAACCACAGTAAAGAAGCTTGGGAAAGTTCGTAAAGTTTCCCATCTCTAATTTATTATAATTAAGATTCTTAAGATTAGTTTCACAAAATGTATGAAGAAAAGCTGGAAAGATATTATATTTACTTTATTTTTCACATATAAATATATTATTATTTTTATTTAATATTTTATTTTAAAATATATTATTATTTTATTTAATACCTTTCCATAAGATGTTCATCAGCGTCGAAGTAATTGAAAATTTTTAAAAACTAGTAAACCCGTATGGCGTTAAAACGCCGAAATGCGAAAAATATCTAGTGTTCGTTTTTTTATTATAACTTTTACATTTTTTACATATATCTGTGTAAACTACATTTGATGTAACATAACCGTATATGGGCACCACTACATTTTAAGCTTCTGTGTTGTTTCTGTGTTTGTCTTTTGTCTTTGATTTGTTGTTGCGTTTTGTGTTGCTACATAAGTCTTTGCTCTCAATTCTTGCTCCTAGAGTGCTCTCTGCCTGTAGCTGAACAGATCCTTCATTAATGGGTAAAATGCGCTGCATACTCTTCTCTTTAATAAAAATGTTCACACCATCAAAAGAGCGGGCTCGACTTAATGTCAAATATAATTGGGCGTGTGTTAATACTGGGGCTTACAGGTATAATGAAACTGTTCTCAACGACCTTCCCAGAATAGTCATAGCAAACGACAAATACACCGAAAATTTAAAAAATTACTTCTTAAATGAAAAAAGTTGTGGCTGTGTCGTGGACACACCAGCAAATTTTGACGTGACAGTGTTTTTTTATCCACAAATTCTTCACTTATCCTTGTCAGAATCCCTTTCCTAATTTGCAAAGGTGTGTCTTTGTCCTATTCCATATCCTCTAAAATATATTTGTACGTTTTTCGCTTTGCTTTGATTATACAATAGAGTGATTTTGAAAAATTTCAGAAAAAAAATATCACATAGTTTTAGGCACCACATAGAAAACTTACTTTCTTTGCAGAAGATTGTTTTGCTTTTTATATTTAAATATCTAAGAAAAAGTAAGACCTTATCTGCAGAGCAAGACCTTTCTATTGATACCCCATTTATGAAAATTGCATTTACGGTATAGATTTAATGGTCATCACAAAAAAAGCGCTTGCGTAATAACAATATAGATTTTATTGTTGATAACTATATAACATTGTCAAGGCATTTAATTTACAAATGAACAATTTTTGTTGTTAAAAGAACAACGTGATTCAACAAGAAGTATATCTTCATATTAAATGCACTGTTGGGACCTATATTTGAAACATTATTGTTTAATAAAGGAAAATCTGGTTGCTATTACGAAAATCACATTGCTTATAAAATATATCAATACTTCTATATCTATACTATTATATAAAATGAAAGTGAAAATTTTTTGTTGCCGCAAAACTCCAAAAGTACTCGTCCGATTTTTATGAAATAATTTTTAAAATATCACATCTATATCTATATCTATATCTATATCTATATCTATATCTATATCTATATCTATATCTATATCTATATCTATATCTATATCTATATCTATATCTATATCTATATCTATATCTATATCTATATCTATATCTATATCTATATCTATGTCTATATCTATATCTATATCTATATCTATATCTATATCTATATCTATATCTATATCTATATCTATATCTATAGCTATATCTATATCTATATCTATATCTATATCTATATCTATATCTATATCTATATCTATATCTATATCTATATCTATATCTATATCTATACTATTATATAAAATGAAATTGAAAATTTTTTGTTGCCGCAAAACTCCAAAGTACTGGTCCGATTTTTATGAAATAATTTTTAAAATATCACATTTGTGCTATAAAAGGATCATTAGGTATTTTCTTTACGAAATTTCAATAATAAGTATCTTTAATTAAAGTGTTATAACTTCCTTTTTAAAAAGTCATCCAGAATGACATGCATTGCTTGATCGTTAGCTTTTCATGCGTTTGTGCCGCGAGAGCCTCAATAAACTGCATGTTGCTCTCGACTATACTCTTTTTGTTCTCAGCAAGCACAACACAACAAAACCATGATTCAATCATTATAAGCATGATACAATTATACAGGTAGGTTTGACAACAGGCTATTTTCTCACGAGATCCGTTCATGGATTGTCAAACTCGTCTGTTTTTTGTTTTTTTTTTTTTTTGTTTGCTTTGTCTTGTATGATTTTGACAATTCATGTTCGCTGTGGAAAACTGTCACACCTACCTGATTAATTATACCATGATTATAAGGTTATCCAGATATTTGACGTTTACTCACAAGAATAAGAATGTACACCCTTATTTGAAGAGGAGAGCAAAAGAGCCAAATTTTAATGGCGTAAAAATTACTCAGTTGCCTGAATATCATACTTTTTCGTAGTACAAAATACTAAAGATACATTTGACTACTACGTTTTCTACTACTTGTTTGCTTTGAACCAAAATATTATTATGAGCTTTTAAAAATTAAAGGTCCCATTTTTAATACAAAATTATATTGAAAAATTAGAATTTATTATGCAATATACATTTCATAATAAATTTATATGAATATTTTTATTGTTTTTGAAATTTGATTTAAAATAAGTTATAATATAAGGTAGTCGAATATATAATAATATAAGATATAGACAGTTTAGAGGTCAAATTAATTGAAAATTTTGTTTAAAAAAATTTGTGCTGCAGAGTTTTGAAATCGTTTGTTTGAAATGTGAAATGTGAATTTTGAAATGTGAATGTAATGATTATTATTTATATAATAATTTGGGAAAACCAAAAATACTTACTTTTGATAGAAGATAAAAATAAGTGTTATTGATTTTTTTTTTCTCTATAACGACAATGTATAAAATTTTAAAATTCAATCAAATTAATTATTCACTGATGAAATAAACTGAAGTGGAATCGGCATCAGTTAAGAATCCTTGTCAAGCTCACCTCAAAAACCATATCTTGCTTACTATGTACTTTATATAAAATGAAACACTTCTGTTTTTATAGTGGGAAAGTAGAAAAAAAACCCACTTTTATTAACATATGAAGGTAAATATCACAATTAAATGCTTCATTGCTGTATGTCTTGCGTTATTGCAATATTGGAAGGTGATTCATTTGATGAGCTGAACATCTTAAAAAGAAATAATAAAAAGACATATTACTAAGAATACTGATTGAATATAAAGAAATCACTTACTTTATGTCAATATTTTCCTCATTTTCTTATTATCTCCACATCGTTGACTAATTTTTTGCTCTCGCATTTTTTTATTCAGATCACGCAGTCTAAAATTTATCCTGGATTTAAAAAAAAGTTTGACGACATTTTCCGGTAGTGCAACATTTCGGACGGCTTTAAACATGACATCGCCTAAATGTTGAAGTGGAGAAATTTCTGCCCCGTTGTACATATTGAAAATGTCTTCTAATTTTTTTATTTCCTCGAGGAATTGTGGCTTGGATTTGCACAAACCACCTTGCGACACCTGATCTACCCATGTAAACGTAGCAGAGTCTGTATCCTCGAATTCGTTCCTGATGGTAAGCTTTCGGATAATGTACCCAGATATAAATTCGAGAGCATCTTCCTGAACTTCGGAAATGTGGTGCTCAATGACAGGACCACAGAAGTTATCGTTGAGGAATTCTTGGCACAGTGCTTGCTTGGCACTTTAGCACATGCTCACTGCTGTACACATATGTTGTCCTACATATCCCGCACGTTGAAGGCATTTTTTATTTTAAATTATTCTCACTATAGACACACAAAAAGGCACTATAAGGCACACAGTAATTAAATGTTAAAGACGCTTAAAAAATTTAATTAAATTTTCACTATACTCACACGAAAAATCACGAATTATATTCACGTCAATAAAATTGATAAAAGCACACTTGATTTTTTTCTTTTTAAAAGAAGTACAAACATATAGAAAAAGTACTTTTTTTTTAAAAAAAAGCACAGCAAAACACTGAAACATTACTTTTTGTCGGAAAGACCACACAACCCTGGCTGCTATTTTTTCAAGAGCGTAAAAATATTTTTGTTTACATAAAATAAGGATGCGTCAAATATCTGGATAACCTTATTATAATTGAATCATGAACAAAACAAACAAACAAACACATATACATACATACTTTGCTGCGCTTAAAGCTTATTAGGCCGAAGTACATTCTAATATGTTCAAATTAGTTTTGGTGTGGTGAATTAATCTAACACAGTTTTGTTTAAAGGGGATTCACTCATGAACCAACAAGACAAGATCAAGCAATCAGCAGTGCGAGAAAAAAGTATATTTTTCGTGCTTCGTCATCGGTCACAAAAAAAGCTATATTGCATACGTTTTTCATGCAAAACATGTGAAAACTTAGATAAAAGTGGAAAATTATAAAATTAACAAGTTTAATTCGCGAAAAAGTGTTTGAATACTTTGTTTGTTTATATTTTCATGCAGTAACGAAATTTAAAGTATTTTTTTTTTGCTGTTGGAATTATTGCACGTCGCTACAGCACCCTTCATTTTTATAAAAAACACAAAAAATTACTGAATTATAAACACTAATAATTCTTTAAAACTTCAAGAAATCATTTTTCACATCCAATCGCTACACGTAAACAAAAGAATTTGTGACCGATTACGTAAGACCTATCAGCTTTGTTTTGTTTACAATATGGCGGCTCTTTTGTTTGCATGATCTTTATTTCTTGGTTCATTGGATTCACTGACCACCTTTAGCATGTTGAGGATTTTTTGATGAGAATGAGAATCAATCCGACTTGATATATGTTTGTATGTATTTACGTATGTTTATTTGTTTCGCTGCATGCAACTTTTCTACACATGTTTTGACGGTGGTTTCCTGTAATTTATAAATGAACAAAAGGAACAAACTGCTGACTTTTTACTTTATAGAATTGACATTGTTTGATTCAAGAAGTTTTTTTATAAATAAATAAACAAGAGAACTGGGAAGGGCATAGGAAAAGGGGTTATGGGTTCGACCACATAAGTCAAATTATTGATATTGAATAGCTTTGGAACTAAACGTCGCATGACAATAAAACTCAGTATGGAGTTACTAATTACCAAAGTCTTTCTACTGGAAAACTGGTATGTGCATTGGATAAGGGGGTGTGGCCCGATTCTCTATACAGAATAGCTATGGAAGCTAAAATCACAGGACATTGAAACTCATAATGGAATTGTCACCTGGAAGTGATGTTCTGGCTACTGGGAAACTGTAACGGGCAGTGGAACATGAGCGTGGTGTCAGACTAAGGGACTTATAAAAGTTTTGAATTTAATTATTATTTCCAATAACATCTCCTCTCAAAAACAGCTTTTTATGGAAATGCATCTGCAGCTGCTGTGGTTGTTGTTTTTTTTTCACTTCAACGTTTTCAACATTGTTTGTGTTTTCAATGGCGGATTGTGAGAGCTCTTTTTTTGAGTATATTTTTTGACAGGAGATGTTTTCCCAAGCAACTGTCAATGCTACCTTATATTATTATACCATGCTACATACCATTCAGCCCGAAAGCTGTGTAATAGCCCGAACACAATACGCGCGACGACCGGCAAGCGCCAATTGTCACTTTTTTTTTACATGTATTTCTTATGGGACGTATTTTGGAGACTTGTAGCTCAACATTGTCGCGCGACATTGCCGTCGGCTTAAATTTAATTTTAATTTGACAGGCAGCAAAAGCAAGTTTCCGCCATTGTTTACATTGGTTATTACTGGTCACATGCAGCAAACTAAACAATGCGAAATTTATGGTAGCGATGGTAGTGAGGGATGTTTTGTTTGAACTTTATTCAGAGTTTTAAGTCTGCATTCATATTCAGAATAAGTACAACTGAATATCGACATAAAATTGCATTAATTAATGTAAAATTGATTTATAAATAAAATTTTAATTCACATTTAATTTTAAAAACTTGATTAATTATTCATTTCATTTCATTTCATTTCATTTATTTATTATGTAATATAAAAGGCCTTTTTGGCCAAAATATAATATTACAGATTATACAGTATATTGTTGGAGTTCTTAAAACTAGTTTAACTTACAATAACGAATATGACCCTAAAATATATGGCTTCCCTAATAAATTAAAAAGTAATATATACAAGCAGGCAAATAATAAACACTAATCCCAAATTAGCAGTGACAAAGGGGAACAAACAAACAAAAACTTTAATATAAAAAAAAACTTTAATATCAAAAAAACTTTATATCGTCGCTCCAGTGCACACCCCGAGCACTTCCACATAAATTTTATATGAATATACTCGAAGTGTGCACTGGAACAACGATATGTTAAGATTCATCAGCTTGGAGGTATCGAATTAGTTTTTCCTTGAAAGTATTCGGTTGTGTTGAGAAAGATCTTAAATAAATTGGCAGCTGATTCCAGTAGCGTGCTGTTCGTATAAGAAATGACCGATCAAAAACAGAGGATACAATTCTAGGTATAACAATTTGTGGATTTCTTGTAGAATGTGTAAACTTAAACATCTGTAGCAAATAGTTAGGTATTCGGGATTTTACTACTTTATAAAAGAGCAATAATACACGTATTTTTATGAAATTACGGAAAGAACATTGCAAGAATTTTAAGACGTACACAGCTATGTGATCACGCCATCGAATACCATAAACGAATCGAACGATTTTGTTAAATATGACTTCAACTCTTTTAACATTATAACCCACAGTACCAGAAAAGACCTCAATACAATAGGACAGACTTGACATTAAAAGAGAATGAGCGATTTTATATTTGACATGAAGTGGCAAATACAGATTTGTGCTATATAGCTTTCGCAACGTAAAACCTACCTTCCTACTTAGAGCGTTAATATGGTATTCAAAGGATAGCTTTTGGTCAATTATGACCCCAAGACACTTCATTTTATCAACAAATTCGATTGGGTCGTTTTGAATTCGAATGCCTATAGGCAATGATTCAGATCTAGTAGAATAAAATTTGATAGCTTTGGTTTTTTTAGGATTCAAAATTAATTGATTTGATGACATCCAATTTGACAGATTGCTGAGGTTATAATTAATCACAGATTCAAGAACATCACAAAACTGACATTCTCCAGAGAATAATAATTGAATGTCATCAGCAAAAGTGAAAATTTTACACATGCTACGATCAACAGAGTTTACCACATCATTTAAATACAACATAAAAAGTATTGGACCAAGAACAGAACCTTGAGGGACACCAGAAATGTTATTAAGCAAGCTAGACTCCAGGCCACAATATGAAACAAATTGTACACGATCGCATAAATACGATAGCATTAATTTACAGGCAGAATTAGAAAAATTAAAGTTAAGTTTTAATTTATGAATCAAGTTAAAGTAATTAACAGTATCGAATGCTTTCGTAATGTCTAGAGAAACAAGAATGCTGATTTTATTATTATTACTATTTTCTCTGATTGTATCAGTAAGCCCAAGAGAAGAGATGTTGTGCTGTAGCCATCTCGAAATCCAGATTGGAAATCATCAATAAGAGAGTACCTATTAGTATATTCCAATATCTGTTTTTTTATAATTATCTCAACAACTTTAGAAAGAGCTGGCAATATACTAATAGGCCTCAGGTTATCAATAATGGTGGATGAGTTATTCTTTGGTATGGGTACAACTCGGGCTACTTTCCAAGCCGTTGGGAACTTCGAAGTTGTAAGTATGCTATTTATAAAATGCAAAAGATGATCCTTCATTTCAATAAATAATTTTTGTTGTCAATTTTTCAATTTTTTATTCATATGAAAACTATACACAAAGAATGCAATTTACAAAGAATTTTAGAATTTGCAATTGTTTCTTAAAATAATTATATTTTAATCTTTATTAATTTTTTTTATTCATTGTTCATTTGTTATTCATTATAAATTTGTTATTCATTACTTATTTCTTAGTTATTATTGATTTTTTTATTCATTAATTGATATAAATTTAACGAATAATTAATATTTTTTTTAAATTTGAATGTGAAATAACATTTTTATTTATAAATGAATTTTGCATTCATTGAAAAGATTCTTATTTCGTTATTCACTCATTCAACTTTTTGAAAATAAAATGAAATTGAATGGATTTCTTTTTCAGCTCTTTTCTTTTGTGTTGTAATTCTAAACGGCAACTGTTGAGTCGGCTGAAAACAGCCATTGTTTTTTGTGTACTATACATGCTGCTGAAGTTTGCTGGTGTCGCGTCTATTATAATCAAGTCGCTCAACATTTCTCTACAACGACAGATTGGAGACGTGCTGCTCGCCGTTCGTCGCGCGTATTGTGTTCAGGCTATAACATCTACGTACAAATTTTCTGCTGAATGCAGTCATTGCCTTTATTTCGTTAAAAAATATCGGATCTGGCAGCGCCATTGCAACATCTTCAACGCGTCACATGTTTTACCTGCAACAGCTGACGTGCTGTTTACTAAATATGCAAAGCAATACAATTTAAATATTTTCTGTTTTCAATAGCTTAGCTGAATTAATAAAAAGCAAATAAGTCTTTAACATTTTATAATGTTAGCATTTATCAAACATTTATTTAAGCTACAGTTTCTTATCATTCTTATGGCTGTTTTCTGTGGTATCTACTATCCACAAATATTGCAGCGGTTAAAGACCACTTCTTTGCAGTACCTTGGTGAATGGATAAACAAATGGCAAGACCCAATTGAAGTTAAATTTGCAAGTGATGTTGGTAGTGAATTTATGAATAAGCTCTTCACCAAGACCGAATTGGCCAAATATAATGGTGAGGATGGATTACCGCTGTACTTAGCTCTGCTTGGTTCCGTTTATGATGTCACAAAAGGTAGCAAACATTATGGAACTGGCTGCTCGTACAATTTCTTCGTTGGTAAGCTTAAACTAAGTTTTAATAAATTTAGTCAAAATGAATCTCTTTTGTAGGGCGCGATGCTTCGGCTTCCTTTATAACTGGAGATTTCGATAACTTTGATGAAAACACATCGGATGACGTCAACAAATTGAATTCCGCTGATTTGTTAAGTTTGGCAAATTGGAAAAGCTTTTATGGCAAAGAGTACACATACAAAGGAAAGTTAATAGGTCGTTTCTATGATCAGACTGGGGAAAAAACTAAATATCATCATCAGTTTGATGCACTCTTGGAAATCGCGAAAATGTCGAAGGCAGACGATGAAAAGCTGCGTGTAGACTATCCAGATTGCAATATTGAGTGGTCTCCTGAAACTGGTACCAGGGTCTGGTGTACAAAATCAAGTGGTGGGAAAGAAAGAAGCTGGTCAGGATATCCACGGAAACTCTTTCAGTTAGACCGTAAATCATTTAGGTGTGCCTGCGTACGTGAAGAGGATTTTACAACAACCGTCGTAATGATCAAGTCCTATGACAATTGCGATGAATTGTCTGACACCTGTTACTACCATGTGGACTAACTAAACTACACTCCATTATCTAATACTCACTGCTGTAAAATGGTGCTCTGTAAAAATTGTATCATTCAAAATGCCTTCAGAATCGAATGTTGTAAAAATAATCAATTTAATAATGCATTGATTTAAAGTTTTAAAATTGGCCTGAAAGTATAAACTAACAAGTGTGTTATATTTAGTAATTCTGGCGTTATATAATACTTGTGAAGGTATTCGCATATTATTAATCGTTTTATTATAATTAAATTTTGTATTAAGTTTGTATAAAAACAAGTTTCTGCTACCATAAAACTATGTAAACATAAGTGCCTATTGCGATTGTCGATTGCTTGTAGAATAGAATACAATCGGAATAATTCTACTTTAGAGCCCAAGCCCAAATATTTTATTTCTTATTTTTATTACATGTATATGGGTCTCCTAAGCCTAATGGTGCAATAAAATTTTGTCGGTCTCAAATGGCTTAGGAGATAAAAACCGTGAAAGTTTCAAAATTCAGTGCAAATTTCTAAGTGCGTGGAAGAGGGCCCAAGACCAAATATTTTTTTTCTTATTTTTATTATATGTATCTGGTCTTCCTAAGCCTAATGGTGCAATAAAATTTTGTCGGTTTCGAATGGTTTCGGAGATAAAAATAATAATGTATTATTATGTAAAAGGGCAAATTAGCTTCCACGCACTTAGAAATTTGCGGTGAATTTTTAAATTTTCCCGATTTTTATCTCCGAAACCATTAGAGACCGACAAAATTTTATTGCACCATTAGGCTTAGGAGACCCATATACATGTAATAAAAATAAGAAATAAAATATTTGGGCTTGGGCTCTAAAGTAGAATTATGCCTTGTTTACTAAATTTTAAGCATATGTTTGGCTCCTGCATCAGCTGAACCAACCGCGCAAGTTTCTTTTTGTTGCTTACAATCTTTGAAAATGTATTTCATTTGTATTACAGTTTTTAACAACTTTCAACGCAAATAACACTTTTTTATAGGCGTAAACCATGCGAAAATCGATTAAGGAAGCGCTGTAGATAAAGTCGATCAAAAAGCGACAAACGACACTCAGTGAGAAATAAGCCGTTTGAGACCGACAAAATTATATTGCACCTTTAGGCTTAGGATTCCCATATCTTATAAATAAAAATGAATGTACGTTTGTGTGTCCTGAATACATTTCTACACAGTTTATCCGATCGTAATGAAACTTTGTGTATAGTAGTTTTTTGGTACGAGGCAAGTCATTCAGCCTTATTCCAGGATCCGTCGTAGCTGTGATTTTCTTTCGGAATCGTAAAGTAGTATTCTACGATCCGAATCGTTACGTCGTATTCGAAATTCGTAACATTGTTATTCCACGTTCCGAACGCATCAACATTTGACAGTTGTTTTTGCGGATTTCTTACGACAGGTTTCTATTGGCGGAATTAATTTTGAACAAGAATTTTAAAGTATAATTGTTGCAGAGTTCGTGTGTGAATTGTGTGTTTTCTTTGGAAATAAGCTGCATTTAGGAAAAAATGAAAGATTTTCATTTAAATCACCAAAAAAAATTTATTGTCTATTTTTATAGGTCAAAAACAACAAACAGAAACCAATACGTGCGTTTGGTCAGCTTAATGACTAAAAGGCCAGATTTGGCGCAGGGATTTAGCAATGACTTTCCAACTCCATGTTGGTAGCCACTTTCTGCTAAAAATCTCAATAATGCCATTAACTGCGATATAGGTGTTAATGCTGAACAGTTACGACTGGCAGGAAGCTCATCTTCCAAAATGTTTAAAACAAGCCTGAATGCGGGTTTATTTAAGCGGACATTTTTTTTAAACCTACGGATTTAAGAAGAGTAAAATTAAAAATGGACATACATTTTTTTTGTTTTTTGTTCAAAACCGAAACCCATTTCACTCAATAAATTTTGTGAAAATTAACCAAAACATGACGCAATCAATTGATCTAAGCCGCAAATGTTTTACAACGTTTCTTATTTAGACGTTAGAAAAAGTTAATTACACCAAGTCAACACAATCACAAACTTGTGTCGAAAAATGTCGAAAGTGTATTAAATGCGTTTTGAAAATAATTTTTTTTCACTTCTGTAATCACTTCTTTTACAGTTCTTCTTCTTTTGAAGTAATTCTTTTAAAACACAATTTATGTGACACTTTTTAAACACTTTAATTTATCACTTCTATTAAAGTTTCTTGTCTTCTGTCAAAAACAGCAGTGTTCGAATTTTCGAAATTAAATTTCAATGAGGCAACGCTCCGCATCGTTTTGTTCGGATCCTAGAATAGCAAATTTTTCGTATTCGTAGCGTAGTCTTACGTTCGTAGATTTATTACGACGGATCCTGGAATAGGGCTGATTGGCTATCAATTTTGATCCACCTTGAACACCAGAGGGCGCTGTAGTACAAATTTTTACAAAACCGCCTAAAACTCACAAACCGCTTATGCGATTAGAATGAAAATTGGCATATAGCATGGTATAATAATACAAGGTAGCATTGACAACTTCTTATTTTCTCTTCAAAAAGAAAACATCTCCTGTCAAAAACAGGTTTTTATGAAAATGCATCTGCAGCATACATGGTATAATAATACAAGGTAGCATTGACAGTTGCTTGGGAAATCATATACTGTCAAAAAATATACTCAAAAAGAGAGCGCTCACAATCCGCCATTGAAAACACAAGCAATGTTGAAAACGTTGAAGTAAAAAAAAACAACAACCACAGCAGCTGCTGATGTATTTGCACAACAAGCTGTGTTTGACAGTTTATGTTTTCCTGTTGAAGAGAAAATAAGCAGTTGTCAATGCTACCATGTATTATTATACCATGTGCAGCATAGAAGTAAAAACTCTCTAATCTAAATCTCTAATTTCTATGATCTGCAGTTGCTGAGGTTGTTGTCTTTTCAAAGACAACATTATTTGTGTTTTCAATGGCGGATTGTGAACGCTCTTTTTTTGAGTATATTTTTTGACAGAAGATGTTTTCCCAAGCAACTGTCAATGCTTCCTTGTATTATTATACCATGGGTATATAGTAGTTTTCAGGTACGATGAGTTTTTTGACAATATCTTCTTTGAACCACCTTGGACACCAGATGGTGCTGTAGTAAAAATTTTTTACAAAATCGCATATTTTTAGTTGTTTTCTTAGGTTACATATGCAAATATTTACACAATATAAAATACTTCTTAAATTTAGTAAAATTAAAAAAAATTCCGTTAGTTTGACATCAAAAACATGAACACATTTCGAAAACCAAGGTACAATGAAACAAGGTAGAAGCATTTCAGAGAGGCAGACTGCCGCAACTGTCAAAACGAAATTGACTGCCCATAGAAAATATGAAAACGATTATTTTATTTTATTTTTTTTTTTAAATTTTCATTTTAAAATTACTATTGAAAGACAATTTTGGCTATGGGGAAGAGAGCTTAGTCCGAAATGCGTCTACCTCTGTAATTCTACCATGTCGAAAACTATGAAGAATTTTACTACAACGATATATTTAATGCAATATCGTTGCTCAAAAATGAGAAAAACATAATCAGAAATTTAATTTTGTGACTTTCGATTCAAATATCTCTGCTGTTTTTTAATACATTTTGTTAAATTTGTTTTTGTTTTAAAGCTTCATCAAATTACTATGAAAACCTTATTGCAAGAATATCGTTAGTTGAGAATATATATTCAAAAAAGGTCTGAAATATTGGAGTTTTCTCTAGAGAAAAAAAGGCTCAAAAATTGGTTTTGTTGTAAAAATAATTTAAATTTAAATTCGCAAATTTTTAATTCTATTGAAAAACTATAACATTTATTAGCAAAAATTGTTTCAATTTTACGCAAAAATTAAAAATAATTTTTTTAATTAAAAAAGCATGATTCAAAAAGTCTACCCCTTGATTTTTTCAAACACATTTTTTTTTCAACATTCTGTTTTTATATTTTTGAAAAAATATACAAGCTAAAAAATTAATTTATTAGAAAAAATGATCATAGTATCTCTTACCAATCAAAAGTTATAGCCAATAATCTTTATCCAAAATGCATATACAAAAAGCAAAAGGCTGTATGTGTGATGGCTTGAAACTTCAAAATTACTGAGCCGATAGAGTTGAAATTTTGGCAGTAAATTTTTTTAAGCACGTGATGGCTTAAATTTCTGTCACACCCCCTTTTACCGCCCACAAATCAATAAAAACGCTATATTTCCTACGGTTTTTGTCGATTTGGCTACATTTTGGTAATTTAGTTTGTATGCTCACTGTCGGCAACTGTACTAAAACTGGGTAATGTGCATCTACCAAAAAACTGGAATGGGTATTTTATAAGGGGGTGTGGGTCCGCTGGGTGTTATTATTTTTTAAAGAACTTGTTTATTTTTAAATATTTCGTTAAATATAAATGAATTACATACTTCCTAATTGTTTTATATTCCTACTAATTTGAAAGCATCAAAGGTATCAAAGAAGATAAGAAAAAATCTTGCTGCAAGCTTTATCGTAAAAAACATGAATTGTACAAGTGCAGCAAAATTGTGGATGTCATCTACTCAGACCCCCCCCCCCCCCCCCCTCCACAAAAAAAAAACTCAAAAAGTGTCCGGACTTTTTTCAAAAAATTATGGCAAGCCTAATTATGTACAACAAATTGTAGAAGTTAATTTTTATACATTTTGTTAATAATATTTATTGTTAATAAGCACTTTATTATTCCTGAAAATGTCAAAGGAAAGACAAAAGCATGTCACTGGCCCAAAATACACTGTAGAGCTCAGTCTGCGTGAAACCAGGTTTCTATGGCAAGGGAGGTGGGTCAGCGGACGTGAAGTGCGTGAAATTTCACTCACCGAAAAAGCTGTAGTGACGATTGACTGACACGCATGATACAATTATACAGGTAGTATTGACAACTTCTGATTTTCTCAGCAAAGAGGAAACGACCATCTGTCAAAAACAGTTGTTCGTGGAATAATGTGAAACGAAAGTGAAAAACCTAAATAAAATTTGTGCGTTTAATATAAAATAATGAAAGTTTTGAAAAGACTATGTGTGATTTGTGCTAAACATTTTCCAGTCGGAAGCGTTAAATTTTATTCAATTATGCACAATTTTAATTGAAAACTTATTTCATTTCGTTTGCATTTCGTCCATATGCATATGCAGCTGCTGAGGTTGCTGCATTTGAATGTTTTCCACATTTTTTTTTATGTTTGCACTAAATCATATTAAGTTGACCAATTATTTTCGCTAAAGTAATAATAAATCACTGTGGCGTCCGTGGCGTAGTTGGTTAAAGTGCGTGGCCGCTATGTCAAAGAACCTTGGACACCCAGGTTCGAACCCCAGCAGCGACAGAAAATTATTTGAATTAAAATAATTTTTCTGTACGGCCGCCACCTCTCTGCAGACAATGGCAAACCTCAGAGAGTAATCAAAAATGCCATGTTATAGCTTCTTGAGAACGAGAACTTCCGTTCATCGCCGTTCGGAGTCGGCGTAAAGCATGTAGGTCCGGTTCTCGGTCAATAGTGTACAAACTTAATAACACGCACAACACAATTGATCATAAGAAGCTAGGTCAAAGTCCTTTTAAGGGCTGAAATGGCCAGTTATTTAATTTATTTAATTTTATTTTAATAATAAATCACTATTATTACAATGCTCACTATTTATTATTACATAAAATAGAAAATATTTTACAAGCAAATGTTTGGTTAACGCAAACAATGGCGTAAAACATCAACAATAATTGAACACTCTCTTTCTAGACATTTTTTTGACAGATGGTCGTTGCCATGGGTATAATATACCATGGGTATAATAATACAAGGTAGTATTGACAGTTGCTTGGGAAATCATATACTGTCAAAAAATATACTCAAAAAGAGAGCGCTCACAATCCGCCATTGAAAACACAAGCAATGTTGAAAACGTTGAAGTGAAAAAAAACAACAACCACAGCAGCTGCTGATGTATTTCCACAAAAAGCTGTTTTTGACAGTTTATGTTTTCCTGTTGAAGAGAAAATAAGCAGTTGTCAATGCTACCATGTATTATTATACCATGATTATACCATGACTGACACGCACACATAAGTCAAGTCGTCATATTTTATTTAGGGGTTCACAAAATTTACCACACTAATACAATCAAACACAGTTCATGTACACGAAATAAAACTGGTTTCACGCATGGTATAATTATAAGGTAGGGCCGAGTCGCTCAGTGCCCTCACGCGTCAACGAAGAGTGGATAATAAAAAGGTTGGCTAATTGTCAAAATGGCGAAGTTCGTAGAAACCTCAAATGAAATAAAAATATTATGTTTTCAAGTTGTAAATAGTGCGTGTTAAGTTGTTAAGTTTGTGTTAATTTGAGTGGAAATATTGTAAAAACATTGTAAAAACATTGTAAATAAATATATAAAATGCCGCGGTAGTGTTAAATTTGAAAAAAAGCTTGTACAAAATTTAACCTAAAATCAACTGCGAAACATGAATATAAAGAAACTCGAGATTAACAGCTGATTTTGACAACTAGCCCCCTCTTTTCTGCTTTCTACTCCATTCGTCTCCGAGTCGGCCCTACCTTATAATTCTACCATGGTTTCACGCAGACTGACCAGTGCAGTGTGTATTTGAATGATTGACTGCTCACGCAGACTGAGCACTACAGTGTATTTTCGGCCACTAATGCACTGAACACATTGACGACGGCAACGACATTACAACATCTGTCAAATTTTTTTACATGTATTTCTTATGGAGAGAATTTGGTCTAATGTCGCAATGTCGTGTCGTCGATTTAGAACTATTCCTAATTTGACAGCTTGTCGTCGCTGTCGTCGTCAATGTGTTCAGTACATAAGATCGGCCGTCGAAAACAAATGACAACAAAAATGCAAAATGCTGCTTTATATTTAGTAGTATAATAATACAAGGTAGCATTGACAGTTGCATGGGAAAACATCTGTCAAAAAATATACTCAAAAAGAGAGCGCACACAATCGGCCATTGAAAAAAACAAACAATGTTGAAAACATGATACAATAAGAAGGTAGGGTAAGGAGCTTTGACAAGACCTACTGCTAATGTCAAAACCATAAAATACTGTGCTACCATATATTAAGAAAAATCCCATGACAAATCCGTGTTTCATGGTTTCCATGGGTAAGCGTTTTATATAAAATGTATTGCTGAGAATATTGATAATCGAGGAAATTTTAAAAAAAAGTTAATTTATTTTCAACAGTTGCACTGTCTTAAGAAGACTTAAAAAAGTTTTTTTTAAGATATCGTATGTACATTAGAATAAAATTTTTAAACAAGAAATAAAGAATACAAAAAGATAAACAAAAAATGATGGGCAATATTAAATTAGTGAAAATAACGCTACAAGATAACTAAAAAATTCGTTGTTTCAAATATAGACACATTGATTCAAATTTTTCTTATTGACCCTATATAAAATTCCTTTTCTATGTGTTTATCCCAAATTTATGAAATATACAGAAAAGTGGCATCGCTAAAATGCTTTTTGACATAAGCAGTAGGTCTTGTCAAAGCTCCTTACCCTACCTTCTTATTGTATCATGGTTGAAAACGTAGAAGTGAAAAAACAACAACTTCAGCAGGTGCAGATGCATTTGCACAAACAGTTGTTTTTGACAGTAGATGTTTTCTTTTAGAAGAGAAAATAAGCAGTTGTCAATGCTACCTTGTATTATTATACCATGGCCTACATTACATTTTGTTGTTTGTATTTGTATTGTAACAATTATTAGCAATTATTTAATTATAGTAACAACGTGTGTAATATAATTAAATTTTAAAAAGAAAAATTCAACCAAGCAAAATTTAAACCATAAAAATTAAAAAAACAAAAATTTTTAAAGTAATTTTTGACAATGAAAGCACCGCTCCTGAATTTTTTTATTATTAAATTATATTTCGGGTACATTCGTTTATATATTTTCACGCTCATATGTTGGCGAACGTACCTTGAGTGTACTGCCAATATAGAAGTATTACATATATGGATATCCCCTTTGAATTAATGTGATACTAGGAGTGTAGTGTGCCCATACATGTACACACTGCCGACCCTACGTTTCATCAATTCTTTTCGTAAACAAGCGGCAATGCATTGAGTGACAAATATGCTTTCACTGCACTATCGATGTGCGCTGCACTCAATGCATGCGAATGTTGTAGACACTCCGCATCGGAATTGAGTGCATTTTCAATACTCACTCAATTTTTATGACTGTGCCTAAATTTCATTCGTCAACCCAAAATATGAAATGTGGAGATACTAATTTAAGTGCGAGAATGAAACGCAAAATTAAACATAAGTATTTTAATATGTAAATATAGATTAACTATAGATCTAGATTTTAAGTATAACAGTTTTTGTAAAGATATAAAAAGCCGGTCTTGGCAAAGAATAAATCAGAATTTAACTACTAATTCAAGTCGGCAGTTCTCTGCCTTGTTTTAATATTAATATTCTCTTCTTGCCTTGAACTTTGTTCAAGTCGGCAAGAATATAGCTATAGCGAAGGCAAACTCTGCCGCTATAAACAAAAATCTTACTTAAACTTCCCCATACACCTTACATGGCGATCCTGCCCATTACCTGAAATCTTTTAATTTGCTTTTCCATATTGGCACAAATGGAATACATTCAAAAACAGCCAATGCCGAAATCGATGGAAGTGTATTCTTCCAGTTTTAAAGGCAATGAATGAAATTTTGATTCTGCACCAAACAACGCCAAAAATGAAAAAACCAAGGACAAAAAGATACCAGATTTTGGTTCAAGGGAAGCATCAGCTGAAGAAGCTGCAGTTAAATCGAATGCGCCAAAAACAAATAAAACGTCTTGAATTGTCGTTGCTGGAGATAAACCATCCAACACAAATATGAGTCTTTATACAAAATGTATAAAAATAATAATAAAAATACAGTAATAATACCAATAATTATAATTAAGAGTCATAAACAAATATTATTGCTTTATATAAATAGTTAATTATGCAAAAATTACACATTGCTCTTTATTGTAAAAATGAAGATATACAAAAAAAAATATTATATACTCTACATTAAAATGGTTTAAACAAAAACAAAAAAACAAAAAAAAAAAAAAAAAAAATTATTTATAAAAAAAAAAAAATTTTAACAGATGGAAAATATTATTCAAGAGGTAGATAGAATATTCAAAAACATAAGAAAAAGTTATACTAGAGGCTACACAAGAGCCACACTAATTGCAAAGCAACAGCAGCTAGATGATTTAAAAGAACAATTTGACTTTTTGGCAAATCAATACAAAGACAGCAAAGAGTTAGTAGCTTTGAAATTAGAGTTCAGCAGCATTCATTCAAACTCAATAAAATTAATCTCAGATCAGCTTAAAACAACCGAGGGTGAAATAAGAATAGAAGAAGAAGAACAAGAACAAGGAGAATCAATAAAAATAATGGCAGCCTTTAGTCTAGAAACCGCCTCAAAGGCATTACCCACTTTTTCAGGCAATTTCAGAGACTTAGAAAGTTTTCTTATTACAGCCGAATTGATTAACAAAACGTTAAACGATGAAGGTAAGATCGATTTCTTACAATACATATACCACGCAAAATTAACGGCTAATGTTCGCACCGCATTAGGTAGCTATTCCAAACCATCAAACTTTGAGATTCTAAAACAACAATTAAAAACCAGATACAAAGATAACACAACCATATCACAATTACAGACAAAACTTAACAATTTACATCAACGGAACTTGAGAATGCATACTTACAAAGAACAATTACTTAACATTATAGAAGGGCTAAATAGACTAGGAATCGAAAGTTTAGGAACTCAAGCCACAGAACTCGAGAAAAACGTCATAATAAAATGCAATAACAAAATTGCACTCGACGCATTTAAGAAAGGTCTAAATGAAAATTTGAAATCAACTATTTTCGCTGCGCGACCAAAAGACTTATTGGAAGCAACAGAATTAGCACTCGAACTCGAAAATGAGTCGTTGACTTCACCAAATGCAATCATGCACTTTCAACGGTCATTTAACCAACAACAAAACAATAATAACACCCGCTATATCTCAAGACAAAACGTAAACACAAACTATAGGTACAATGAACCAAGAACATACAACAATAATTTCAATAGGAACCAAAATCAAAACACTTACAATAACAGAAATCTGAACCACAACAACAACTTCAACCAAAACAGAAACAATAATAATTACGCTAACCAAGGCAGAAACAGCAACCGAAATAAAAACCAAAACAACAGATACACAAATAACCACACAAACCGAAACATACGAATAGTAAACAATGAGGGAAACGAGCAGGGCTCGGAAGACATAGTCTTTCCGATCAGCCAAAATTAAAGATTTTTAAAATCTCGGATACAAATTCTAACTTTATAAAAATAAAATACAAGAATAATTTTATGACTTTTCTGATCGACACAGGTGCTGATATTTCTTTATGCAAAATCAGTAAAAAGGTAAATGATGATTTTTATAACCCAGACCAAAAATGCAAGTTAACAGGCATTACAACCGAAGAAACTTTTTCACTAGGTAGCATTAATCTAAACCTTAATTTTGGAGAGAAACACTGTAAACATGAATTTCAACTAGTAAAATTCGAATTCCCAATTGAAACCGATGGTATATTAGGTAGAGACTTTTTGAACAAATTCCTTTGCAAAATTGACTACGAAACATTCACTATTTCGATTTTAATTGACGATTCACACATTACATTGCCTATGCACTCAAAACCGCATAACACATTAATAATAAAAGTGCCACCAAGAACAGAAATTATTCAACCAATTAAACTGCAACTAACGGAAGACAAAGTAATTTTAAATAAAGAAGTACAAGAAGGTATTTTTCTTAGTAACTCAATAGCTCCAAAAAACGGCATGACACACATAAAAATTTTAAATACAACAAATGAAGAAGTGATTTTGAATGGCATTCAGTTGGAAACCGATTCTTTAAATAAATACGATATTTTAAATTACGACAGCAAAAGACCTATACACCCACAAAATCGTTTCAGTAAAATTTTGGAAATACTAAATATACAATGTAATGACACAAAAATTAAAGACGAATTAAAAGACATTTTTAAAAAATTTCAAGATGTATTTCACTTAGATAACGAACCTTTAACAACCAATAACTTTTATAAACAAAACATAACAACGACAGACAACATACCAGTATACATCAAAAATTACAGACTACCGCACGCCCAAACAGACGTGATAAATGAACAAGTTCAGAAAATGCTAAGGGACAATATTATCGAACCATCACTCAGTCCATACAATGCTCCACTCCTTTTGGTACCAAAAAAGAATACAGAGGACAAAAAGAAATGGAGACTTGTGGTCGACTTTAGAAAGTTAAATGACAAAATCGTCAATGACAAATTCCCTTTAACGAGACTAGAAGATGTTCTAGACAAGTTAGGTAGAGCAAAATGGTTCTCAACCCTTGATATGACCAGTTCATTCCATCAAATTGAACTAGAAAACAAATCACGACCTTTGACAGCCTTCTCTACAACAAACGGACATTTTCAATTCAAACGGCTTCCTTTCGGACTGAAAATCTCTTCAAACAGTTTCCAACGCATGCTCACTATTGCACTAGCAGACTTAGAATCAAATGCTTTTCTATACGTGGATGACATAATTATCTATGGATGTAGCATAAATCACCACAACCAAAATTTAGTAAAAGTTTTAGAAAGACTTCAAAGACACAATTTGAAATTGAATGCAGCCAAATGTTGTTTTTTGCGACCAGAAGTAGTATATTTAGGACATCTTATCACGAGTGAAGGAGTCAAAACTGACCCAGCCAAATACGACACTGTAAAAAATTATCCAGTTCCAAAGAATGCAGATGAAGTTAGGCGATTCGTCGCATTCTGCAACTATTATAGAAGGTTCATTCCAAATTTCGCAGACATTGCAAAAAGCCTAAATACACTCTTAAAGAAAGCCACAAAATTTACATGGTCAGAAGAACATCAAATAGCTTTCGATACACTGAAGAACAAATTAATAACTCCACCTTTACTACAATATCCAGATTTTAGCAAACCTTTCATTTTAACGACTGATGCCTCAAATTATGCTTTAGGCGCGGTATTATCGCAAGGCGAAATAGGTAAAGATTTACCAATATCTTATGCCAGCAAATCTTTGCAAAAGCACGACATGAATAAACCAGTCATTGAAAAAGAATTATTAGCTATTCATTGGGGAATAAACTTTTTCAAACCATACCTTTACGGAAGAAAGTTTACAGTGGTAACTGACCACAGGCCACTGATCTCCTTATTTTCTCACAAAAACCCTTCCTCAAAAATGACTAGGATTAGACTAGATCTATGTGACTATGACTATGACATAATATACAAAAAAGGTAGTATGAACACTAATACAGACGCACTATCAAGAATCCAACTAGACTCTGAGACTCTAAAAGAAATGATACCACAAGAAATCGATGAAAAAGTAAAAAGAACGTTAGTTATTACAAGAGGCATGGCAAATAAAGAGGCCATTAAAAAAAATGAGGATAGTAATGAAGAAATTTTTGTAGATGGTGACAACACCCAGAAGTCTGATCAACTTCCAATATGGGACTGTACATCCATTACTGACGTCAGGAATATGAAGAATTTAAAATTTTATGAGGCGAAGAATAATGAAACTAAAATATATATTGAAAATAATATAGTGCACGTAGGATACAGCGATAATTCAACGAATCTAGATTCGATTATGAAGAAACTGATATCTAAAATGAAAAATGAGAATATTAAAGAGCTAGCGCTAGCCAACAACGATAAAATATTCCAATTATTTACAAATAAAAAGTTTAAAGAAGAATATATAAAAATACTAGAAAGCGTTAAGAAAAGAAAAATTCCTCAAAGTCCTCAACTAAGAATACTCATTTACGAACCACCAAAAAGGATACAAGACGACCTAACGAAATTTCAATTAATTAACGACTACCATAATAACGGCCACTTAGGTATCAGGAAAACACTTATAAAACTCAAACAACGATATGTTTGGAAAAACATGATCAAGATGGTAAAGAAATTTGTGTCACGTTGTGACAAATGTGCAAAAAGTAAACAAACACTCCACACAATAGAGCCACTCACGTTGACAGACACCCCTAGCAATAGTTTTCAGATATTATCAATTGACACTGTAGGACCATTAAGAATTTCAAACGAGTACCGCTACATATTGACAGTACAATGCGAACTAACAAAATTTGTAATTGCACACCCAATGTCAACAAAAGATGCAGACACTGTTGCAAGAACATTAGTTGAGCAAGTAATTCTGAAATACGGCCACTTTCAAGTGTTGAAATCAGATAATGGTACTGAATTTAAAAACGAGCTAATGCGTAACATATGCACACTTTTAAAAATTAAACAAACCTTTTCAACACCATACCATCACCAAACGATAGGCTCTCTTGAAAGAAACCACAGGGTACTGAACGAATTTTTATTGACATCAACTACTGACCACGAATGGGACAAGTGGATCCCATATTTTACTTTCACATACAATACGACCCCACACATAGACACAGGGTATACACCACATGAATTAGTCTACGGAAAACTACCACGCTTACCAAATGACATTTATGAGTCACAAACAAAGTTTTATGATTTTGACAACTATCTGAGCGAGATGCGTGCCAGATTAAATTTTGCTCTAAATAAAGCCAAAGCAATGCTTATACGAGCCAAAGAAAAACGTACTAATAAGAATTTAGATTATACGAATACACTTAAAGCAGATATAGGAGACTTAGTTTTACTTAAAGTAGAAGATAGGAAGAAAAATCAATTACCTTATAAGGGCCCATTTAGAATATTTGATAGAATAGGTGTTAATACTATAATAGATTATAATGGAGTACATAAAAAGGTACATAACAACCAACTAAAATTATACAAAAATAATTTAAGAAATTAAAATACACTTAAAATACAAAATATTTACAAAAATAAATAAATCTATTTCCTAATATATTACTTTTAACACATACTTAAAATTTTTATAAACAATGTAAATTTACAATATACAAATAGAAAAATCATTGTAACCCCTAATTTTTCTCTTAAGGGTGAGGGTGTAGTGTGCCCATACATGTACACACTGCCGACCCTACGTTTCATCAATTCTTTTCGTAAACAAGCGGCAATGCATTGAGTGACAAATATGCTTTCACTGCACTATCGATGTGCGCTGCACTCAATGCATGCGAATGTTGTAGACACTCCGCATCGGAATTGAGTGCATTTTCAATACTCACTCAATTTTTATGACTGTGCCTAAATTTCATTCGTCAACCCAAAATATGAAATGTGGAGATACTAATTTAAGTGCGAGAATGAAACGCAAAATTAAACATAAGTATTTTAATATGTAAATATAGATTAACTATAGATCTAGATTTTAAGTATAACAGTTTTTGTAAAGATATAAAAAGCCGGTCTTGGCAAAGAATAAATCAGAATTTAACTACTAATTCAAGTCGGCAGTTCTCTGCCTTGTTTTAATATTAATATTCTCTTCTTGCCTTGAACTTTGTTCAAGTCGGCAAGAATATAGCTATAGCGAAGGCAAACTCTGCCGCTATAAACAAAAATCTTACTTAAACTTCCCCATACACCTTACAGGAGATCAAGAATGATAGATAAAAAAAAGCATGGTGTAATAATAATAAGGTGTTAGTGAATTTGACACTTCTCTCTCAAAATGATAAATTTTTTCGCCCCGCTCCTGTCAAAAACAGCTGATGGTAAATTGGAATCATGGTATAATAATACAAGGTAGCATTGACAGTTGCTTGGGAAATCATCTACTGTCAAAAAATATACTCAAAAAGAGAGCGCTCACAATCCGCCATTGAAAACACAAGCAATGTTGAAAACGTTCATGGTATAATAGTATAAGGTAGTATTGACAGTTGCTTGGGCATCGACCATCTGTCAAAAAAAATGTCTAGAAAGAGAGCGTTCAATTATTTCTTATGTTTTCGCCATTGTTTATGTTTCAGCGCTTGCAAATAACCAAACATTTTCTTACAAAATATTGCCTATTTTATTTAACAATAGTGAATTATTATTACTACAACGAAGATAACTTGTGAACTTTGTGTTATTAAGTGCAAACATAAGAAAAAATGGTGAAAACGTTCAAATGTAGCAACCTCAGCAGCTGCAGATGCATATGGACGAAATTAAAGAAGTTTCCAATTATTATTAAAACACCACGGCTGGAAAACGTTAAACACATATCACACATAATTTTTTCACAACTTTCATTATTATAATTGTGTATTTAACGCACATATTTTGCGGAATTTATTTATTTTTACATTCGTTTAATTCTTGTTGCACGAACAACTGTTTTTGACAAATGGTCGTTGCCTTGTTGCTGAGAAAATCTATACTTGTCAATGCTACCTGTATAATTGTATCATGGAAAACGTTGAAATGAAAAAAAACAACAACCACAGCAGCTGCTGATGTATTTCCACAAAAAGCTGTTTTTGACAGTTTATGTTTTCCTGTTGAAGAGAAAATAAGCAGTTGTCAATGCTACCATATATTATTATACCATGATTGGAATGAAAATAAAACAGCTAACGTGCAGTCGGTCGAAGCTCAATGCCATGTCCACTTCTTTTGATGGCTATTATTGTTGAGGTTGAGGTATTGAACATTCTGGCTGTGTTCGGAAATGCAAAGAAATGCGCAGCCTGCACCAATGCAACGCGAAAAAACACAAGCGTACGCAGTGTAATCAAAAATGATGCAATAAATTCGCAACTGCTGATGCATAATTGACATTACGTAATACTTCCACTGTAAAAGCATGTTGCGCATTTTTGCTGTATTTCCGAACACAGCCTCTTTCATGGCATTCGATCTTTTCTTGAAGGAGTCTATGTGAATGCAGACAATTTGCATGCTGGCCAAAGCTTCATGTCGGTGGCACCTTCCAGCGCACGTTTTTGATAAAATGACAAAACCATTCAATGGCGAACTTGGCAAATGGGCGAAGACAACTGCAATAACTTTTTGTCAACACAACACGGCACAATTAATTGAATTAAATATTTATTTAAACTTTATTCGCACAATAGCCTATAAAAACTATAACACATCATCATCTAGCAACTCAAACAAATAACACAATTTGACAACTATCAACGGCTCCTCTTTTTCGCGCTCAATTTTTTGATAGAAAGAAAGCTATTCTTGGTGTTGTCAAAAATTCACTAACACATTATTATTATTACACCATGGATAAAAAGATTGCTCAGTCCAAGCGACAAGAAAAAAATCTACTGCGCAGCGTACGTCATCGGGGTTTTCAACTGTGACACTTTATGAATACAGACAAAAGAAAAAAAATCTTTTGCATATATTTTCTTTGAAAAAAAAGTTTATCAACAAATAAAATAGCAAACATGAAGAACATAACAAAATTAAAACAAAGAAGCAATAAAAGTGCTGTCAAACACATCAAGCAACAAACTCACCCCTATTATAGGTGCATTTTTTGTAATAAATAGTACTGAAAAATATATATACTTAACTTTATTTATAAATATATTTATAATGATATTAATTCCATTTCAATACGCCAAGTTTCAAAAAGAAAATGTTGACATTTTTTCATCTTTATAAATAAATAATACCCTATAAATAAACTGTGACTACGTTTACATTCAGCCACTTTGACAAAGCCGAACTAAAACTAATTTCCATATTCAATATTTATTCAATATGGATATTGGAAATTTTGAATATTGATTTTATTTGCAAATTGTACTTTTTTTACACATTCAAAATTTAACTATCGCAACTAAGCGACTTGCGGCTGCGCATTAATTGCATCCATATTAGAATTATCCAACGGTGTTTCAAATGTAGATGATACCGGTTGCTTTACTGCCAGCTCCTGTGCCTATAATATAACCCGTTTCATGGATGGGCGCTTTTCTTTAGCACAACATTCACGTGTTTTACAACCGGCAATGACACAATGCCAATGTACAACATCTTGTCGCAACTGATGGTGTTAATGTTGGGGTTAATGTTGACAAACGTACTACAAGGGAGATAAGAGAGTTATTTCTTAGCTGAAAAAAAAAAACAGAATAAAAACCTACCGCTTTGCATTGCTTCTCTTCGGGGTGCTGCGTAGTATGCACAATTTTATTTTACTTTTGTGAGCACGTCCGTCACGGGTTAGCTCTTGTTGGTTGTTTGACAATGTATACTAAAATTTTGTCAATTCAACATTGGTTCAAAATTCAAACTGTGTCCACATCGCTCGTGGTTCGGTTTTTGGAAAAAAATGGATGCAGAAAAGGCGTCTGATATTCGCAAACGAATGAAATTTAATGAAGACGGGATGAATGATAATCTGGTTATGCAGCAGAATGAGAAAGAAATTTAACGAACTTGAGTGAAGCTCATGAGCGATAATGTGTACCCCACTTTAAGTTAAAGAAAACTCATGCAGCAGCTATGTAAGGCGCCTGCTACACGTTCAATATATTTTGATCAATATCGTGATTCGTGATATTTATTGAACATGTAGCATACGATATTGATGGATCGCGATCCATATCGCAAAATATTTAAATATTTTGAAATCTAGGATCGCAATACTGTCAATAAATATTGAACGTGTAGCATATTTTGTTTATCAGTACGCGATTGTGTATACAAAAGTGTAGTACAAATTGTGAAAAGAAATAAAAAAAACTGTTGCATTTAATTTCAAATGGAAGAATTTATTGAAACAGAGTTTGTGCTTCCGGAGGAATCGGAGCTTAGTGTAGAAAAGCAAGTTTTGAAGGAGTTTATTCTCTATTTAGAAGCATTGCCGGAGTTGTGAGACTCGTCGGCTAAAGTATATAGTGACAAAACTAAGAAATTGGCTACACTAAGCAAGATAGCTACACAGGCCTTTTTTTGTTTGCATTCAACATCTTGCAACAGCGACCCATTCTAAGCAAAAAATGTATGAATACTGACGCGATAAATATTGAACGTGTAGCACTCAACCGCGATCCATCAATCCATGAATTTGGATCGCGATCCAAGTATCACGATAAATATTGAACGTGTAGCAGGCGCCTAAGAGCTCTTAAAGGGCTTACACATCGGCGAATCTGTTCGTCGAACAATATGGCGGCGCGAACGTGTGTGAAAAAGCTAGCGTTCAAATTGAACGAACCTGTTCGTCACACAAGCCATTGATTTTTGTTGTTGTTTGTCATAATTTTTGCAGCATCCCTTGTTCGACAGAGAAAATCAAAAATTTTTGTAAACACGGCCAACCGTGTGACAAACTGTCGAACAGCGCTTCTTAACTAGCGAACTTGTGTGAACATGGCCGCCGTGTGACGAACAGATTCGCCGATGTGTAAGCCCTTTTAGAGCGGCCGCATATTAGGGATGTTTCCGTACTTTACACTGTGTAAGATTTGTGTAAAATTTGTGCAAGAGAGTAAAACGATATGTGAGGATAGTTGCAAAAGTACGGAAACAGCTTCTAGTAAGTTTCAAGCACAAAACAGCTGATTTTGACTGCAGCCGGCAGCACAAAATTTAAAACACTTTCACTCAAATTATTAAAAGCCATTTTTAATGCAAAACTGAACAATTACTTAATTTTTATTTATTATTATTTATTTATTGTGCGTAAATTTCTTTTTAGGCACACAATTTGTGAATTTATTTATCGCAAAACATAAACAATTATGAAATGTAATTTGACATTTGCTTTTTCTTATTGATGCTTGTTCTTACTTTACTCGAATTCTCGAGTTCTAGCACTCTCTGTGCACTTTGTATGCTCAAGAGAGCGATTTTATGCTTGTTCTTCTTCTACCATTTTAAGCACAGAAAGTACGGAAACAGAAAATAGTGTCCCACAAGTTACACAGTGTGCGTACGGAAACAGACCTATTACAAACTTTTAGTCGGCCGATAGTTTGATGCTACATGGGTTGCAACCGACAGACCAACTATATAGTTTATGGTAGCTGCACACATTTTACCCGGATAGTCTGCCGGGATAAAAGTCTGTAGTGTGCGGCCGCACTTAGCTGAACGTAAACTGTCTCTATCATATGTGAGCAAAAGTGAAAGCCTACGGTAAAATTCGTTCAATTTCTTTTAAGGAAAAGGTGGCACCACCTTCGCTGTCAAAATCAGCTGGTTCTTTGCTGCTCTTTGTAAAAGTTTTATCAAATAAAAATAAAATTGCCAAATTTTTTGTTTCGGTTGGATTTAGCAAATGTAGCTTTAAAAAAACAGAATTAGTTTGAAAAGTCTTTCAAATCCAATTAAGTGCTCATAATGGATGAGGATGAACCTGGTATTCATCGATTGGAGGGTATCAGCGGCGATTCTAGAGGTGGATTAGAACTAAAAAAAACCAAAACTGAGCATGACAAATTCAAGTTGCCAAAGCCATCCTTGCTTGGCTTAGATCGATTAGCTCAGCAACGCCGCAAAGAAATCGTTGAGTCCCAACGCTTGATTTCTTTTAAAGACAGCGAGTATGATGATGACAAGGACAAAAACGGAACACCAGAGTCGTCTCGTGAATTCTCCTTTAAAAAACCGGACACCGAAAGTTTTCATAAGCTAAACCGCCAACTGCGCGAACACAAGGATGAAACTCCATCCCATACTGGTGGCGTTTCCGATATGGCAAGAGAACGCTTACGCGAACACATTCAAAGGGATAAACATAAGAGTGGAGTTAGGTACTCAACTAAAGATGGAAATCCTGATGCAGAAAAATCATCGCGGAGAAACCGCGACAGGGATCGTGACTATGACAGGGATCGTCGAAGAGACCGCAACCGAGAAAGGGATCGACGCAATAGGGGACGAGATCGCAAAGAACGTGGTGAGGACTCTGAGCGTTACCATCGTGGTTCGAACTCTGCACGCAGTGTCAATACGCCACGTTTCAAAGACGAACCTAAAACACCTGGACTTGCTTCAGTTTCTGGAAGCACCTGGGATGAAGATGATGGCGAGCGTCCTGCACACTCACGGAAATCATCTTGGGATTTCCCTACGCCCAAGTCGTATGCTGGTGATAGATCGGATTGGTCTGCGCGTAGTGGCGGTAGTAGCGGCTTTGGCAGTGGAAATCGCAATCGGTCTTCTAGACATGGTCGAAATTACGAAGATGATACACCGCGTCCAACACCGGCGCATAACTACAACTCTTGGGCCAACGACAGAAAAAAATCTGGAGCAACTCCCGCAACAGGTCGCAGTACCAAACAACCTTGGGGCGATAGCGAGGAAGATCGTGATATGTGGGAGGAGGAACAACGTCGTTTAGATAGAGAGTGGTATAACATTGATGAGGGCTACGATGATGAGAACAATCCGTTCGGAGGTGCAAATGCTGATTATTTCAGGTAAATCGGAAATGAATATACAATGTTAGCATTCTTGCTATAAGCTCACTCTTCCGCAGAAAACGTGAAGAAATACTCGAACAGAAACGCACCAAACGTATAAGTGCACAACAGCGCCAAATCAATAAAGATAACGAACTTTGGGAGCGAAATCGCATGCTTACTTCAGGCGTTGTAATGTCTATTAATGTGAATGAGGACTTTGACGAAGAAGCTCTGGAACGTGTGCATCTATTGGTACATCATATCATACCGCCTTTCCTTGATGGCCGTATAGTTTTCACAAAGCAACCAGAGCCAGTGGTCCCCGTTAAGGACCCCACATCAGACATGGCTCAAATTGCACGAAAAGGTAGCGCTTTGGTACGTGTCTATCGTGAGCAAAAAGAACGCCGTAAGGCGCAAAAAAAACATTGGGAGCTAGGTGGTACCAAACTTGGCAATATTATGGGAATTGAAAAGAAAACCGAAGAAGAGGATGCAAAATTCGACAGAGAGTCAGATACCGCCGACTACCGCAAGGATCAAAAGTTTGCAGATCACATGAAAAACCAGGATGCGGGAGGTAAAAGTGATTTCTCTCGGAAAAAATCAATGTATGAACAGCGTCGCTTTCTGCCCGTATTTGCTGTACGGCAGGAATTGCTGAATGTTATACGCGAAAACTCAGTGGTTATCATTGTGGGAGAAACGGGAAGTGGTAAAACTACTCAGCTGACTCAGTATCTACATGAAGATGGCTATAGTAATTTTGGTATGATTGGATGCACGCAGCCAAGAAGAGTTGCAGCAATGTCAGTGGCTAAACGCGTTTCGGATGAATTGGGTACCAATCTAGGTGAGTTAATGCAAAATCTAGAATTTTTCTTAATTATTTCTATATACTATTTAGGCGACGAAGTTGGCTATGCAATTCGTTTTGAAGACTGTACCTCAGAGAAAACAGTTATTAAATATATGACTGATGGTATTCTCTTGCGTGAGAGTTTGAGAGATCCCGACTTAGATGGATATTCGGCAATTATAATGGACGAAGCTCATGAGCGTTCCCTTTCGACTGATGTGCTCTTTGGTTTATTGCGTGAGGTGAGTAAATTTTATGTGTTTCAAACGACTGCAATACTGCCAAGACTTAAAAAAACAAAAAAATTATCCAACATTTTCTTATGACAGCAAAACATTTTTCTCCAAATTTCAAGTCAAAAAAGATAATTTGTGGTTGTAGACAAGGTATATTAAGGAAGGTAGAGTTAGTAGTTGAAATTCTCTCAAGGTGGGTACAGCACCTGTCAAAATCGGCTATTGAACGAATAAAAGCAAAACAAATAACAAAATTTTCCAATTGACTTGTGTTGTTGATGAAAATTATTTAAGCGATTTTATGCCCAGAAATTGTGCAATTTGTAAGAAGCCTTTTCAAAAAGAAAATGGCTCGTCTTTTAGTGTGCCTCTTAATGAAGCAAGACGCAATCACTGGAACGTTGCTTGTTCCACAACACTTTCCCAATCAGCGCGGGTCTGCGAAAAGCATTTTTATAAAACGGATTTTATAAATCCTCCGGGGAATAATTCCGGTCCACTCCAGTTGCAGCCAGGAGCAGTGCCTTTCTTGGTGTTATTTTACTTTCACGATAAATACTAAAAATAAACATTCTGCACGCTCAAAAATTAAAACTATGAATTTCAACACATTTGACAGTTTTCTATTTTATTAATTTTTTTTTACGCTCTTCTTATGTTGTACTGTACCCACCACTCCGAGATAAGACTACCTTGTTGAATATACCTTGGTTGTAGACCTCTCGTATTTCCATTTCTCTTCTCAAAAAATAAAAAAAAAAAGGAAGATTAATATGGAATGAAAAAATACAAACGGAAATTTCAGCCTCTTTACGTTTAGACTTTGATCAATCTTCATCATAATCAATTGTATTGTCTGAGTTTAATATGGAAGCATAAGTAACTGAAAATTCCACCTACAATTGTTGGCTGACTCTGTGCAGCTTATGTTCTTAAGAAGAAAAAATTCAAATTTTTATGTAACATCTAAGGTTATTAAAGCTGTATTATTTAATTCGACCTAAAGCTAGTCGGTACCACTTCTATACATTAATTATGAGATTCAGCAATTTTTTAACTGAAACGAATAAAATTACTCCAAAATTAAGAAATAATCATCCTATTCAAATAATAATATGATTTTAATGATATATTTTCTGAAATCTCATAAATCTAAGCATTTGTCGTTAAGAATCTTCATTATTAAATTAATTAATTAATTAAATTAATTTTTTTATTGAAATAATTTCGTGCTATCACGATTCCACCTGAAATTAATTTTTTAACGAACATTCACGATCGATAACAAACGGTGCCAATCGAATTTCATTTATTGATTGAATGAAACACTCTAATATCCCTTATTTACACGGAATGTAAGGAGGTTGAGGGAATCACACGTCAGATCAATTCAATGATTTTTGATAGACATCGGTAGCAAAAGTAAACAAAGATGAAGACTTCCTAACACGCAAACATGTCATATATTGTTAGCCATGCAAGAAGCTTGGGAATTCAAGATAAATAGTTATAGACATATAGTTATACATACATTTTTTACAAATAATTTAAGACATACATTATTTTGCACTCAAATTTCTTTGCGCAACATTTTATATTATTTCCATATAATTTTTTGAGTGGAACTTCCGACCGCATATCTATATCTAAAACCCTGAATGCACCTCCATGGTGTAAAATGCATACGCTGTATTTGCATATTCTACTTGCTCTCTCTCTTTATATGATTTTTGTGCTCCATTATCTCTATATACATTATATATTATGTTATTCCTCGTATGTTCTCTTTATTCTTAAGGTAGAAAATAAGTTAAGATTTGATTTAATCCAGCACACAGTCCCATAATTAATTCCAAAGATTGGCCTTGTAATTCATTCATTGATTGTCATGGCTATGCAAGTCCAACTGGTTAGGTAGGTAATTCGGTTAGAATCAATAGAATTCTTGGAATGAGCACTTCCTCGCCCTGTGATTTTTCTATTCAAAAGCGTTCATCGTTGCTTGAATAACATTATTATTGAGTTGCTTCACGACAAATTTTGTTCCCTTGCACAATTTCGGTTGATTGAGGCTCCGAAGCATGATGATAACAGATCCAACCTTCAGTGGTAAATTATGTGGTGGTAATCCTTGCAAATCAATGAATTCAGGAACACTATTCGATAATTGGTTGCTTCGTCTGGACACAATCAACTAATTTGAACGAATGTAATTGTTCAGAAATTGCGTTTTGAATTATGAAATTCAGATCGATTCTTTTTTTATTTTTAATTTTACCATACAAAATGTATGGAACATCAATTTCTCCGTTCTCGAGTTATGAGCGTTCTTATTCACACTTATTCGGACATGACAATCTGACTGTTTTCATTATCCGTCGCCCGCTGGTCAGTGTGGCTTACACGTGTATTAGCTCTCCGCGCATTTGACTAACTTCATAGACCTATGTCAGGCTCGTCCTCTTCTTGGAGTTGTAATGAACACTGTACGACATGAAAAATTACCAATTTAAATTTTTTCGATACTTTCGCTTTGGGTTCTTCCTTATTTTCTTTTTTCCTACACCACATCAGTATTGAGGCGAACAAAAAAATAATTAAAATCGGCCGAGCCACTTCCGCGTTTTAGCAAGACTAACGCACACGCATTTGATTTTTATATACAGTGGCTCAAACGTATAATTGGACACTAGGTATGAGATTATTCAAATGCCAATTTTTTCACTTCAATGAAAATAATTCTAAAAAACCTTAATGCAGAGTTCTAGATTATTATAAAAGCTTTAAAACAATATATAATTAGCATGTTTTATTCAAAAACATTTTTAAAATAAGAAAAGAAAATAAAACTAACAAATTTCATGTCATTGGTAATGGTAATTTTTGGTAATTTTTGATTTTTATTGTTTTGATCAGAAATAAAAGTTATTTTTTGATTTTTATTTTTTTGTTCAAGAATAAGAACATTTTTGAATTTTATTATTTTGTTTAAAAATAAAAATTGTTTTTCAATTATTTTTCAATTTTTATTTTTTCGCTCAGAAATAAAGTTTTTTTCTCAATTTGTATTTTACTCTCAAAAATAAAAATCATGTCGTTTTATTTTTTTTTTTCTCAACAAAACTCAAAACACCACACAGCATTGTTGCTGGCACATGTCACTTTTTATTCCCTACAGCTGAACAGGGGGGCTTTAAGGGAGGGCCGGAAAGAGTTAATATGTATGATCGACCCCCATTACTTTTGCAAAAGGAACATTTATCCGTTGGGGACCTATTCTCTCCGACCACTCCTTAGGGGGGCTCCCATTTATGATTTTTGTATATTTATTCCCTACACCTGAACAAGGAGGGCTGGAGAAGGTTAATATGTATCATAAAACTATGTGATATGTAGAATTTTATATCAAAAACATAAAGATATAAGGAAAATAAATGCAATTCAGATATATACTCTGTGTACTCTTTATTTCTTGGTGAACGCACTGTTTTTTTAAACAGCTATCACTGCAATCTGCTCTTCTGCGGTTAATCAAATAGTGTGCAACCAGCCGAATGTTGTACAGTACTCGTTTCGATTTTCTGAAATGACTGCATAAATTTTGAAATATACTAGTGGTATTCAATGAACGCCGTATATATACGGAAGCGTAAAACTATAAGTTTAATGAATTTTACCCACCTGAACAAATACTAATTAAACTGTGTGATTGTATAGAAAATAAGTTGCCATCACAAACTTTTTGAAATCCATATGGACATTTTTGACATATGGCAATACTGTACCAATTTTTTTAATTTTCTCGTGAGCGCCAAATAATAAAAAATGCCAAAATTAAGCGAAAAAATTAAATTGATTTAAGAACTTAAAAAAAAATTTATTAGAAAAAATTGAAAAATGCGCGCTTATAATCTGTTAATAATAAAGTATAAGTCCATAGTTGCATTTACGAATTATACGTGCTGTATACACCACGATTTTGTGGCGTAAGCTCCGTATTTTTACTCCCATACAATTTTGTTGTTGCAAAATACGCTTCTGTAAACATACGGCACATA
Source organism: Pherbina coryleti (assembly GCA_943735915.1). Lineage (NCBI taxonomy): Eukaryota > Metazoa > Arthropoda > Insecta > Diptera > Sciomyzidae > Pherbina > Pherbina coryleti. The sequence continues at coordinate 77,023,276 of OX030951.1, forward strand.
CGCCATTTACATCACTAATACGGCGTTCATTAAATACCACTATTATAAAATGTTGTACATTACAACTCTGTTACTTAGCAGCAGTGTCAGTATTTGTCTTTTTATTTAAGGTTGATGTTTTCAATATGAATACCAAAGACATGGTCCATATGCTTCGAATTATTATGGCAATATTATAATTATTCGATGTACGAACCATGCAGTTGAAAATCTACTGTGTCTATACTATGTTATAATTATTTAATTTTGCATAACACTATGTTGAAAATACGCCGAAGCGTTTCACTGCGAAGTGTTTCATCGGGGAATTGATTTATCGGTTTTACTCCCCATCGCGGCTTCACTTAAAAAAATGGAAAATCCAAAGAAGTTGCAAGCAAATTGTTCTCCAGGAACTTTTGGCTTCCATTTCCGTTGACAGAGAGTCCAATGAAATCATTAGCGTTGTCATGAGAGCAGTGTTTTCGTGTTCTCCACTATTCTTTCTTGTGTGACCTCACTATAATTTTTGTAGGCCTTATTTCTGGCTTCATATGTCTCCTCCGAAAACTCACTGATATTTCCTCAACTGATATTTTTTACTTGGCTAGAAATATTAGCACGCAAATGTATGTATTTAAAATTATACAAAAGGATACAAAATTTAAAAAATTAATTGTTTTATAATTTATGTAATTGATGTCATATTAGCATCTTCGAAAAAAATACTCGCGGAGTAATCGTCGCTGCTATTTCGAAAGTCTTGATTTGGGAAATCAGTGCAGAACCCGGTTCCTTCTCGCTATTCGTCTTAAATTTGTGCTTTTCTTCGGAATTTCGACTTTCAAAGTCTTTGTTCATTTCGGCTCCTAAAAGAGAGTAACATTTAAGAACAGTCACAATATGTAAGCACAGAATATTAAAAAATAATAAAACTAAAATAATAAAAATTTTATATATAATCACTTAAGTCAACTTTAGACAGAACTGAATTGATGCGTGGAGCGCAGACGTATATAGCACCAAATACACACAAAATCTGGAGGTTTTAACGTAATTAATAAGACCTTTTATATAATTTATATAGGGATTGAAAACTTTAAAGAAAGATTTCTCGAAACATTGAAATCGGACTTAAGCTGTTTTGCTTATCGACACATTTATGGAGAAGGCATCATTAGTTCTGAAAATTCCATACATTTGTATACTTTATTCTAGATTTGGTTAGTCCTGGTTTCCGATTTTCCGAGTTTAAAATAATCGATTTTTATACCCCCACGTTTAAAAAACGTAAATGGGGGTATATTAATTTTGTCACTCCGTTTGTAACGCCCATAAGGAGGCGTGGTAGGTATAGAAAAGTATACATATTCTTGATCAGCATCACCACCCGAGTTGATTTAGCCATGTCCGTCTGTCTGTCCGTCTGTCCGTCTGTCCGTCTGTCTGTGATCACGATTCCAGCCGTAATTTTAAAGCTATCATCACGAAATTCTATATTTAAGCTTTTATTTAAAAAATGAAGGTCAAGTTCGTAAATGAGCCAAATCGGATGAAAACCACGCCTACCTCCCATACAAAGTGACTTTATCAAAACGGTAAAATCCCTTAGAATTCAACAAAAATGAATATATGGACTTAAAATTTTGCATATGAGTTTTGATGTTCAAAATACACTCTAAGTATGAAATTCAATCTAATCGGATGAAAACCACGCCTACCTCCCATACAAAGTGACTTTATCAAAAAGGTAAAATTTCTCTAAAATCCACAAAAATTAATGTATGGACTTGAAAATTTGCATATGAGCTTTGATATATAACGTGTACTATGTGTATGGGATTCAACCAAATTGGGTGAAAACCACGCCCTCCTCCCATACAAAGCCATTTTATCAAAAAACAAAAGCGAATATTTTCTGTTAAAAATATAACGAAAACGTTTTTACAGATAAACATTTTATTGATTGCTTAAGACTTTGAATATACTTTGGTTCGGCCGTGGGGGTATTTTAACTTCGGCCCAGTCGAAGATCATTTCTTACTAGTTTTAACTTGTTTGGAAATTTCGGAAAAATGTTCCAAATTTTGTAGCACATGTCCAAGCACGTGTTTTACAAGATAGGCAAAAATAAAAACCATGTGGATGAAATCTAAGAGTTTTTAAGTTGGAACAACGAACAGTTAAAAAAACTTACCATTTCAAACGCAACTTTTTAAAATTAAAATTGAATCTTTGATTTATTGAAGGGTTTTGTTATTTTTTCCTCATGTAATCATAAAGCATAGGTTAGGTGAGGTTATAAAGGATGGTGCAACATTGGCTATGGTGCTTTCATGATATTCCTAATGTCGTTTGTGTTTCCCTTAATTTGTTGTTATGAAACTTCCGAATTTACGATTTAGTCACACAAAATTCCGCAGCTCCAATTTTTCAATTTACTAAGAACTGTTTCCAATGGTGTTTATTTATGATTTGAAAAATTAAAAATCCTTCTGCTACGTACGTCTGCAACAAAGTAATTTGAAATCCCTCTCGCGGCCCTCCCGCTAGATTTTTACCAAGTAAGGTCTTATTTCTGAGTATTTTTCAAACCATTAAGAAAATTATGTTTTTTTTTTTTTTTTTTAAGAAAATTATGTTGTGGCGCCCGTGGCGTAGTTGGTTAAAGTGCGTGGCCTCTATGTCAACGAACCTGGAGACCGAGGTTCGAACTCCAGCAGCGACAGAAAATTATTTGAATTAAAATAATTTTTCTGTACGGTGGCGGCCGTAGACAATGGCAAACCTCAGAGAGTAATCAAAATGTCATGTAAAGCTTCTTGAGAACAAGAACATTCCGTTCATCGCCGTTCGGAGTCGGCGTTAAACCTGTAGGTCCGTTTCTTGGTCAATTGTGTACAAACTTAATAACACGCACAACACAATTCATCATAAAAAGCTAGGTCAAAGTTCTTTCAAGGGCTGAAATGGCCAGCTATTTTTTTATTTTTTTTTATTTTAAGAAAATTATTGCTAGAGGTTGCATTTCAAGTATAAAAAGTTGAATTTGAAATGTAAGAAGTGTCCTTTGATAAAACAAAAGTTGAATTAAAATAGAAAAAGGTTATTGATTTGTAAAAAAAATTTCGAAAACGCCTTAGCGAAAAATACTTTTTATAAGTATTTGGTGGTAATACTCTTTCATTGCTTAAGTCGATGAAATACAATTACATTTGTTTGATGACGCGTGTTTACTCATGCCAACAATCCACCATCAATATGCTGCCGGCCTAACAATTAAAACACACGGTTTTTGTCAAAATTATTGTTTATTCTTCCACATAGTTCCCTTTCATCTCGATACACTTATTCCAACGATTTTCTAACGTTGCGTTGCCCTTTGAATAGTAAGATTTCTCAAGATCTCAGAAATACGCTTCAGTTTCCAATTCGACGTGTTCATTCGTCGCAAATCTCCTTTTCTGGAGCCCCCTTTTTACGCTTCGGAACAGATAATAGTCGCTGGTGGCCAAATCTGGAGAACTCGTGCAATGTAACCATGGTTTCGATCGATTTGTGAGCTGGAGCATTGTCTTGCAAAAATATGATTTTTTTTTTCTTCGATAAATGGTGCCGGTTGTTTGTGATTTCGTTCTTCAATCGGTCCAATAATTTACAGTTATTGTCGCTGTCGGTTTTTTTCCGTTTGTTGAGTCTTCTCTCGCTTTAGTGCACTTTCACTGGGTCCTTCCCACTCTTTTGCTGATTGTTTTCATTCTGGTGTATAGTGGTGGATCCATGTTTCATCGATATTCATTATTTTACGAAAAAAATGAGACGGATTTTGTTTAAACATATCCAAACTTTGTTGGGAAGTAAGTGTTTTTGATTGTTAACGAACGCTGCACCCATTTTGCAGTCAACTTTCCCATAACCAAATGTTCATGTAAAATTGAAACTACCGACCCACTTGATATGCCGGATTGTCCAATACGAAGTCCTGGATTTTTCCAATACATTCTGGAGTGGTCAGTGTTTTTGGTGCTAACCGGCGTGTTTTTCTTTTGTGCAGATTCACCATAATATTTATAGAGCTTTTCTTTTCTTTCTTTCCAATTTTTCATATACAAAAAGGAATGTTAATCAAGGCACGAAATACTTCTTTATCCATTTTTATAACAATACCAAAAGTTGTTTAATTTAGAACACTGTTACGTCACTATTCATTGATAGATCGATCTGGCATTTATGGTATATTCATGTTAAAGTTGCCACCCATCAAAAATGATATGCATTTGAAAGGGGTGGTGCTGTCACTTGCAGACCGGCAGCATCTTCTCCAGCAGCATCTTCACCGGCCTAGTATATATTCCAAGGACGTAAATAACGGTTATAGTTAAAGAAAAAGAACACACGGAAGTGTGTTAGCACAATTTTCTATATCTCGTCCAATAACAGTATCTCGTTCAATAATTATTGGGCTATGAAACCTGGGAGTTTGATACGAAAATCCCTTTTTGTGAGAAAGTTGTTTACATGTTAAGAGTATTTGCGCAATCTTTGCGATTATTTTCAATACCATATTCTGCTTATTTTTAATATTTACACATATTCTTAAACTGAAAGCATAGTTATTTTTAATATTAGGTCTGTTTCCGTACGCACACTGTGTAACTTGTGGGATACTATTTTCTGTTTCCGTACTTTCTGCGCTTAAAATGGGAGAAGAAGAACAAGCATAAAATCGCTCTCTCGAGCACACAAAGTGCACAGAGAGTGCTAGAACTCGAGACTTCGAGTAAAGCATGGTATAATAATAGAGGTAGTCGCAGCGCTGATTGTGCTCTCTTTTGTCATTACTGCCGATATTGTCAGAATCAGCTGTGTACTTACTGCTGTACTTTTGTTGTTGTTTAGTTGTGCTCCCTGCTTGCGGTTAATAGTTTTTGCGTTTAATTTTCAATGATGGTTGGCTGGAAACAATTTTAAATTAGTTTAATATCAATAAAAACACGAAAAATAACCATTTACTACAATTTTAAATTAATGCAACAAGACAGCTTCAACCGTTTAACTTCGTTTACATTTTGCCAATTCTTGCTTTCTCTTGTCATTCTCATAGCTTCGAGATTTTATATGAGTTGTCAACTTCGTTTTGACATTCGCGGCAGTACGCTCTCATCTAGCGAGTTTACCTCTATTATTATACCATGGAGTGAAGTAAGAACAAGCATCAAGAAGAATAAGCATCAATAAGAAGGAGCATATGTCAAATTACATATCATAATTGTTTATGTTTTGCGATAAATAAATTCACAAATTGTGTGCCTAAAAAGAAATTTACGCACAATAAATAAATAATAATAATAATAAAAATAAAAATTAAGTAATTGTTCAGTTTTGCATTAAAAATGGCTTTTAATAATTTGAGTGAAAGTGTTTTAAATTTTGTGCTGCCGGCTGCAGTCAAAATCAGCTGTTTTGTGCTTGAAACTTACTAGAAGCTGTTTCCGTACTTTTGCAACTATTCCCCATAGAAATAAGATATAAGGAAATGGTGTTTCCCTCACATACAGCGTACGTGTGATGAAGTACCTGTTAGAGCGAGACAGGAAGTGTTTTTTGACATTGCTTCTATTGAAAATGTAAACAATGAATATTGTTGTTTCGTAAGTTAAAAATACAGAGTAGACAATGAATGTCATCACTTGAACTTGCTTGATTATGAATATTGAAATCCGAAGTAATTTTATTTTAAGCCTTGCATAGCGCACAAGTCATTGCTTTCCGAAAGCATTTCAAAGAAAATATCATACATATGCCTATCAATTGCGCGCCATTTCGAAATCGAGATCTCGATATAAGAACTGTCAAAACACAAGCACAATATCATGGGCGCACTCAGTTTTTGAAGGTGAAGGTTTGTAGGGCGCCCTTGTTTTCAGTATGCATCGCATTCGTATATGTTTATATATAAAATTTATTGATTTATTTATAGTTTTATTTCTATGGATTTTTTAGTATGAATACATACTATTCGCAGAATGTATTTGCGCTATTCGCAGATTTTTGATTTTTTATAGATGCTGACAAAAATCTATTTCTATTTTCTGTCACGTCACGTAGCCCTTTTTCTTGCCTAATATCTTATCCCCATACTTTCCACAGCTTGTAGTTTATACACTGAATATAGTGCTACTAAAGTGCTATCCATAATTCAAAACAAGGAAAAAAAATTAGAGTTTTTATATGTTTTTCTTCATATTTCAGATGTACGACTATAATTATACTATGTAGAAAACAGTACTTAGGAAATATATAGTGATTTATCGTAAAAGAAAGAATATAGAGGTTCTTAATAATATAAATTTGATTGATTGACATTTTTGACTATCTTGGCGCCCTATCCAAACAAGTAAGAGATTAATATTAATCCAAGATAGTCCATATGTTTTGAAAAAATGTGTGGCCTTTTTTGCGCAACATCCAAATGCGGCCCCTAGTGAATGTTTCTGTATTTGTGTGAACCAACACAAATATGATAAGTACTTCATTTATGAGGAACAACAGCGCTTCCTTATATCTTACTTCTTTGCTATTCCCACATTTCGTTTTTACTCTCTTGCACACATCTTACACAAATCTTACACAGTGTAGAGTACGGAAACAGACCTATTATGCCATGTCTACGCAGAGAGTTTAGTTTGAGTTTCCAGTACAAAGTTGAGTTTTGCCACTGAACGCAATATAAACTCTTGAGTTCTCCAGTACAATTTTGAAGGATGAAACTCAAAATGGAAGGATGAAACAGAAACTTTGTTTCTGTGTTTATCAAAACTTAATTTGAGAAATCTCTAAAAATATGCTAATGTTCTTACAAAAAGGTACGTTCAAAAGCAATTTGTACAATTTTGTGGTGAGAAATGTCAAAAACAGCTGTTTGTTTGTGCAATTTACTATTTGCAAAAAATGAACAGAAAAGCGAAGAAAAGAGCTTGGGCAAGTGTAGAAGATGAGGTCTTCATATTAGTATGGGCCGATAAAAACTCCAAATTGCGCAGCGCAAGGAAGAATTCGCATGTGTACGCAGAAATGGATGCAGCCTTGTCCTCAAGTGGAATTGATGTCACGGTGGTGGATGTGCCGAAAAAAAATGAGAACACAAAAGTTAACAAAGAAATGTCACACTCAACACAATTCTGCCAACGCATCTCTGTGTGAACAGCTATGGTTAAATTAAAACTAAACTCAAGCTAAACTCTCTGTGTAGACATGGCATTAAATAAATTTAAATGAATAGGTTATTCGACGTCATGTGTTTTATACTTAGGCAATTCACAAGGTGTCGAATCGTGTCGTATCGTCCTATTGTTGTATTTTTTTTCAACTGTCGTGTCAACACTGTTGTTGGTTCCCATGCACAATTGCGATAAGACATATACAACAATGCGATGTATGTTTAAAGAGTGCTATTCGATCAGCTGATTTTGTTTATATTTTCATTCCTCCTATTTTATATTCGAGCTGCTAAAATCAAGAATTACATTTAAAAATGCAGGAAAGTGGCGAAAAAGTGGTAAATATTGTTTAATTATAAATAATATAACATACAACTCCAAGATTGTGTTCACAAGGGTTGTATTTTTATACAACTTTGGCTTACAACATACAACTTTAGAACATCTTGTGAATTGCCTAACTGTAAAATGAATTAAGCTCAAACATTGTTGTTAAAGTGATTTATTTTAATAAATAGTTTATGTTTATGCATATAATACACACAATAAATGTAACAAATATATTTGTATGAATGATATTTCAACATTAAAAATGTATCTCTTATAAACAGCATGTTGTTTTTGTCTTTGTTTTTATAACTAAAACATAAAACTTGAATTTGTTTTAAAATTAATATTATCCTGTTTAAATATCACTCAGGAATTTAAAAATCTTTAGAAATTCAATATTTATAACTTCAATAAGTTTACGTAAGTATAAAGATACAAATAACAATGTTTTTTTTTCTTGCTTTTATCAATCGCAGCTATAAACTAGTTATTACAATTCTAAAAAATTTAAACTGTTTTTTATTAAAGTGTTTGCATAAATAATTAAATACAACAGAAAATATGAAATACTTTTAATAATTTAAATAAGTCTTTTTATATTCACAGTGTTGTTTTATTTTTTTTTTTTAATGTTTTTTATTTTTTTGGAGGTGTGGTAGCATGGTACAATTTCTGCTGCCTTTTACATAGTCGTTGATTGTGTTACTACTAGAAGTAGTTAACAATAAAGCCATAACGTAAGCCTCATCTGAATTTCTTAGTGTTATAGCTAAAACAAATGTCCAGCGATGTATTTTTACTTTAGTTGCTCAGAATATTTCCTTCAAAATTGAAAGGGAACAATTAATATCGCAATTTTGTTTTCAATTTTCTGCTCTTAGTAATGTTTGCACCATTAGCACCTTATCTTATCTCTAGTGAAAGCCTTAAATTTAACTTCTTTGTATTTTTCTTATGCATTGCGTTGTATTTTGTAACGATGAATATTTTGATTGAGTGATTGGCTGCTTAATATTCCATATGATCCGCTTTACTTAGACGTTGAATATGACTTCTGTTTGTTCATGACCAAAAGCATGCCGGCATTCATGCCAACGCTGCCCCACTTCATACACTCTGACATCTGTGCAAATAGGAAAATAAAAAAAAAAACGTGTTTTAAATAATGAGTTTTTTTTTTTCATTTCAAATTTATCTTACCTGACGTTTACGCACGTCCTGTTGCCGGCTACCATAACGACACCAATAGACAAAATGTTTGTCATTATGCCACAAACTCTGTTTTGCTTTACGTGCAAAAGAAACCTTCGAAGCAAATAAGAAAAATATTCAGTTAGCATGAGAGTTTAGTCTTTTAAAGGAGTCTTTAATTTTCTTTTAATACTATTTTAAACGCAAAGTGAAAAATACAAGTTACATTGGGAGAAAACGTTATTTCGTTATCGGTGTAATGTTTTCAGTTTCCTGAAAAGTTTCCATTTGCAGTCGGAAGAAACAACGACGTTCTACTTGTCCCCTGATTTTACCTGACAAATAAGTGAATTTTATAAAATTCTGACCTGATTTCTTATATCCTTTTCGTTGTGTGCCTGTTTCTCTTTGTCGGCAAAATTACTGATGCGTAGTTCGTACCCTTGATTCCACATGTCATCCAGCGGCATTCTTATCATTTTAAATGTTCCATTATCTCGTATTTTCACAGAAAATATTTCAATAGATTCTGGTTTGGGCTTATTGTCTGTTCAATGAGAGAACGGTCAAAGAATTATTATCCGTTTTTTATAATTTTTTTTTTGTTTTTGTTTGTTCTTTTTTTTATTTATTTATTTTTTTTTTTGTTATTGACTCAGAGCTATATATTTTTTATCTAATAGTTATTCGAAGTAGGCAGATGTTTTGATTATATTTTGTTTTTACTGTACGAAACATATCTTTTTCAACGGAATGAATTTTCAATGAAACAATGTAGGAATGAATTGTATGATTTCCAGATACAATGGGCAACAGCGACGACTTTAAGAGTATTCCATGGAAGAATTTACTTATATTAGAATTGAAGTTATGTTTAAATCCGCTATAATTATTATTTTTGTTTTTTTCTTTTTAATTTTGTAAGCCAAAGAGTATTTTCTACATATTTGTAATATAAGAAAATGTAGCGAAAACTTTTATAAAATCAAGTATGGAAGGAATCGAACAATGAAGGGTGTTACCATAACTCCAACCGAATATTGTAGCACTAATAAAAACTATGGTTAAGAAATAGAATACTGGGGTAAATACTACCATAAACTATCGCCAAAAAAAATATGATTCGGTTCGGACACCAGAAATACAACACAAAATACAAGCAGCGCCGATTATATCAACTAGTGATGAAATTTCCAATATAAACTTATTCTACTTTGGAGGCTTCATTAAGTGCCCATTTCACATTGAAGTGTAATATCAGTTGCACTGACTATCTCCGATTTGGCTCAAATTCTGTTTTTAGATTGGTTTATGGTTTAGAAAACCAAATCCGGAATTTGAGATTTTACGAATTTTTTATTCGCGGACCCACAACCGTGCGAATGTCAAAATAGGGTCTATTTTGAGACAAAGCAGCTCAATCAATTTAAATGCGATTTTCGTAAAAAAGGTATCATTGGTAAGGTTATTTAATCTATTTTAAGGGAAAAACATATAACTTTTGAAAAAAATTGCAGTGAGTTGGCCCATTTTTAATTTTAAAGTTTAATACAATGCTAGCAACAGGCACTATAAGTTTTTTTTTTATTTTCATTATTTTAATTTTTTTTACGTTTCATACCTTTCCAACGATATATAATGAAAGTGTGCTCTTGGAGGGTTCAGAAGTTATGCCGTAAAAGTGAAGTATTAATGAATTTCCAATACACTTTAATGTCAAGTGGGCGTAAAACTAAATTTCGTAAAAAATGTATCCCATGTGAAAAAATTTAATTGATCCCATAAAAAAATCTTGCTCTCTGTGTCTCTTTAGAAGTGTGTCACTACTTAATTAAGTGCTAGCATAAATCAAGGCTCAACAACGCTTTTAAATTTTTGTAAATATTCAGCCACCAACATAGCTCATTTAAATTGTTTTGATTTTTAAAGTACTTCTTCAATTGTAGACGAGACATTAGGTCAATTAATTAATTGGATGTGGGGCAAAAAGTGACAATATTTACTGTTGGTTATACCAGCGAGCAACCCCGGATACTTGAAACAATAAATGTCAGTTTTCATTAAAGCCGCTCAACTTGGCAAAAAAACAAATCAAACTACAAGTATCTACTTTATTTTAAGCTGGCAGAAAGTTAAAAGTGACAGAATAAGCTCGGCATTGCATAGGATTTATATATAATTAAACTTAAACTACCATACAAATATTACTTGTTTTCGGGTTTTAAGATTTGCCGAGTATATTCGAGTGTTTACCTACTAAGGCCTTCTCGTGCCTATTTGGAGCAAGTCGAGGTCATTTAGAATGTCATGTCTTACCAAAGCTGTAAAATCTGCACTCGTATTCAAAATTCTTTACAAAACTGGATAATGACATAAGAAACCGGTTAATTAATTTTTCGGTTTTCTTAAAATTAACATTTTCGTTATATACGAGGGCAATTTGAGAAGTTCGTGACCTTTTGAATCTCCCGCGTAGTAACTTTAAATGGAATACTGGTCCTGTCAACTATCAGCTGCTAATATATTACTAACATATTTATAGCAAACTGCGTCATTTAGTTTGTTTCAGAGACGGAATGGATGGATGGGGTAGCAGTTCGTAGCCCAATTTATGGATTTTTGTCATGGCGACTAATCAATGTCAACTCTGTCCAATATCTGTGAATAATTTTCGTCGGTGATTGTTTTGCCCTTGACCCTTGAGTTTTTATGCCATGACTTTGTTGGCCGACAGACCCACCTTGACCTTCTTAGGTGCACGTTCACACGGCGAAGTGTATTACTTTGACTGTTTATTGGTGTTTGGTGTGTTGTGATGTATCCATGTTTCGTCTACGGTTGCGAAACGGTGTAGAAACTTTTTCGGATTGCGTTTGAATATAGCAAAACACTCCTTTGAGGTGGTAACACAGCTGCGCTTATCGCCGAGAGTGAGCAATCGCAAGAACCATCGCGCGGATAGGTTTTTCATGCCCAAATACTCATGTTAAATGTAATATTTCCGCTTAATTGAAATGCCTACAGTCTCAGCCACCTCACGCACTTTCATTCTCCGATCGTCCAATAGTCAATTTCTTTGGATTTTATCGACGATTTCTGGCGTGACGACTTTTTTTGACAACCTGAACATTCAGCGTCACTTGTGCTGGTACGACCACAACGGAATTCAGTAAACCACAGCTTAACCATCAACAAATTGATGATGCAGAGTCCTGGATTTTTGGATTCATGAATTTTTTACCCAAAAAATAACTTGGTGAGTTCACGAAACTCACTTTTTTCCAATTTTCGTCGAAATTCACGAGGTTGTCTGATTTCAATCGCTGTCGGACGCAAGCTAAATAACGCGGCTTACACAAAATTTGACGGTAGTCTATTAACAGATGGTAGTTGACAGGAACAATTGTGCATTTAAAGTTACTAAAACCGGGAAATTCAAGAATTCACTGACTTCTCAAATTGCCCTCGTACACATATTTACTATACTCTGACTATTTAAATACTATTGTTCCATTCGCAATTAAGCGAATATTTAACTTTCAGCTACTTTGTCGATGCTTCCCCAGCTGTTCCATTTGTTCTCATTTATTCAGCTGTCCTCATTTATTCAGCAACTTTTTACCAAGTTCAACTTATAACGCTTTTGCAAACTTTGCTCTTTTAATACTCAAGTGCAACTGTTAAAAAGTAACCCAGTCTATGCATGTAAGTCTCATAATTTGCTTCATTTTCCTACAATCGAACTTTTTTGCTTGTTTCTTTTTCGACTTTTGAACATTTGGGACTTTTTAATGTCATAATGTCACTTGTTCCAGTTTTGCAACTTACAGGAAGATACACAAAACTCGCTTTATCGCATTAGTGCAAGGATTAAATTAGTATTACAGGACCTACAATTTAAGTCTTTTTTTAATTTTCTCTTTTCAATAGCTTCCTTAGAATACGAATACAATGTAATGTTAATAAAAAATGTTTTTATTCTTGTTGCTGCCGTGTTTTTGTTTTGCTAAAACTATTAACTGTGATGTAAACAAAAATTTGTTATCTATTCCAAACGTAAACTTTTTAAAGCGTTCTGGTATAAATAACTGCTTATTTATATCAAATAGTGGTTTTCCAACAACTATTAACCCTTATATAACTTACTGCATCTAATTTACCTTAAATGAACCACTAATACAAATTCACACCAACGCTGTCTGATTGCATATAACTCAGCAACGACAATAGGAAAAATCAACTTCTCGAAGGGTATGGACGAGGCAATTTTCTAAAAACTCCATACTTGGCTTAAAAAATAACTTTTTTCTTGTAAAAATTCACTTTAAGAAAAAGACTTGGGGTCTTAGAAAAACAATATAAAGGTCAGTAAGGTAAAATTTTTATTTTTTGTTTTTGTATTGGTCGTAAATAAAACTAGTAAGGAATGTATTACTTCTGGCTTAACCAATGGTCGTTAGAAGTAAAAGTATCCCCACACTCGTTATGAGGAGGATAGGCGTGAATTTTATTCATTTTATCCAAATTTCACCTCATTGTTAGCTTTAAATATTGAAGCATATGTATAAAATATCAAGTCAATCATTTATCAATTCATTTTGTGGAATTTATGATGGTTTTGATATTTTGATGACGTCATTTTGTATGGAAAGTTGAAGCGGTTTCTACTCGATCTTGACGAATGGAGTTGCCCTGAGGTTGGTAGTTAAAAAATGTTAGAATCATTGCTGAGACGATATGCGTTAGAGACGCAAATCCATAGCTATTCTATAGTTCAAATTAAAAAGCTGCACAAAACATTCATAACGCTTCACTGCTGTACAATTACACGTTTCAGTGTATTTCAGTGTAGCCTTAATATCGAATAAAAATGTTCTACACGAAGCAAAGCCAACAAAACAAACAAATTTTGAAAGCTTTTCGTTACACGCAAAGAAAAAAAAAAGTTTATCGCCAGTTTGCCGCAAACGAACTTCGTTTGTCGTGCTTGAAATCGTCATTTGCAAACGTTTCAACAGTTGTCATAATAATAGTCAGTTGCGAGAAACGCGTCATTTAGTTGCAGGGAATTAATTTCGTTTATCATAAGCGCGAGTGATTTTTAAATTGCAGCAATTGAACAATTTTTCCCAACTGAAAACCTGGCTTGTTTTTCCCTTCGTTATATTAACACAACGCTTACAGTTCAGAGTTACTTTTTGGACAAATTTTTACTATATATGCAAATTGGTAATTTGCTTAATATGCGGACGGAGAGATGCGATGAGTGCAATCCATAAGAAGACGGGCGAACATAGGCAGACACATAATTAATATAATAAATAGTAATGACCGAAGTAGCTTGCGGGTATATATTATAGTATATATTTTTAAATTGATAAGAACTAAATATTCGTTTGCGGCAAATACAAATCGCAAACGTAGTGTAGTGGATTGCAAGTAATTTTTGTTGGGCTTGCGCAGCTCTTTAGTTGTAATGTGCGACTTAAATAAATGTGTAAATGCGTCTTTCTTGATTAAGACCTCTACGAAAAATCAGTAAACGAAAAAAACGCAAGCAGTTTAAATTTTTTGACAGTGTGAATTCGCACTAGTATGTCATTTAAAGGTTAAGCAGCTTCTTTAGCGAGAATACCTGAATACCTGACATACATAAATACCTGACATACATAAATACCTGACATACATAAATACCTGCTTTGTTTTTTGGTAGCTTATACCACGACAAAAAATAATTGACTGTGTCATGGACACATACCTCATCCATGTCCAAATTCTTGGTTTAATTCATATCCAAATTCTTATCCTAGTCCTTGTCCGAACCCATTTCGTAATATTTGTTCCACTTCTCGTTGCAATCCTTAATACTTCCATGGAACAAATTTGCAGTTTTGTGACTTAAGGAATTTTTTAATATATTTGTCATAAGGTCAAAAAATTAACCCTTACTGTCGTACCGTTACTTTTCTCTTTACACCTATATTAAGCGAGTAACAGTTCCATGTAACGCTAATGAATTTTGGAAAAATACTTTTTTCAACTGTATTGGCAATCTTTGCGGTAAAACGTAACATTGTCGCGTTAAAAAAACAAAACCAAAATATTTTGGCATTTGTCAATCAATCAGTATTAAAAGTCTAGACACGGTAGCATATAAACAAAATCTGGGTTTAAAAATATGCTAGTTTAATAGTCATGTATTTAAATTTGCGTTGATCTTTCAAGTGATAACTGATAAGATAAAATCTTTATCTATTTACATTAAACAGCTCGTTAAAGTTTAAGTAGAAAACGTTTTTGTATCTAATTTGTTTACAGTTTTGCAAATACATTTTAATTTTGTATGTTAGAATACGTATGTTTATATTGCAAGTTGCAGGTTGTTTTAAACAAAAATAAAAAAGAATAAACATCGGTATTTTTTAGTTTTATCAGGAAATAACATAGAACGAAATGAAAATAGTTGCATTATATCTGTGTCAATAAAGAATAATTAGTAGCTTAAGTCGTTTTGAGAAATCTTAGTTCAAAATTTTTAATCGCCATATAGGTTCTATGAAAACTTCATTGTTTTTTGTCTCATCAGGTGCACACTAGAAGCTACAGATTTTGGGTGTATGTGGCGATATATTCAAGGAATACAGCAATATAAATAACTCAGTAAATTCGAGAAAAAATCTTAGTTTTTTTTTCGGTATGACATATAAAGTGCTTCAACTACTACGCAACATTTTTAAGTATTCGGATAACCGAGTTAAAAAGTATTCGGAAACATTTACTTTCTGACATAATAAAGTCTGTTTCCCTACTTACTTCAAGTAAAGTTCGAGTAATAGAGAGCAATTTGATAGTGGGAAAATTTGTCAAAAAGTACGTGAACGATTTCAAGTAAGTTTCAGGCACAACAGCTGTTTTCTGACATTTAAAATTAAATAAAAATCGAATTTGCTGGTTGGAAAAAAAAAATGAAAAATTCAAAGAAGTTGCAAGTGAATTGTTCTCCAGGACCGTTTGGCTTCCATTTGCGTTCATTTTGCTAATTTTAACTTTATTTTTATTAATTTGCTAACCAACACAACACAGCACAACAACTTTTTGTCACTTTGACAATCAGCTGAAGCTCGAGATTCGTGCTCGAAGGAATTTTTCAAGTAAAATTCGAGTATTACAGAGTGACATTTGGCTTATTCTTCTTTTCTCTCTTACTGAAAAAATGTGCAACGAAACACTTTCGAGTAAATTGAAGTTATTTTGTGGAGTGATCATGATTTTTTTTATTGTTTATGGACATCTAAAGGCTAAATATCTACTCTGTGGAATGAACTAACTAGCTTCTTGTTGAATCTCTTTGTGTTCGTTTGCATGTTTGCAATTCTTCTATTCGATTTAAATTATATTATTAAAAATGTACCTTATTTTAACTTTTTAAACATTTTAATGTTATTCAATGATTTCAGGTGTTAAACCTATTCAGTCAAGGCTGCCTTGTTTCGAAATGAGGTGCTGGATAAGTGGCAAGGGATGATTAATCAAATGACAAATGAAATAAGTGTAGAATATTCTAAGGATGGCGGAAAGCCATAGAAACATAATAACTATAATCTTAAGCAAGTATTATGTCTTTACCTCAGTTCGTTCTAGTTATAAGGCAATACAATCCACAAACTTCTCTTCCTTCAACTAAAACTTTTAAGTCGTAAGTATTGATGAATTTTTAATTTCGGTTGATAAAAGGAAAGATACCTTTCTTGAAAGGAAAGATATTAAGAAATGTTAAAGGAAATGTTAGGACAGAAAGAATAATATGCCGAATAGTAAAAATATAGTCAAAGTCTGTTCAGTAGTTTTTGAGTTTATTCTAAACAAACTTAAAAACAATTTAACTCGTATAAATAAATCATTACATAGTTAATATAATTCGAAAATCCTGGCACATATAAAATCGAATAGAAACGCTGAAAATGTTACTTGCTTAGCAACGAAATAGCAGTATAATCCGGATTTTCTATTTTCGTTGGTACGACTGATATACACGGGGCCCCTTATACATTTAAATATCCCGATTATTCGAATTCGGTTTTAAAACGTGCCTAAAAGTTAATTTGGGAACACCTTATCCGTTTTTTTTTTCACGAATCCCTTTTGAACACCATGATTTTGAGAAAACTGAAAAAACATATTTCAAAATAATTATTCTACGAGTATAAATAAAAAGAAAGATCAAATATGTTTCTGCTCACTGAAACTTTTAACTCTGGCAAGTTCACGTATAATAAAAACTTAGATCAGAAATAATAAATTTTTATTGAAAAATCTTACTGCAATTAACTTAGATATATTTCCATTTAAGTCGCGTGAAATTAAGGCGGCAGGCCGTCTTTACTTATTCACATATAAAGAATAATACTTTGATTAGCACCACAAAAAACAAAACCGGTTCATGCGTACGTATTATAAAGAATGTTGTGTAGTACGACTATTCTCTATGATTACTTAACTCTTCATTTAACTATTCTCCAATTGTTATCGGAGCACTAACTAAAAATATGCCCCTGAACGAAAAGTTAATTTTTATTTATTCTACGTATTTGCGTTTATATTCTGGCACTTAAGTGATAAATGATAATAATATGTCACACAGTGGTATATCAAAATTAGCATTTAGTTAATAAAATGTTAAAATCTGAAGCTTAACATGAAGTTGTTCTGTTGCTAAATATTAGAATATAAATAACTTTTTCTCACATCGAAGTGCAGTGCTATAAAAGGAAATATTAAAGCAGCTGAAATCACAGCTTCTCTTAAAATTTGGCGATAAATTGTTTTACTGTGGTTTTTGTTCGGGAGATAGGCATATGTATTGGTTTGATATTTTGAAAAAATTCCACGATAATCTATAAATTACAGCAATGTCTGTAATATAACTCTCGGTATATGGGAATGGGCTAAACACGCCCTTATCTGAATATTAAGAAATGCTTTGTCTTTATCTTCGTACAGTATGCGAGTCTCTTATAGAGCTAAATATCGTAATTTTTAACTCAAAATAAATGTTTGTCTCCACTTCTTGTTTTCGTACTGGTCAGTAGTTATTCAACTGCTACCCTTAAAGTATTGGATAATATTAGGTCTTCTTATGATAATCCGTAAATTTAAGTCTGCCTGCTTGATTTCTCGATGAACTTCTCTGTCAAAAATTAGAAAACAAAAATTCAAAACTATAAAGTGCATCGGGGCTTCTTTTTCTATATTCTACTTATATAGTTCTTTGCTTGGGTGTTATTTTGTTTATATGTGCAGTATTTTAATGCATATTAAAACATATCCTGATTACACTGCTTGTTTCTAGTTCTTGAAAGCATGGCAGATGGCTTGCAATTAATTTTTATTCTGCATTACATTCAAGAGTATGTTTAGTTTTTTTTTTTTATTAAAAATCTTAATATTTAGGTATATTTTATAGAGGTAACATTTTTTATAGAGCGCTGTGAAAAGGAGGTGAAAAGCGGTGGCCAAGATTGCTCCTCCTAAATTCATCTGAAACAAAAAAAAAAAAAACCGACAAATATTATTAAACTAGATTCTTAAAACTCATATTTGTCATAGCCGTTTTGAAAATATAGATTCTTCACAAAATGGCGGACTTCCGAACGTGAAGTAACGATTTTCGACCAAAAATTCGTCATTATTTTGCCTATAACTAATGAACGAAGCTACGAAAAAAAATCCTATGACAAGTACGAGATTATTATGAATAAAATAAGCCTGCAAAAAATCCAAACAATCGGTTCACTGAGTTTCGAGAAATCTTGGTCTAGGGCTTTAATAACATGGTTTCGAGAAAAAGGCTTTTGAAAAGAAGGCGTAAGCACGGCGCGCTCTATAAGGCGGTTCCCCCACATGCAAAAAATAAAAAATGACAAAAAAGTTCTGGGCATATAATCCTCCTTAACTGAATCAAAAACTGTTTTCTTGGTTGTGACATAATAGGTATTTTCCCGTACTTTTTGGACTAAAAAGTGTAAAATTGTCAAAAAGTGAGAGAATGGAAAAATAGTTTCTTAAATACAGAGTCAAGTATAAAAAATTTCGGAACCGCTCTTTGGAAAAATTGTAAAAACCCAAGAGTAACTCTTATTCATTAAATATAAAGAATAAAAGAACCCGATAAACCTAAAGAAAGTTTTAAATCTAAAAACTTTCTTGTGTTGATCATGTAAATAGTGTAGTCAAAAAAGTTAATTATGTCCTACGTAATTTAAGAATGTCTGCTTGTGTCACTCCTGTTGGCATAAAACGTAAGCTGGTGTTGCAACTGATTTTACCTTTGATAACTTACTCAGAAATAGTCTACTGTAAATACGACTCATCCTCCCGGCTAAAACTTGAAATTGCTTATAATTATGCTACACGTTACGTATATGGCTTACGAAGATTTGACCATCTCTCCACTTTCAGAAATACAATTCTTGGATGCGATCTAACTGCTTATGTTAATGCAAGAAACTGCATATACCTGCATAAGCTCATTCATAAAAAAACCCCAGTATATCTTTATGATAACCTTAAAT
Source organism: Pherbina coryleti (assembly GCA_943735915.1). Lineage (NCBI taxonomy): Eukaryota > Metazoa > Arthropoda > Insecta > Diptera > Sciomyzidae > Pherbina > Pherbina coryleti. Next base: position 77,042,567 of record OX030951.1, read on the forward strand.
TTTGCTTGTCTAGAAGAAGTCATATTCTGATTGTTCCAAGGAATAATTCGCTAAGTACCTCATGTCTGTTCTTCATTAGTGCCATTAGACTATGGAATGCTCTGCCTCGAAGGCTAAGAGAAATCGTAGGAAGAGAAATTTTTAGGCAATATATTCTTTCTTTCTTCTCTATTTCTCATTAATGAACTACTCTCTATCTTTTTATCTTTTTTTTTACATTTTTTTATTTTCTTTTTTTTTTTCTTTTTATCTCTCACTTATTAAACTCATAATATTATTATTTTGTTTTATTATATTTTGTTTTATTTATATTCATTTTCACCTATGTTAAGATTAAGTCGTTTTAACCAAATTAAATTGAATTATTTTTAGTTAAGTATTTTTACTTGCTTTGGTTGTTATAATTAAACAATTTTGTACTATAATAGAACATAGTTCTAAGTGTACTTATGCTTAGCTTTTTAATAGTAATAATAATAATAAGCCTCTAAAACATCTATAATTTTTTATTTATGTACTTAAAGTTTAAGTCTTAAACAGATGATTTCAAACATTTTAACGCTTATACCATTTTTGCCAGCAAAATATTTTTCGAACTAAAAATTGTAACTTCTGCACAGAGAAGAAATTTTTTACTCTTCCAGTCTTACTATGTTTCCCAATTCTTACTATGTTTTTAAGCACTGGAACGCTTTTCGGACTAAAACTTGCAAAATTTATTAAAAATAACTTGTATGGAACAAACCTAATAAGTTTCTCAAATTCCAGAATCTGCATTTTTATACCCCCAGGGGTATATTGACCTTATCACTCCGTTTGTAACACCCATAAAGAGGCAAGGTAGGTATAGAAAAGTATATATATTCTTGATCAGCATCACCAACTTAGTCACATATATTTCATTCGTAATTTTGAAGCTACCATAATGAAATTCGATATATATAAGTTTTTTAAAGACCAAGTTCGAAAATGATCCAAATCGATTGAAATCGTCGCCTACTTCCATACAAAATGACTTCGTCAAATTGCTTAAATCTCGTAAAATTTAGCACATTAGCTTTCAAATTTGGCAAAATCAAATAAAAATCACGCCTACCTTCCATTAAAAATGATGTCATAACCTTTGATTTTTAATATGCAGCACAAGTTTGAAAATTGGTGAAATTTAATCAAAATCACGCTTACCTCCCATGCAAAGTGTGGTCATCAATGGGGTACCACACTGATGCAATTGAAGTCTTACATGAAAACTTTTAATTTTAATATGCACTCTGAACATAAAATTTATGAAAATGGAATGAAAACTCCACCTACTTCCCCTCACTAGTTCTGTATAAACTTATATAACTCTCAAAACTCCTCCTTATTAGTTTAAAAATCTGAAATTTAGTCGGTCACACAGAAGCCAAATGCTTATTATTCTAAATTTTAACTTTCTTTATTAATACCGTTAGATTATGGAATGCATAAGCTAGTAATTTCACTATCAAATCTTTAGTGACAACAGCAAACTTTCAACATGAATTTTTAAAACCGTTTTCTCTACCAAATATTTAGTGAAAGGCCAGTTCTCTAGCTCTTTTTTTTATTCCTCATATTTTTTTTTTTTTTATCTTTTTCTTCCTTAATACTATAAATCTAATAAATAATGATAATAGTTGTTTACCTCTAAATGAATTTTGATTGTGGAACTTCTTAACTTTTGGTCTTAATTTTTATTGCATTTTAAATGTTATAAATTCTTACAGTCGATAACCTTACTACTTAGAAAGAAGTTAGTTTTTATTGTACTTATATAATACAAATATAAATACATACATACACACAAATTTAATTGTTCGCGCACAGTCAATATGTTCTTCATAAAACTGTCCTCACATGTAAATTCCTCACATTGGTGTACCGGAGTTTTATTTTTTTATTTATTTGTTTTTTTTTTTTTGTTGTTTTAAATAATAATATATTTTTCTTAAAAATCAATATTGAATATCATGTTACGATCAGTGTTGAAGAGTAAATAAAATAACTGAAGTGGTTTCTGTCGGCAAACAAAAATCCAAATCCTCTTCCAGATAAGAACTCCATTTGAAAGAAAATTTTAAATTTACTTCTATTTTAAACAACTCCATTTGAAGTGCTTGTACTAAAAACTTCTCTGCTCTTCTTGTACTTCTTTGAGAAAAGATTACTATTCTCTTTTAAATTACCAATTTCAGAATTTTGTAGAGTCTTACCTCAATTTTTTATGATTCAATTAGATAAGATTAAAAAAAGTTGATTTATATCAAATTTGTCATAAAACTTTTGTTTTTATATAAATAAATTTATAGAAGCCGATTACAAGAAACAATTTATAAATAAATGCAATAAAAATAATCTTAAATTCTATACGACGCATATTACTTAGAGACTATTAATAATAATGTATACAACACACATACGCACAAAACAGAGTATAAGATCGTTACATTCTTGATATCATCTTAATGTTCGCTTATGATTTGAGGAATAAAGGGCTAATATTTTCTGTAATATTTCTATTAATAGATCAAATATGTAAAATAATAAATTCAAATCACACAAGAAAAAAAAATTGCCGAAAGCTTGCCTTACAAAAAATAAGTTGGCTTTATCGTAGACACACCCGTATCTTCATCTCTATTCTTGCCCCTATTCTTTTCTTTGTTCTCAAACTTGTCCTCATACTTATATTTCTCCTAATAATTGTCCTATTTCTTGCGCAAACTCTTGTTATAATCCATGTCTAAATTCCTGACATTATTCTTATTGGAATACCTGTCCTTCTTTTTTCAATCGTTGTCTTAAATTTGATCATAAGTATGTCCAAGTCCTTGGTTTTTTCCTTGTCCTTCTCCCAATTTTGTCCTAAATATTGTTTAAGGCATGTCTAAATCTTTGCCATAATCTTTATCCCAATCCTTGTCTAAATTCTTGTCTTAATCCTTGTCCAATCCCATGCTCTAATTTTTGTCCAAACCATTTTCCTACTCATTATCTTATTCCTTCTCCTAATCTTTGCCCAAGTCCCTCATTTTATTTTTAATCCTTGTTATAGTCCTTATCCAAATTCTTGCCCCTTGTACTTGTCCCTATTTTAATTTTAATATAATTTTTTTTCGTTTGCTTTTGCATTTGGCGTATTAAGGCTACTTTAAGGGGTTCCCTGAGAGGCCTCATATGTCATTAATTCTTTTTTTATTTTTATCGTTCCATAAAATTTGCCCAAAAGTTATAATTCCATGCAACGTTTTTCCATTGTTGTTGCACTTTTACTGCATTAAACGGTTGTCTCTTTGCTGTTGTGGCTACAAAAATATTTTTTTAATTTTCGTTATGAAGTCAAAAAACCTTTATTGCTCTCGTAATAAAAATTTTTCGCAAAACTTCTACTCAGCGAGTAATAATTCCATGTAACAAATTTGAAGTTTCGTTGGTTTTTATTTGCATAAAGTCAAAGAAATAACCTTTCCTATCGTACAACAACTGTACTCAAGAAGTAACAAGTTCATGCAACGCCGATGCATTTTGAAAAAATGCATTTTTAAACTTTTTGGAACCTTCCGCGGTTAAATTTAACATTGTCACGTCAAAACAAGTCGCTTGGTTTGACAAAGATTTTAATATATTTCTTGACTTAAACTGGTTAAAATTTTATAAACACGGAAATGCGGCCTCAGTAGTCAAGTGGTAACGCACTTGACTGCCACCTCATTTCCAGGATTCAAATCCCGACCTGGCCATGGTCATTCTCATTAACCTTTCGTTTTATCTCTTATTTTTAGTTTACTGATGTTAAAAATTCATCAATACTTATAACGTAAAAGTTGTTGGTGGTATAGAAGTTTGTGTAAAGGATCGCTTAGTAACTTGAATTGATTGAGGTAAAGGCATAACACTTGTCTCATAATCAAATTCATATGCTTCTACGGCTTTTCGCCACACTGAGGACATCCTTCTCATTCATCACATGATTGCTCCTTACCACTTATCTATCACCCCATTTCGAACCAAGGCAAACTTGACAGAATAGGTTTTACATCTGAACTCGTTGGTTCAAAGCTAAAAAGTTAAATTAAATCAAAAATAGGGGTTAGCACTGCTACCTTTCGACAAATGCACAAACAACACAAATGCTATTTTGATCTATCTATCTTTGCATTTCAACAATGACCTAACCATATTTTCCATGTCGTGTTAATCTGTTTAATTGTTATTAAATCTCGATTATCGGTTGATAAAACAACGCGTACTCCGTAGTTGTAGTATTTATATATTTTTGTTTCTTGTATCTGATTAACAGCACGTACACAAAATATTCACCATCCAAATACTGGCGCAGTCCAATCGAAATCTGGATTGCTTCGTTTTATTACATATGTATGTATGTAAAGTATAATATCGCAGCAATGCGTTCGAGTTTCAATTTGAAATTAGAGAATAATCGGAAGACATTGGCGATTAAAAAAAAAAAAGAAAAAGTTAAAAATGAATATCGCTCATCCATAAATATGAAACGACCCCTTTAATAAAAAAATTTGATTTTCTAGCAATTAGAAAGTTTTACTGAAAAAATTGAATATATGTATTGGAAAGAGTTTCGTTTTTATAATAAAAAATTTAATACTATCCGCCATTTTAACCATTAGATTCATAACTTTCTAAGTTTTTCGAAGCATGAAAGCATTTTCCATACATCATCATCAGAATTTTGAATCAACACTAACAAATGATTCCATGCATATACCATTCCAATGTGAATTTGATGTGAATTTAAATACATAAAAAACATGAAGTTAAAAATAGCCCAACTAAATAAATGCCACAACTATACCTATGCGCTCATAAATATCCTTAAATTTTAATTTTCGTTAATAAAAATATTATGAATGGAAATAAAAAATGTTCAAACATATTTTAATCTGCATTTACGACTGATCTGAATCCCACAAACAAAAAACGTTGAATTGAATTCAAGGTTAAAACTAAAAGCAAAAAGATTGATAGTTGTTATCTTTAATGAAAGAGATTTCAAAGCCTTAAAGCGGGGTGAAAATTTATGTCTGAGTTAGAAAATTCAGCTTTAGAATTGGTACATAATATTAAAATTATATAGTCAGTTTAAAATGTTGCTCGTATATTTCTGAAAGAGAACGTTGTGAAGAGCATTTTTGCTAAACAAAGTCATAGTCCATGGCCGAACGCGTTTAAGTGCATGGATTGTTTTATGCCAATTTATGAGCCGCGAGGTAAGAGATTTGAATCCCAACTGACACAAGAAATGTTTCAATTGAAATTAATTTTTCTAATCGGCCATCACTTCTTTGCGGAGAATGGCAAGCCTCAGAGAGTAAATAATGCCAAATAAAGCTTCTTGAGGACACGCACATAACCCGTTCTGAGTCTACATAAAACTAGTAGGTCTAAATGTCGATTATTTGCGTACAGAAGGGAGTAAAGCCTTTCAAAGGCCAAAACAGCCAATTCGTTTTTTAGTCCGGCATGTCTGAGTTGATTTGCATGTGCACTGAAAGATTATATCGGTATGGATCTGTTATCATCATGTTGGGAACCACAATCAACCGAAATCGTGCAATAGAACAAGATTGGTCGTAAAGCAACTCAAGAATGATGTCAAACAAGCAACGATACTCAAAGGTAAATTCAAGGGCGAGGAAAATCTGAATGTATTTAACCCGTAGGCCTGCGCCCCTTTGAGTATTTAAAGGTACCAAATTTCTTCACAAGATAGAGCTACTATGTTGTGATGAAATGTCGCAAACCTTGGTTTCGCTGGATGCCTATCTCATACCTCTTTCGTACCGGTAGAAAAATGCAACTCTACATCGAGCTGGATAGCTCTGCCCGAGGTATGGGTAGCAAACCGCAACCACCCCGATGTTCCCTCGAAGGTCAACCTGATCTTAGTCAGGGGCCACCTGACAATTTTCAAGTCTTTGGTTAGACTTCGTAGTACACTACTACCAGTTGCGCCTCATCACAGCTCCGGACTGGTGGCCAGTTTAAAAATGTTCCTCAAGAACCATACAGTCCTGTCGAAAAACATGCCTTCAAAACATATCCCATTCAACTCTGGGTTCTCTTCAGTTGTATCCTCAGCGAATAAATCTTTCCACTTTTAATCAAGGACGAGGAGGTGCTCCTTCCGAGAACTGAGAATTCCACTGATTCCAACCGATTTACCCTTTGAGTTCAAATGCATTCAATTTCCGGTTCGCCTTGCATTTGTCATTATAAATCTCAAGGCCAATCTTGGAAAGTGTGTTGAATTAATGTCAAATTCCCATGCTGCCCGCCCGACAACAAAACGAAGAACGTATTCTACTACAAAGCATTGAATTGACCTGACATGTAACTCCCTTAACCTCTTTACATTCCGTGTAAATAAAGAATATTGAATTCAATTGAATTTATATTCCATATTTTAAAATTTGCTGTTCTACTAGTTTCTTAGCAGTAGTCGTCGCATCCTTTGTACTCATTGGGTACGTTATAATGTATTTTAGTTAAGTCGCAATGCATAGTAGAATGTAGCTGTAGCTGTTTGACAAACGAAATGGTCCAACCATGTTAAATACAACTACTTGAAAACGTTCGTCTGGTGTGTTAGTTATCATTTCTTTCAATTTCGTTCAAAAATATGAAAAACATTGTTTTGCGTAAAATCATGGTTTAAGTTAAAAGTTGCTTGTCTAAAGCAAAAGCCAACTATTAAAACATCAAAAATAATTTGAATTTTAGAAATATTTATAAAAATGTGATTTTTAAAATATATATTTTATTTGAGCTTTAGTCGAAGTATGTGGACATCAAGATAACATTAAGACAATGAAGGCAACAACCAACAACAACGGCTCTGTATAGATAGACTAGATAGACTGTTTCGTTGGCCGCTTCACCAACCCATCAATCGTCTTGCAAGACTTTTCACTGTGATCCACTCAAGCTACTTAGGTCCTACTTATACTGTCAATATGCGGACAAAGCTACCCGGAAGTTTATTTTGACAGGGAGAACGCTTTTACATTAGTAACTAAATTCTTATCTACTTATGATGATCCCTGTGTCAAGGTTAACCTTGAACGTGTCATACTTTTAGGTGTACTCTTAACTCATGTGCATCTTCGAAAATTCGACAACATTGCTTTACTGCCATCAGAGCATATTGTGTTATTCTTCTTTTTTCCAGACTTATGGAAAATGTGTAATTAATGCGTAAAAAATTTAAAATTTTAATATAGATTGCCCCCTTAACTTAATCTACTGCAGAGTAAAAAAGCAAACAAGCAAGCTAACACATTTTTCCCCTAATTTTTGGAAACGAAAAGTTCTTTCAGAAACCTTCTGTAGAATTGAGACTTTCAATTTCCTCCATGTAGCCGAAGAAATCCTACTTTAAGTATAAAACCATCAACAGCCAACAACCAACAGGTATCAAAAAAAAACTTTACGCTTGTTTTATATAAAACCACTACGTTTCGAAAAATGTTGTCATAGCAGCTACACATTTTCAGCTAGAAGTATCAATTCCATCGTCAAAAATTGATAAAAAAACAATAATATTTATAGTTCTTTTTTAATCTATTAATAACGATTTTCGTTTTCCATCTTCACCACAAGAGTTGGCAGAAAACAGCCAAATTTTGTTTAATCAATATTTTTTTTTTGTATGGAACATTTTAAAGGTTTCCGTTAAACTTGTAATTCATTAAAATATATCAGCAGGTAGACCATACGTAACGAAAACCAAACAGATTAAGCTGAAGAACAGTTTTAACTTGGGCCTTCAGCTTGTATTAACTCTTGCCCGTCTTATATGTCCACATTACACTCAGTTACTCACTCTGCTGCCTGACATTTTGTGTGTGTATAACAAATACTTTTTCAAATTTCCTCCAGCTGCTTAAGTGTCTGTCACACTTCATATAACGATTCACTGTGAAATATTTACCCTTGTTCACCCCGTTACACACATTGTTCACCGTGCTATGGTGCTTACCTTTGGCAGTTTTGCATATCACGATGCCAAACCAAGATTTTAAAGGCGTCTGGTTCTCATCCTGTGTTCCAATCGCACTGCGCTCTATGTCTTCGTATATTGTCGAGGTTTGCTGGGTGTGAGTGGTGCTATTGCAGCTGCTGCTACGGACTTCCACAATGAAACCACACTCCACAACTGCGCAGAAGATTTTTTGTTCATCGCGTTTGAACCATTTTGACTCTCGCAATTTTTGTACTGCTACCGAGCTTCCAAAAGTTGCAATCTTGCTGGGTTGTGCTGCGATATGGCTGCTTTGGCTATCACTGCCGTTTGTTGTGGACTGGGATTGCGTATGACCCTGCAATGGCCACCACTTAAATGAACTCACAAAACTGTTAGAACGATTCATAACCCTAAGAAAGCCACGTGAGGTTAAAGCGGTCTTTATTTGTTAAAAACTTGAGGAGTCTCTTAAAAATCAATTTTGAAGAATGTTAAAAGTTAAAAGACTTTTCTTTGTTTTAGAAAAAAAAAAAAAACAAAACCCAAAACAAAAAATCAATAATCGTATGCGTTTCAACAACGATTTTTTCTTTAATTTATTCCGAAAAATGAAACTTTCACTATTTTCACGAAATCTGCGATATATCACCTCCTCAAACTATGAAGTGCAATGCTCCATTATTCCAAGTTAAAAATGCAGTCTGAAGAAACAATATCAATATGGCAATATTTTGTTGGTATAGATAAATATTTTAATTTTGTAGAAAATACACGAAATTCTTAAAAATGTATCTCAATGTTTGAATAATATTTCTTGTATAATTTATACGATGTAATAAATGCACTAGATTTTATGCCTGAGGCATGTCTGTTTGGTGTACTTTAATGTTTATATTAAATTTATCTCCAAATCCAAAAGAAAATTTGCATTGAATTTCTTTCCGAAGCGCTTTTTTAGTTTCGCTACCAAGCAGCTCGAGTAACAAAAGTCAAATACCATGGTTTGCTGCTTCAAAGGTTTATTTAAAGCCGGTTTACTCTCTCGCATTTGCTCTCATTTGTACACTTTTCGTTAGTATGGTAAATTCAAATATATCTCAGTGGTGGATTTTCCTTCCTATCTCTGCCTAAGTATTAGTTACTCCAATCATTCTTGAGTTATCTCTCGTTGAATAGTACAAAACAATACTGCTCTCATATTTGCTCACCCAGTCGAAGTGAATTAAATTTCTTTGGTTTTGTTTACTTATTTTCATCAGCAGCACTAAAAAAAATATTATACTTAGTCACGCTACACATAGGGGTCGGCCCATAAAAGTGATTGCTCAAAATTCGATTTTCAGTGAATGGGTTTGGAAATAAAGAAAAAACAAGAGAATAATGAATAAAATATGAATCAATCAATGGTGCTTATATGGGAAGGCCATCCCACCAATTGCGCAAACTACCTTGGGATATGCCTTCTTAATATCGCATATAAGGTCCTGTCGAACGTATTATGTGTAAGACTGAAGCCCATCGTAAACCAGCTGATTGGACTTTATCAGTGTGGAAACCAAGTCACTGTTGACAAAACCTCTTTCGAGATTGTAAAGGACTTTGTCTACCTGGGATCCAGCTTAAACTCCTCAAACTATGTAAAGTATTAAGATAAAAAGAAGGATAACTGTTGGCAACAGGTGTTACTTTGGGCTAAGTAGGCCATTGAGAAGCAGAGCCCTCTCTCTACGAACAAAACTCACGCTCTATAAGTCACTTATCATATCAGTCCTATTATGTGCAACATAAACATGGACGTTGAGCGCTTCTGATGAAAAGAGTTTGGGTGCCTTCCAAGGATCTTCGGTCCAATCTACGTCAAAGTGAGTACGGTATTCGATCGAGCCACAAGTTGTATGAGCTGTACGCCGACATCGACATTGTTAAGTGCATAAATTCAAGCGGCTGTGCGGGCTAGGTCATGTTGAATGCGGGCGAATGGAAAAAAACGGCCCAGCGAAGAAAATATTCGATTCGGTGCCTGATGGTGATCAACGCAGAAAAGAACGTAGACATCTTCGTTGGAAGGACCAAGTGTTGGACATCTTGACAACGCTTGGTGTTGCCAACAGAAATGGCTGGCGCAAATTCTTATACGAGGCCAAAACAAAACAACTTTTGTAAGCGCTACATAAGAAAGTAAGTAAGATCGAGATATAATTGACCAACTGTAAAAACTATTTCCATGTTTTTTTAATGCAAACCACTAAATCTTGTATAATTTTCAATTGTGAAAAATTGTGTAAATTTTTTTTGCGAAAAGTTTTAGCAGATCCTTTGTCTTTAAAAAGAAATGAAAAATTTAATTATTTTATTGGGAATTAAGCTACGTAATTTAATAAATCATTCTTGATTTTTTTATAATATTTAAAATTAAAAATGTTTTCCTCCGAAATGTCACTGTGCCGTATTTGTGTGTATTTCCAAAACAAATAGTATTTACGTTCTATGATTTAACCTATATCTTTTATTTTAAATAACGATACTAAAAATTTGCTTTTGTAAAAAATTTTTTCTTAGAAACATATTCCGATTGACTTCATTAAACTTGTTAACCAAAAAAAGAAAGTTTTTCATTAACTTGACCTTTCGCATTGTCTGATCGTGTTTCAAATATTTATTTATTTTTCAAAATATACACTGAGGGAAAAACTCATGTAATCAATACATAGACATCTATGTAAAATCTATGTACTTCGCCTTGTATGAGAACGCAACGAGAGCTGCATGTACTGGGTAAAGTGAGCGTGTACTGGCTACATATAAGTTTATTCACTTCATAAGTAATATGAATAAAATATGTATTCAATACAGTGCATTATGTGTTGAATACATTGCAGACTTCAAGAAATACAAGCAGCGTGTTCTCAATTAATATTTCTTGTAACATTTTACAAGAACTGTACTAATTACATAAAATATGGACTCAGTACATGTCTCGCTTGCATACGGTTTCGCTCAATGGCATACGATTTTGCTGTTTTATGTCATTCGATTCTTCATTTGCAAACGTCTCGATCAACGATCGGATCAACCCATTTTTAATGCTGCTACATTATATATGCGGCGATAACTTATAGATAAGACTTATAACTAACTTAAATCTTCGGGGAAAATCTTTGGTTAAGATTTAATCCAGTATGAATACCTTATCAAACTACACCGACGGAAAAACCTATGGACTGACTACATAAATTTATATACTCATGACAGGAATTTCTACACACAGAAATTTTGTATTTTTCTCTAAGATTCTAGTTAATAAAGAATTTTATGTACTCATCACAAAACTGCTGTCAATCTATGTACTACGTACATTGGAACTGTACTCATTACATAAAGATATTTACAACAATTTTGTGATTAGAACATAAAATTCTTAAACGCATTATGTAGTCAATACAGATTTTAACATGTACTCAATACAGGAAAAATGTAAAATTTCTGAGTGCAGAAATTTCTGTCATGAGTACATAAATTTATGTACTCAGTCCATAGATTTTTCCCTCTGTGTATACATATTTTTTTTAAAAGAATAATGAATACGATAAAAATGAGAGTTTCAGTGAATTTTTGAGTGTTTTTGTTATTTGGACTACATTTTTTCTGATAAAAAAGATACAGTGCCAGCTCGCTAATCCGAATTAATGATTGCATACCCCGATTCGGATTAACGAAATATTCGGATTAGTGGAAACGCTGTTATTATGTATAATATTTCACATAACAATATCTTTCGAAAATAAAACAAGTTAGAATTTCAAAACAAATTTTATTTCAATCAAGAAAGTAAAATGCATATGGGCATTTCCACAGAAATGTCAACCACAGCCAAAAAATTCAAAGTCTATAAAAGTACGTTGTTTTAACATATTTTTATAAAGAATCTATCAAATTTAATAAATGTGAACAAATTTTACATTTATGCATAACACATTTTGAAATATTCAAATGCAAAGTCGAACAAGTGCAAAAGTTCTGTTTTGTTCATTTCTATGGCACGTTTTGTTTTGATTAATGTTCTAAATGAGAGCCACTTTGCATTAACATTTTCTCTTTTAAATCTCGGTTATATATATTAAGAATATAAAAAAAATGTAAAAGGAACGATGCGATTGCTAATTACGGTAAATTTTTTCATTGCTTTATCATATATTTCGATGTCACGTGCGACATTGAAAAAGAGCATTTGTTATCAGCGTGCCAAAGGTGTTTATACAATGTGCATCAAATTTTCGTAGAAAACAGACATTTTTATTGCAAATTAAATAAAAAAAAAATTTCTGGAAAATAATGACAGCTTTGCTCTTGGTATTTATTTAAAGTTTGTCGCGTTCGACATCGTAAGTGTAAAATGTTTAAATTCGAAATAAATTTTTTTCATGTAAATACAAAATATTTACAAAATACGGTGGAGAGAAAGGTTAAAGGATGAGGAAACAAAATTACAAAACTATAATTTAAAATCAAGGAAAGAATGCGAAATGGTCGACAGACGTGGAGAGCGCTGGCTGAAAGTAATGAAGATATAATTCAAGAGAAACGGAAATATAATCGCCTACGACAACGAGAGAGGTGCAAAAAACTCTTAGAAAATAAAATGTCATATGCATATCAAAGCCAATACGCGTCTTACGAATGCAAACAAACCTTGGCGAAAGCGGTTAAGAAAGTGGAGAAAGCGATGCCAAAGGACTTGGACAAAAGGCTAAAAGTTCTTCTTTAAAGAAGTTCTTAAAGTTTTTCTCTATTAAAGATATTTTGTTAAGTTTATAATTTTTGTTTTGTAAATATATATATTGAATATATTAAAAATCATTTATAATCATTTTCTTCTTGTAGAGCATAGGGCCGTACATCATATGCATGTCTAATGACATAAAAAATAAAAAACAAAATCTATGATGGAACGAAATGTCGCATTCGACATGTCGCGTTCGACAGTGATTAAAATTTAATAAAAACTAAACTACTTCATATTTATATTATCAAATGAAAAAAATTTTTAAGATACATCAATGTCGCATTAAAATATTCCTTCAGATTTCGCTGAAATCAGTGTTTGAACTGTTCGCCATGAAAGCGACTTCTGTTTTTGTCGCGTGCGAATGCCTTGAATTTTTGTAATAATCTCGAAAACGAATAACTGCCAAAAATCAAACTTAGCCCTAATTATAGTGCTAATCAAGAGCTATAAGTTTCGCCTTTTGGGCTTTTTAGGCTTTTAAAATTATTATATTTTTTTAACAAAATTTATAATGTAGGTTTGCTGCTGTAACAATGCACATGCTTCTAAAGCTTAATTCCAATCTATAGAAGTATTAAGCCTGTCCAGCTTCACGATTTTTAACGTGTTTGATCATAGTAGGCTATGCTTCTGTGTTGTCTGTATCTGATTCTGAACTACTACACAAAGTATTGCCAGACTCATTAATTCAGCCAAGAATTTCATCTTTAGAAATTTGCACGTCATTATTGCACGTGGTGAAATAAGTTTCTTATCGTGTGAAATTCTTTAGTTTCTACGAAACAATTCTCAGAGTTATTCTCAGGTGATTCTTGTTGTAATTATAATGATGGGATGTTATCCTCTGAGGTGCATCTCTGAGGATGAATATGTTTCCAATAGGACTTCAAAGAAGAATTGTGCACACTGTCCCAAGATCGCTTAAGCAATGCACAATCTTCCTTCATACTGAATCCGTGTCAGAATTCACCAATTCAAACAAGAGGTCTTTTTTGTAATACCGTTTAGTAAGTCGTATCGCGTTCTGATCCATGATTTGGATAATACTAGTACAATTTGGAAGTAAAAACATAAGGGGTATTCACGATCCGGAGCTCTTTATAGAGCTCTTGTGCAAAAGGGAAAATTCGGTTTTTCGAGCTGCAATCAATTCGGAGTATGCAACGCGTCATATATTGAATTCGGATTACTAGATAATTCGGATTACACACCGTTCGGACTAACGAGCTGGCACTGTATTTAATACAAAAATGTACTTCCAATAAGTTTTTAGAACCATATCTCTGCAAGGTCATTGGTTTGCACCTGTGAGCATTCATTTTTTTGGTCATGGATTTCAATAGATTGCTTTCTCTCATCCCCACACTTAAACATTTTTATTTTTAGCTTTGAAGCAAAAGTTTCAGGTGTAATATCTATTCAGTCAAGTATGTTTTGGTTCGCAATGAGGTGATGGATTTGTGGGAAGGACGGAGCAATCAAGTGATTAGTGTGTAGGATGTTCTTAGCGTGGTTGAAAACCATAGAAACATGTGAATTTAAATTTGGGGCAAGTGCTATGTCTTTACTTCAGTCAATTGAACCAACTACAACTTCAAGTCGTTAATATTGAAGAGTTTTCAGTTTCATTTGATAATAAATGAGAAGAGAAATGCAGAAAGATTAAAGCGTAAGACCATGATACGGCCATGATTCGAACCCGAGACCACTGGGGTGGCAGTCAAGCACACTGCCTGCCACCGAAAATTTGAGAAAATTTAATTTCAAAACATGAATAATTTTTTATTTCTCAACAATATCAAGTTTTAAAACTCCTTTCAGATTTTGACGTGTTTAAGAAACAAAAAATCTTTTCTAACTTTACACACAAAGAAATTTTTCGCTTACCGCAACTAAAAAATTCGCCAACTACACTTCGTTTGCGAGTTGTATTTGCCGCAAACGAATATTCAGTTATAATCAACTTAACTGAATCTTCTTATATACATATATACCTACATATACCGCAAGCTATTTCGGTCATTATTATTTATTCTATTACTTATCTTCCTAACTATGTCCGTCCGTCTTATGGATTGCACTCATTGCACCTCTGTTGCTATCTCCGTCCGCGTATTAGGCAAATTACCAATTTGCTTTTATAGTAAAAATTTGTCCAAAAAGTAACTCTGAACTATAAGCGTTGTGTTTATGCAAGGAAGGGAAAAACAAACGAAGTTTTCAGTTGGGAAAAAACAAATTTTTCAATTACTCCAATTTAAAAATCATTCGCATTTATGACAAACGAAATTAATTTCCTGCAACTAAATGACGCGTTTCTTGAAAATGACTATTATTATCAGCCCAATCCTAAATAGAATCTCACTAGCGAGTTTTCTCACTTGTCCCTTTCCTATTATTCTGAACAAAAACTCGATGTGGAATTTTTCGCTTTCCACTTTCCTCCTATTCTAATAAATCTTCGAAAACGGGAGAAATTTCGACAGTGAAAAAAGTAGCCATCACAAACGATAAAAAAGTGAGAATGAGTTGACATTTGATGTGAGTTTTTCCACCAACAGTAAGTGAGTTTGAAAGAAATGTAAGTATGTATTTTACTTTTATTGAAGTAAATCAATTAATAAATTTTAATATAAGGTCGAAAACAACAAATAAGCAGCAACTTTCAACGCTATTATCGTTGATGGAATTGCTTTTTAGCCAGTTGAGAAAACCTGTTTAGCACTTCCAAAAAATATTTAAAAATGGGCTCATTAAGTCTGTAATACTTTTTTTACAAATATTTAATTTTAATAGCACTTACAATGACTGGGGCAACTCAAATGGGTTCATGGCATCACGTAACTGCCTCCTATCAATATTCAGATGCTGCGTTTGCTCTTCCTCTGCACCATCAACTTATAAAGCTAACGTATAAAAAGCTATGCTGTTCAAGTTGACTTTTTCAATATGAAAATTTTATAAATTTAAATTTTTTTATTTTTATTTTATGTATTTTATAAATAAACCAACTCAACTTAACAACAGAAAAGTCAAACTTCCATTTTTAGTTGCAAAACAGCTGATTTCGTAATTCGAAATTCTTTCTCACTTTTTTTCTTCTCACCGATCCGTTCAGAATAAGAGGATTTTTTTCCGCGTGAAAAAAAATTCGCTTGCGGAAAATTTCGTACGAATATTTAATATTGGGCTGTATGACAACTAACGACTTCAAGCACGACAAACGAATTTCGTTTGTGGCAAAATGGCGATAGCCGTTTTTTTCTTTGCGTGTAGTGTGATCACAAACCAGCGATTACACGTGTTTCGAAGCGTGTTAAAACATTTAACTCGTTTAAATTCCAACAACAATTGAACGAATTTAACTTCATTTGATCTTCTCTACAGAACTCATTGTTTTATTTGACTTTGAACAGGCTATTACTCCGATTTGTTAAGAAGAGTTACGAAAAATAAAAATTGTTAGAAACAAAATTTATTTTTGAATTTTGAGCACTCACTTATATGACACGGCCCCACTGTGCACTACATAGAGGTATTATCGCTATGAATTCAATTGATTTTTTTTTTTAATTTTTATTGAAAAAGCCTGATAAACACTATTTAATTGTCTATAGCCATGGCTCGAATTGACCCTATTACAAACGTAATCTCATTCTGTCTCCAAAGAAGCTACCATTAGGCTTCGCTTCAAAATTTATAATATACAAGCCGCGTTACAATGCGCAAGATTAAATATTGGAGGCTAAGTTTTTACTCTATTGTTTTCTAGCTGATGAACCCGATAGCGGCACAAAAATAGATTTTTAATTAACCCTTAACTACATTCGTGGGGTAGATTTCTAGCATACCCCACCCGTAACTTATTTGCTTATAGCTTAAGTTCGTATTGCGTCATGTTCATTGAAACTTTTAATGATCTCAGTTTTTGTTGTGCTCTTGCAGTGTTAGGATATGAATGAATCTACTATGTTTATTAACATATATCTAAATACTTCTTTAATATGCAATACCTTGCCAATTAGGTAACAATTTTGATCGGGGTAGAAAACCACCACACGAATGTAGTTATGTTAGTAAAAATATCGGATGTAGTTAGGGGCTAAAACATTTGATTTAGTTTGAGATTGTAAAATAAATAATAGGAATGCGAAGCAGCTCTTTACCCGTAATAATTCGAAATCCGCATCAGTATCCCCAACGCCTGTTGAAAATTTTAATATTCGCATTTACAAAATCACAGCTTCATTTTTATAATTGAAGAAAACGGTATTGACATAACAACGTTACGTTTTACCGCGCAAGTTTCCAAAAAAGTTGGAAAAAGTAATTTTTCCAAACTTCATAGGCATTGCATAGAATTCTTAATCAATGAGTATAGGTGTTAAGATAAAAGTAATAACACAATAATAAAGGTTGACTTTAGGATAAAAATAAAAAACAAAATGAAATATTTTGTATTGATGTCTGTGTATTGATTACGTGAGTTTTCCCTCAGTGTAAATTTATGACAAAATACCATCGGGGCGCAGAGAGAGATACCTAAGCAAAAAAACTTCAAATTTGTTACATTGAATTTTGACGCGATATATATTGTCAGCCAGTAAAGGCTCGTTCTTAGAACTTATAACAACAAATGGACGATTAATAGATGACATCATGGGGCCCTGGAGAGAGCCGCTTAAAGATCGAAAATGCATCAATCATGCAACGCCGTTGAGTGCAGTATATGCGGCACGGTAAATGTTATAAAAGAGAAATGAAGTTTTCACTTGACTTTACGGCAAAAATAAAAATAAATCATGACGCAATTAGTTCACGAAAGTAGCAGTTTATGCAACAAAAATGCAGAATTGTTGTACGCAATTATTACTCGCTCAGTAGAGGTTCTACAGACTTTGACCTTATAACCAAAATAAAAAAAAATTGGCATCATGAAACCTTGGAGGTAATTGCTTTATGCAGTAAAAGTTCAACTGCAATGAAAAAACGTTGCATGAAATTATAAATTAATATAGGCGCTACGATAAATTTTATGAAATGACAGTAAAGCGGAGGTAAAAATTTATAAAAATATAAAATTAATGGCGTCGATATTCCTCCCACGAAACCCGCTTAAGTAACCTAAATGCACCAAATGCAAAAGAAAAAAAAATAACATAACAATTGAAAATATATTCAATTAAAATTATATAACAACGACTTCGGTAAGGATTTGAACAGGGACTAGAAAAGAAATTAGGGCAAGGATTTCAACAAATATTAGGACCGTGGATAAGGAAAGGAGTAGGACAAAGATTAGAGTGTAGAATTGGACAAGGATTATGGCAAAGATTTATTTATTTATTTATTTATTTATTTATTTATTGCCAAACAAGGCAATTTACTTATACTAACAGGTTTTATTTTTTTTTTTTTGCATTTTTCTCTCCCCTTTCCTTTTTTTGGTGTTCGAAGATATGCAATTCAACGTGGGCGTAATCCGCCCACCTAAATGACATGATTTCACGAACACGTCAAAAAGAAAAGGAAAGAAGGAATGTAAAAATAATAGGTACTTACATACTAGTATATAGTATATTTATACATAATTAGTAGTGATAGCTTATACTTAATAGGGAACAAACCAAAGAGGTATAAATGGTGAGCATTAAAAGAGATGGGGAAGTACTTTAATTTTACGGTAAGGAAAAGAGGAAGGTGGATTTGAGTTAAAGAAATAGATAGCAAGATTAGTTTTGTTTTAATTTGAGGAGAGCGATTTTGAAAGGGTACTTTTGAAGGTGAATTTATTCATGGAGGGTAAGTAACAGTCGCTAATATTATTGAATATTCTACAGCATCTATTAATGGGTTCATTGTATGCATAAACTGTATGGTGTTGGTATTCTTTCAACAGTCTTGTATGCCTAGTTAACCTTACAGGATCATTGAATGTTATCTTATTCGATATATATTCGATGTTAATAGTTCCAGTTAAAACATCAAAGGTAAAGCATGAACTTAGTAACGTTCTCCTTGATGACAGAGGCAACAAATTCAGAAGGCCGAGTCTATGTCTGTGATATGGTTAACTCTGTTAATTTCAATGCTATTAAGAGAGTAACAGTTATTCATTACAAGAAACTTGCGGGAGAAAGTTATAACGTAGCATTTATTAACATTAAGATATAGCTTATCACGATTACACCATTCCTCTAAAGCAAACAGTTTTGACTGCAAAAAATAAGCATCAGCTTCAGACTTCATGGTATATTTTAAGGTCGTCTGCATACATAAGATGTGGAATTTCATTCAATAATTCTGATAAATCTGAGATGAAGATGTTGAAAAGGAGTGGACCAAGGTGACTGCCTTGTGGAACACCGGATGTGACAGACATTTTTTTCGATAAGATTCCTTGAAACTTAACAAACTTACATCTTTCGCAGAGATAGGATCTTAGCCAATTTAGCAAAGAACCCGATATACCAAACCTTTGCAATTTTAAAATTAGGATTTCATGATCCACCCGATCAAAGGCTTTACTAAAGTCAGTATAGACTGCATCCACCTGATGTCCTTTTTCCATTTCAGTAAGAAGATCAGAGACTAAAACTGTCAGATTCGTTGTAATAGATCGGCCTCTGCGAAAACAATGTTGTTGTTCGTTAAGTAATGGATTAACTAGGCATGTTAGTTTCTCACATATAACTTTTTCGAAAAGTTTTGGGATAGCAGACAATATGGCAATACCCCTATAGTTTTCAACCGACCTCTTATCACCACTTTTACATATGGGTGTTAGATGGGAGGATTTCCAGTGGGATGGAAAAATACCGAGTTTCAAGGACTTATTAAAAATAATATATAATGGGATGATAAGTTGGTCTACGCATTGAACTAGAAAGCTTGAGGGCATAAGGTCCGGACCAGGAGCATTTTTTGGAACAAGACTCCTAAGGGCTAAATATATCTCTTCCTGAGTTAGACTGATGTTAGAGACAATGGGTGAAGTATTCGAACAGCGAGACGGAGCTAAAGGCTCAATTGTAGGTACTCCAAATACATCTTTGAAATGATCCGCAAATAAATTGCTGATTTCATTAGGGTTGGAGGAGTAGACATTACTTTTAAACATAGATGATGGAAAGCCGCTAGATTTACGCTTCATGTTAACGAAGTCAAAAAATGTTTTCGGCTCTTGGACAATTTTCTCTCCGATAAGGTTTATGTACAACTTGTACGCTTCTTCTGACTTGATAAAGAACTCATTGGATAGTTCGTCATATCTTCGCTTCAGTTCATCGGTTACACTATCGGTGTTTTTGAGAAGTTTGTAAATTTTATTTCTCTGGTTCCTCAAAAACCTGAGATGTTTGTCTAGCCATGGCTCTGAAAGCTTATTCTTTTTTTTATTTTTGGCACATACCTTTCAATAGCAGTAAAAATGTATTGATAAAATCTTGAAACAGTGCTGTCTAAATCTATGTTGGATAAAACATTATTCCAGTTTAGGGCATTTAGATAACATTTTATACTTGAGTAATCGGCGTTGAGGTAATCGTACGCAATGGAGTTATTATAAGACTGTGTAAAAGTAATGTCGTTAGCAGAGAAAACAACTGTTAAGGCTGTATGGTGAACAGTGTTAGTAAATAAGTTTTCTGCTTCAATGCATGGACTAACCTTCACTTCATCATACGAGTTAGTGAAGATCAGGTCCAACCATTTGCTATTTTGGTTTTGTATAGAAAAAACTTGCTGCAGGTCGCTGCCATAAAAGGTACTAAGTAATGTGAAATCTATGGTACTAGAAAGGTTTACAGGAAGAAGATAATTGTCATTTTCATCAATGACAAAAGATATATTTGGACGGTTGAAGTCACCAAGAAAAACAACCTTATCTTCCTCTTTTAGGGTGGAGGTAAAGGACGACAACGTTTCACATAGCTCATTATATGTTGTTTCACTTGAGCCGGGAGGAATGTAAATCTTAACCAATATTTAGGACAAGAATGAGAAAAGGATAAGGACAGAAATGGGACAAGGAAGAGAATAAGGATTTGGACACACTAAGATCAAGGTTTCGGATAAAGTTTGGGAATATAAGTGTGACAAGGATTTCGAAAGGGATTCGAACAAGGACAAGGTCAGGAATTTGAATATGGATTAAGACATGAATTTGGTCAAGAAAATTGACAATTATAAAGAAATTTAATGATTTTTTCTTTATCAGACTAAGGATAAATAAAATATTGGGAACAAAAGATAGGATAGGGAGAAGAATAAGAATGAAAATAAAGATACGCTTTCACGTCAAAACCAACGGATGTGTCCACGATACACCAAACTTCCTTTTTTCCTATGTTTTAACTTTATGTTTTCAATAGAGCTATTCACAATGTGGTGTAGTTGGTATTTTATTGTGTATTTGTGATGTTTTTTATATTTGTAAAAAGATATTAGATATATTTTTTAGGTCACAATTTTTTGATCATATTGTTCAAAGCAAATTAAAAATTAAAAGCATTAATATCATGTTTCCTGAATCTATTATATAAAACAAAAACTAGTAAGAAATTATCTTCGACTGGGCCGAAGTTAAAATACCCCCACGGCCGAACTAAAGTATATTCAAAGTCTTAAGCAATCAATAAAATGTTTATCTGTAAAAACGTTTTCGTTATATTTTTAACAGAAAATATTCGCTTTTGTTTTTTGATAAAATGGCTTTGTATGGGAGGTGGGCGTGGTTTTCACCCAATTTGGTTGAATTCCATACACATAGTGCACGTTATATATCAAAGTTCATATGCAAAATTTCAAGTCCATACATTAATTTTTGTGGATTTTAGAGAAATTTTACCTTTTTGATAAAGTCACTTTGTATGGGAGGTAGGCGTGGTTTTCATCCGATTTGGTTGAATTTCATACTCAGAGTGTATTTTTAATATCAAAACTCATATGCAAAATTGCAAGTCCATATATTCATTTTTGTTGAATTCTAAGAGATTTTACCGTTTTGATAAAGTCACTTTGTATGGGAGGTAGGCGTGGTTTTCATCCGATTTGGCTCATTCACGAACTTGACCTTAATTTTTTAGATAAAAGCTTAAATATTGAATTTCGTGATGATAGCTTTAAAATTACGGCTGTAATCGTGATCACAGACAGACGAACATGGCTAAATCAACTCGGGTGGTGATGCTGATCAAGAATATATATACTTTTCTATACCTACCACGCCTCCTTATGGGCGTTACAAACGGAGTGACAAAATTAATATACCCCCATTTACGTTTTTTAAACGTGGGGGTATAAAAACTGGCCATTTCAGCCCTTGAAAGGACTTTGACCGAACTTCTTAAGATCAAATTGTGGTGTGCGTGTTATTAAATGTCTGAACACAATTGAAAAATCTACTAGTTTAATGCCGACTTCGAACGGCTAATGTGCATGTTCTCAAGAAGCTTAACATGGCATTATTTACCTGAGGTTTGCCATTGTCTACAGAGAGGTGACGGCCGAACAGAAAAATTAATTCAATTGAAAAAACTTTCTGTGTAAGATGGAATTGAACCAGCGGCAGTGGCAGCGTATCTATTGTAAGAATGTATCTATTTTTAAAAATCTATTACTTATATCGGAATTACAATGCGGCAGTGGCAGCGTCTGTAGTAGTGATCAGCTGTTATTTTAGGAATAATGTTGTTGAATGGTAGCGCTTACTTTATAGCAGCGGCAGTTAGCAGTACTGCCGAGGTTAGCCCTATTTTTAAATTCACTCCCACTGCCACAGTATTACCAAGCAAACGAACGCTAAAATTCAGGGATAAAATTCATAATTAATACTATGTTCACACACAGGCCGAAAAGCCGCTTTTCAGCTGAAAAACCTCTTTTCAAAAACCGGTGTTCACACTTGAAAAGCAGCTTTTTTCATTCGACACACCGTAGTCATATGTTTCTCATTATTGCGTTTTGTTTCATTGTTCTCAGAAAATAAGATGCTCCTATTGGCTACAAGTATACACATACAAAAAAACAGACAGAAGAAATGTCAAATATCAGTGACAACCTGAATTTTAGTAATAGATTTTGACTTTACTTACAAAAACGGACTTCAAATCAGGGTTGTTTTCTAGCTTTTCAGAGTTTTTCGCTGAAAAGCACACAAAAAGATGCTTTTCCTTTGACAGTTTTTCTATGACGAAAAACTTAATATCATGTAACTTTTCAGCTGAAAAGCCATTATTGTCTGAAAAGCGGCTTTTCAGCCTTAGTGTGAACATTAACGCCGTAGATATTGGGGGGTTCTGGGGGTTCAACCCCCCCTCTCCCCTTTGCAATCCAGAATATTTTTTTATATTAAATAAAAATGCAAATATAAGATAAATTTCAAATTGTGTATTATTAACTGCTTATTTTTGTTAGCAGATATAAAGTTAGATATAATATAATACATAATTTTATTTTGCTTCAGTAAACCCCCCCTCTTCCCTTATGAAATACCTATCTACGGCGTTGGTGAACATAGTATAAAAGACAAAGGAAAATTGAATTCACTGCTGCTGCCGCTGACACTGCCACTGCTGCATTGTAATTTGCAGGCAGAAAAAGTCGAAACAGGTGATCACTGTCACTGCCACTGACACTGCTACTGACGCAGTCATTGCCGCATTGTAATTCCGCTATTAGAATTGAGATAAATGCATCCAAGAAAGGTATGTAAACCGAAATAATAAGATCCAACATTTTGTACGTTTTCAATTGATTCTGTTTGTGACTTAGATTTTTTTGAAAAAAACTTAATAAAGTTTGCTTGTGTTTTGACATTTTACCAATGATTTTATAAAAAAACGTGAATGCGAATACAAATTAAAAAGAAAAACACAATACGTAGACAGCGGTCGGTCAGCTGATCGATGTGCTAAGTCCCGGTTCACACTTGTCAAGAATTGACGGTAAATTTTTTCGAATTTCCTTTTAAACTTGACGTTCACGTTAATACACATCAAGAGTTGACGATCAATTATATGTGTATCATTTACTGTCGTTTCAATTCATATTATAGAAATGAAGTGAAACGACGCCGTTGATGCGCAAAACGAATACAAAAGTAGGGGAACAACGAACAAACACAAAATTAATTCTCTTTTGTTACGATTCCCGTAACCCCGAACACAAGACTTGATCGTCAATTCTTGACAAGTGTAAACCGGGACTAATATAGAGATATTTAGGTAATTTGTAACAATAGCTCTGTTTAATTCAAAATTTGAAATAATGAAGATGGATTTATAAGCTAAAATTCATTCTTGTGGTAGCATTGTAGCTAGCCAAGGCAACTCAAATCGAAGTATTAGATGCGTGTTTTTCAACACTCTAATTCGATTTGCATACAACACATAGTTAATCTAGTTCTTCATATGTTTACAGCGCCATCTAGCTATAAAATTGCTTTTTTGCACTGTAAATCGTAATCTTAATGCGATTGCATACAAAACGTAATCAAGTTCGTCATATGTTCAAAACGCCATCTAGCTGCAAAATTTATTTTTTGTAGTACAAATCGTAATCCAAAACCGATTTAAATGTTGAACAAAACGCGGTTATTGTCAACAACACCGCCCGAAGTGATCAGTATTAAATATACGCATTCTGAATGAATAAACCTAGCTAATATAATAGATTATGCTTAAACTACAATCGATTTGAAATTTACATTTGGGGTTTATACTGTTGATAAAAACTTAAGATTACTTTTGATGTGGCTCACTTTGATTGTATCTTATTTTTCTTGTTATACAATTATTAAGTGGGGGGTTTAACCCCAAATCCTCCTTTGGTTGAGCTACTGGTTCTTTGCGCCAATCTTATATAGCACAATATGCACACCGTCTAAACCGTTATTCGCCATATTTTTTATCATTTTCGCAGAATATTTTCTTTGCAAGATGCAGTCACACCGAGATGGATAGAAAGAGTGTATACTAAAGAGAATATTGAATACGTTCAGGAGAGTTTTAAAGAAGATCTAAATTAACATCCGTCCATGTTTCTCGGATGACATTCATCAGTTCCTGCCGTGGAGGGCATAAACCCAAAATTGTGTTTAAAAACTAATAGCAAAAAGTATAGGGTGTCTTTTTAGCTGCATGAGAAGTTTCGATGGTTGCTGTCTATGGTTTGACAGTTGAGAATGTCAAACTGTGTTGACATTTCTGTTCGGTGAACATTTTGGCAATTCATCATGAATCGTTTAACGTCAGAACAATGCTTTCAAATTATGGAAATTTACTTTAAAAAAATAAATCTCAAATCATAGAGCACTTCGTCCATTTTACTGTCAACATAATCGGCTTAGTGAGCAAGCAATTCGTGAAGTTATTGATCGTTTTCGCACTAATTTTACTCTTCTCGATTCAAAACCATCTCGAATCACCATTAAAATTGACTGTTTGGTGCGGTTTACACACTGGCGGTATCATCGGTCCTTATTTCTTTTGAAATGAGATAGGAGCTGCCGTCACTGAATGGCGAGCGCTATCGAGCGATGCTGTTTTTTTTTTTCCTAAAATTAATCAGCTAAACATCGACGACATTACGTTCCAACAAGACGGCGCAACTTGCCATACAGCGCATTTAACCATCAATTTATTGCAAAATCAATTTGGTGACAACTTTATATCCAGAAGTGGTCCTGTTAACTGGCTCCCTCGTCCGTGCGACTTAAAGCCTCTCGATTACTTTTTATGGAGCTATGTTAAGTCATTGGTTTATGTCGACAAACCAGCAACTCTTTAAGCATTGGAATCTAATATTCAAGCCACCATTGACGCCATACGGCCCGATTTATTGGAAAAAGTAGCGAAAAATTGGACTGATCGAATGGACTGTGTAACTCGTAGCCGCGGCGGACATATGCTATATTTAAAAAATAAATGCCATGAAATTATCTACCAGATTATAATAATTAAAATAATTATCTCAATTAAATCCAAATAAATGGCTATTTAATAAAATTTCATGTGTTTTGTTCAAAATCAAAGTTAGCACTGGCTTAAAACAGCACCCTTCACATAGAAAAATTTTATTTCAAAAGAAAAAAAAAACTATGAAACTGGTCAGTTTCAGTTCAGTTTCAGCAAGAGTAAAGTTTTGTCAAATAGATTTTAGCGGAATTATTAGCACCAGAGACAACAACATCTTAATGTCTTAACGACGGATTGTAGAGCTAAATTTTTTTTTATATATATATATATTTTTTTTTTGTTTTTGTCCTAAAGAAATAAGGTTGCGCAATTGTTTCCACTATTTCTCTCTGCTGTGTAGGTCAGTTCGAATGAGTTTATACATTGTCGGCTCAAAATGTTCTCTTCTCATTTATGAGAGTAAACTTAACACCTGTTCTTGCATCGCAATACTCTCATACTCACCATTCCATAAAGTTATGCGATACAAATGCATGCGTTTTTGAAATATTTGCATAAATCATTAAATTCCATATTTGAATCCTCTGTAGATATTCCATTCCATTTATCTTTATTTGAAGCCTTTGAGACTTGTACACAACATTGTAATGAATATTAGACGGGTACGTCACCCGCATGACTTGATAATTTGGTCGATAATTTCGCGAATTAATAAAATATTACAACTAGTTTTAACCTTTGTAAGCTTCTATATTTACATAATTGCAATTATAATCCGATATAAAGCGCATTTTTATTAACCCAGCCAACCCCTCTTTTCTCGCCACAAAATCTATTTTTAGCCGCTCAACGAATTAAAAAAATGTTGATAAAGAATTTGTTGTTGATTTCATTAAATTGACGAGTGTTATATACAGAAGAAAATAAACAAACCCACTCGGAACTAAAGATGGCATCGTCGAAAACATTTTATGATGTTTAAAATTTAAAATTTAAATTTATTAATTTTAGAAGAAAGGTAACAAGACAGTCGACAATCATTACTATCGAACATTGAAAAGAAAATCAAGAAGAGTATGTGCAGACTCTCTGAGAATACATTCTGATATACATTTTTATACTGAACGTATATTTATGCTGGTACCTCCAGGGTTTTGTAAATATTTTGTTTAATTTTTGACAATGATTATTTAAACTCGTGATTAAAATAACAATAAAACAACAATATTTCCGATTTCATGTTTTGTTAACTCATTCCAATGCTTCAGTAAACGTCATTAAAAATCTGTTGTTTGATTTGTTTTTTAGAATGTATTTAATTATAAATGGAATTATTTTTTAAGTTTTTATTTCTACTTATGAAACTCCAAAATGTTTGAATAAAATTACACTATCTTATCTTGTACTATACAGGGTGCGCCATATTTTATGTCGGTATGTAAACATTGAATAACTTTGACATTTATCAGCTGATTGACTTTTTTTTTGAAACGTCAATTCGGTACAATTTAACAATGAATAATTTCCATTAATAACGAAACAACGCGCCGAAATAGTGACGCTGTACATTGAAAATAGTCGTTCAGTTGTGTTAACTCAACGTGCTTATCGTCGAAAAAATATCGTAGCCAACAAGCACCAACTGACAACACTATTCATCGTCTGGTGTCGAATTGTGCTGAGCACGGCGCTCGTTCACATGCCGTACATCAACATCCAAGACGATCTAATAAACTGGTTAAAGCGGTAAGAGAGAGAATGTTGCCGAAAACCCACATGTGTTCTATCATCCCCGTGCTTAGCATTTTTGCGTCAGTGGTACCACTTTGCGGCGCAATCTGAATGAGGATTTGCATTTGTTTCCGTGTAAAGTGCAATTGACTCAAAGAATATTGCCGACAGACAGTTTTTTTAAAGCAAATTTTGATGACCGACGAGGCCCATTTCACATTGTTTGCGTAACCAAAAAGTGACTGTTTGGGCTGGCGTTTTCTCCAAAACCATCATTGAGCCATTTTTCTCCAGAGAAGAAGAAGCAGCCGATGGGAATCAATATCGTTGGTACATCTGATGTCTGCCTGGTCTGGACATTTACTGGTTTCAACGAGACTGAACCATGTTGTACTGCAAATCGAACAATGCACCCAGCAAACACAAATCAAAGGTTTGAGAATTTTTTTTTTTTCAAATTTGATTTCAAATGTGATTGTCAAATCATTTTAAAATCAAGAATTAATGTTTGAATTAATATTTGAGTTCGATTTAAGGTTGATTTAAGAATAAATGTTTTTCTGAACAGTTTGAAAATCACATTTGAAACAAGTTTGAGATCAACGTTTGATATTAATTTGAGAATATACCTATTTCTCAATTTGAGAATAAAGTCCCCTTTTTGTTGAGAATCAGTGGCGGATCTAGGATTCGCCAGAAGGGGGAGGGTCTGTAACTACGGTTTTGTATCCCAAGGGGGGCTGAAACGTCTTTTTGGACTTTTTTCATTCTATCAATCATTCTCAATCAATCTCAAACCAATATCAAACGTTTGACATTTGAGAAATACATTTAATATCAAATCATTCTCAAACCTCAATGTTTGCTGGGCAGTTTCTGCAACGAAATTCCCTTGGCGTGTGATGTCAAAAAATTACGACATTGGCTGCGCATCCAGATTTCCAGATTTTAGGTTCTTGACTTCTTTTTGAGGAGTTATTTGAAAAACAGACTGTACGCCAGCAAGCCTCAGACCATTGTCGAGCCCAAAGCAAACATTCGTACCGAAATCATCGCTATACCTCCTGAGATGCTCCAAAAACGCCACAAAAAAAAAGCATATTTTGCTTTGACCAATAGAGGTGACCGCTTGATTAATGTTGTTTTCAAAAACTAGTTCATATAAATTGTAAAGGACCAAATTAAATAAAAATACCTCATATATGGAAATCGGTTTTTTAAAGTTATTCAATATTCACATACCGACATAAAAAATGACCCAAACTGAATTATATACAACATCCCATTATATAACACACAATAAAAGCAAATATAAAAAACCTGTTTTCTTTTCCCCTGTTATTGGGTTACTTCCAACCCAATTAAACAAATACAGAAAAATAACGTTTTATGAAAATTACCAAGAAAATTACGTATTTTCTTGTATGATTTAAACAATTTTATTGATTTTTAGCGCACTAGATCTAAAAATTCTAAAAACTATATGTCTTATTCCAGTTGTAACTCATTGATCTTTCCTCTTTTGAAATTTGTTAACCAATCGAAATATATTGTACTCTTTTATCAACAAGACGAATTTCTTTCTTGTGAGACAATGTGAAATATATTGAAAGATTACACATGATCTACTCATTAGATAATAAATGTTGTACTTAATAAGATAATTTTTTAATTTATTTCAAGTCGCTATGTCGTTATTTCCCATAAAATCGTAAAACTTGTTGTAATGAAAATACCTCGCAAGGTATTTGAATGAAAATACAAATGTTGCATGTAATTATTACTCAAATAGTATTGGAGCTAAGAAAAAGTTATTATATGCCAGAAATATTGGTTCTTTTGCCCTCTTGACGAAAATTATCAAACAATGTATGACGTCTATGAGGCCATGTGTGGGAAAATGCATCGAAAATGCAACAAAAATACAAAAGCGTTACATGACTTTGGTATGAGACCAGCAGTCTATTAAGAAAAGGATAAAATGATTAAGACAAAGATAAGAACAAGGAAAAGGACTAGGATTGGTATTTAAATTTGATACAAGTTTGATTCTTAAAGAAAAGCATTGATACAAGAATTAGTACAAGGCTTAGAACAAGAATTGGCAAAAGATTGGGACAGTGATTGGGATAAGATTTAAGACAAGAATGAGCGCAAAAACTAAGGCAAGGATTTGAAAAAGAATCGCAAGTATAAGGTAATTAATTGACATAAGGATTAGTACAACGATAAAAATAAGACAATGGTTAATACAAAGCCAAAGACTAGGACAAGGATTAGGACAAAAATTACGAAATAAGAAAAGTGTAAGGATGAATTAAAATAAGAAAAAGATTATTACAAGAACAAGGATAAGGGCAAGAATTGAAACGATGAGAACAAGAAACGATGAGAACAAGGATAAACATAAAGATAAGGATGAGAATAGGTACGAGCATAAAGATTAGAGCAAGGATTAGAATAAATATTAGTATAAAGATTAAAATATGGGTAAGGATAAGGACTAGGACAATTATAAGGGTAAGGACAAGGAAATATTTTTTGAGTCATTTAACAAACACCAAGTAAAAATTTTTAATCCTGTACATAATTTCTTGTGATCGAGATCATGGCCGAGTTCGTTAAAGTGCGTGAACTACTCGGTGCAAAGTTTCGAGCCGCAAGGTCAGAGGTTCGAAGCCTCCACCAGACACAGAAAATGTTTTCAATTCATTAATTTTTCTGATC
The DNA here is from genome assembly GCA_943735915.1 of Pherbina coryleti. Taxonomy (NCBI): domain Eukaryota; kingdom Metazoa; phylum Arthropoda; class Insecta; order Diptera; family Sciomyzidae; genus Pherbina; species Pherbina coryleti. The sequence goes on from OX030951.1 coordinate 77,072,751, forward strand.
GCTCGTCATCTCTCTGCAGACAATGGCACACCTCAGAGAGTAAATAATACCATGTAAGCTTCTTGAGTACATGTTCATTAGCAGTTCGGAGTCGGCACAAAACTAGTAGGTCGAGTTCTCGATCAATTGTATACAAACATTTAAGGTATAATATACGTGTAGCAATCAAAAACAGGAGCTGTTTTCAAAAGGTTTTTATTTGTTGTATGGAGCTAAGACATAGGTTAACGAAAACCATTATAACTTCTGTTTTTTTTTTAAATATCGATTTAAAAATGTGTATGTATATTCTTAAAACTATAAAGAACACATTAAAAACAAAAATTTTGTTTTCGAAAAATTTACACGTATTTTTATTTACCTTAATAACATATAAATACATATGTACATACAACATCTATCCAAAAGTTTTATTTTAATCACAAAGTTACCAAAAAGTTGGCTGTTTTTATATAAAATCCGTTTTGATACCAGTGTTCGAAGAATGAGACTCAAATTACCTAAGTGCTCGCTGCTCTTACATTTACCGCTAATTCGAAAAAAATTTGTATTTCATTTAGTTTCATATCAATACACATGAAATTTTTATGAAAACGTACTTGAGATTTGTAGAGGAATGCTCATTGTATCTTTAAAGATACAACCATCGGCTAGTGGCCGCGTTATAAGGTTATATTTTTAAAATTACTCGTACTTCTGAACATCAATTACGTTCTAAGATTATTTCCGGTAATTAGTTGATATTTTCACATTTTGCTTCATTTCTTTGTTTAAATTCTTTTGACGAAAATTCATAAAAACTACTTTTTCCTTAAAATACTTGAATATTCCAAGCTCGGTTTTAACAAAATTTGAGCACAAAAAAATTCTAATTGTTTAGAAGCAGTGAGAATTAAAAGGTCAGAATTGTTAAGAATTAATTAAAAACTATTATAGCTCCACTTTCTTTACAAACAGTTTAGAAATCATTCCATTTGCCATATTTCAAGATAAACATGTCAAACTAAATATTTCCAACAGGGATGATATAAAATCTTTTCAAGACATCAATAACAAAAACATTCATTCGAAGACGCCGTCGTTCGCTCGACTGATAAATATTTGTCTTACTGTTTTATTTATATCTACAGTAGTGGTCAATGCAAAGGAACCAACTAATGTGTTTGGTACAATTTATCATTATAATTTTTAGATTTTGAGAAAAAAGGCTTTTTGCTTTAATTATTACACTAATCATCATTAAGAAAAGTTTTATTATAAAACATTTCAAACTACAGTACTTTTCGCATAAAGCGAACTTCAAGGGACCGGGCAAAATGGTTCGTTTTAAACGAAGTTCGCTTTAAATGAAGACTTGAATTAATCAATTGTATGTGCGCATTAACTCCTTTGTACATTTATTAAAAACATGTTGAGATGTTTTAATTTAAAAAATGTATTTTTTAAAAAATCAGTTAGTTTAGTTTGCTTAGTAGCAATATTAGTTTCAGTTAGATACACTTCCACTTGAGCCAAGTGGTCAAGAATTTGTTGTGGAGTGTCGCGCGACTGAAGAAAATTTCTTACAAAGCTTACACTTCACACTGCATCCACGTCAGTTGCGACTTGGATTGGCTCTACGTTGTCTATATCGTCGTCAAGGTCGTCATCACCAGCGCAAACAGACTGCAAAATAGCTTTTCGTCCAATTTTTCCGTATTTAAAAGGTCGTCATCAAAACTTATGTAATCGTGTTTCAGCAAACAAACATTAAACTTAGGGGAATTCCCGAATTGGAGACAGGAAAAATTAAACACTGTGTGTTACAGTGTTGTCAAAGCAAACATTATTTTTACATAGCGGCACTTTTTGATTCGTTTTAACCGAAAAATAAACAAGTTTTGCATGCAAATAAAGTTCGTTACAACCGAAAATTCGCTTTAAGCGAGTTCGTAATAAGCGAACAAAAATGCATGGTTTATTGGAATAAAAACGCGTACTTTTGAAATTGGTTCGTTTTAGGCGAAAGTTCGCTTTAAACGGGTTCGCTATAAGCAAAAAGTACTGTATTTATTAATTATAAATTTTATTTTGATTATGTTTTCCTTTTTTGTCGATTCTCTAAGTGTAAGTCTAAGTATAAAAGAAAACCCCTTTTCCCTATAAAAGTATAAAGATTAAAAGAAAATTCCCATCAAACAATCAGTTGCGAAACCCAATTTTATTACATGAAATCTTGTTTATTATATAAGTTGCATAAAATATAAAACTTGATACTAATTTCCTTAAATATGTTTCTTAATTATATTTTTCAATCAAAAATCCTGGCGTTAACGATAACGTTCTTCCTTAAGCTCATAAGAACACTTTATTGGCTAATCTTCACCAATACACTCTACAAATTGATCCCCCTTCAAATTAATATTGACACAAAGAAACTTTATTGTGGCCACTACTGTAGCGCTTAGTATTTAAGTTATTTTTATTAGCCTAGTGAAGCAGAGTTCTAGCACTCAACCACTCCCACATCCAAAGCACTGGAGACATATTTTATACCGGGCTTCACTTATGATCAGAAATAACGAAATCGAAAGAATGTGCAAATAAACGAAACACATACAAAATTTGTTCGTCGTTTTGTTTTGAGATTTTCATTTTGTTTACCTTTTCAATTTTTGCTTCGTGCAACTTTAGCCGCGTACAGACACACCTACCGCTTAAGACGCAATAGATGTTTTTTGCACCTTATATACAGCTTTGCAAAAATGAATAGCACATTTTTCATATTAGATACAAACTTATTTACATTTAGTGGTTTAGTTTGAGGTTTCATTTCTCATTCCGATATAAAAAATTTTCTAGATTTTGATGGGAAATAGATTCATTTAATCGTTCTTCGAACATGTGTTCAAACATGAGTTCCCAACAGACCAATTTAATGACAGCAAATTTTACGCAAACATAATAACGAGTGCATTTCAAAATTTAAATATTTTACTAAAAGAGAAAACCGTGGTAATTGTAGCACTTTTGTTAGACATTGAAGAAGAAAGAATTTAACAATAAAACGGAGTAGTCTGCGATATCACAATAATACCTGAAGAATTCCAATTATGTGTGTGTAGTGTCATGCTTCTAAACCCTGAAGTATATGGCACTAGTGCAGAACTACCGATTTCACTAGCCACTAAGTATGCAGTACTAGTAAAACGAACAATGCTTTGGGTGTCTCTTAATTTTTGCGTTTCAACGTTTTTAAAATACATCACCGTTGCATGGAATTCTTACTCGCTAAGTATAGGTGCTAATAGAAAAGTTATGGTACGACAGTAAAGGTTCACTCTTTGACGTTAGGAAAAATTATAAAAAACTAGCAAGAAATAATCTTCGACTTTGCCGAAGATAAAATGGCCCCCCGGCCAGTATATTCATAGTCTTAAGCAGCCAATGAAATGTTTATCTGTAAGAACATATTCGTCATAGTTTTAACGTAAAATATTCGCTTTTGTTTTTTGATAAAGTCACTTATTATGGGAGGTAGGCGTGATTTTCATCCGATTTGGTTAAATTTTATACTCAGAGTGCATATTAAATGTGCTCATTGTCCATAATTTTAAGTCCATATATTAATTTTATTTTTTGAAAGAAGATCTAAGAGATTTTACCGTTTTGATAAAGTCACTTTATATGGGAGGTAGGCGTGTTTTTCATGCAATTTGGCACATTTTCGAACTTGGTCTTTATTTTTTAGATAAAAGCTTAAATATCCAATTTCGTGATGATAACTTGAAAATTACCTCTTTAATCTTGATCACAGACAGACATACATACAAACGAACATGGCAAAAGCCACTCGGATGCTGATCAAGAATATATGTACTTTCCTGTACGTACCATGCCTCCTTATAGGCGTTACAAACGAAGTAACAAAATAAATATACCCCTTTAGGGTTTTTTAACCGTGGGGTATACAAATTAATTACGCCATCGGGTAGCGGAGATAGCTGCTAAAGCAACAAAACTGCATATTTGTTACATGAGATTGTTACTCGCTATCTATACTATGTTAAAAAATGTTATACGTCAATAAAGGCTGCTTTCTAGTTCTCACGATAAAAATAAACTAAAATAGTATGACGTCATGTGGTTGCGGAGCGAGCCGCTCCAAGATTAAAAGTGCAACAATCATGCAACGATGCGCGACGTGAGTAGATGCGCCACGGTAAAAATTATAATACAAAAATGAAGGATTTATACTTGGCCTTACGAAAAACATAATTTTGTTAAAAACCTAATTTTGACGCCGTCCGGTAAGGGGTCGTTCATAAACTACGTTACCGATTTTCAAATTTTTTTTTACCCCTCCTCCCCCTCCGTTACTCTTCGTAGTGCATTTCAAAACCTCTCCCCTCCCCCCCTCATAAAGTAACTTAGTATATGAAATAAAAAAATTGATTAAAAAGTATTTGAAAATATATTAAATATATTAAATATATGTGACCCGGTCTACGAAAAGGGACCTTCGGTGTAAAAACAAGTTTTCGAGAAAACAGCTGTTTGTAAACGTTTAATTATTTTATTTAATCGAATCGCCAAAAAAGTGAAAAATGATATTTTCACACCGAAGGTCCCTTTTCGTAGACCGGGTCACATATAATAAAATATAATATATTTTATAATATATAATAAAAATATATTAAAAAAAAAATATTATTACCTTGACTAGCTCTAGGCAGGTGTGCTATCATGACTAGATAATTTTAAAAAAAAATTTTTAAATCCATTATTTTCATCGATAGAAACGATTCCATCTTCAATCCAAGAGACGATGCTATCAATCACTGGAATTGAAGAAGCTGGAAACTTTGGAGACTCTTCGAAATAGAATTCTTCAACGGATTCTATGTCGACCCATTCAAGTACATCCTCATTTTTTATGCAAAGAAATTCGCCTGTTTGAGAGAATACCCGAAAGGCTGCACCTGTGCAGCAACAAGTTCAGTGTTTTTAAAAATATAAAAATTGTCCTTAAAATTGTTTTATTTAAAAGTGTGTACTTTTTATACCAATTTCTTTTTTTTTATTTTTTTTTTTATTTGTTTTTTTATTTACCAAGTTTTTTTTTATTTTTGGTCACGTTACTATATGGGCATTTCCATAGTCGCGCACGTAACGTTCGTACGCCTTTCATGTTGCTATTAATTAAGAAAAAGCAAAGAAATATTTAAATTTTTTATGTCCCGTTGCTATTTTTGGATAGCTCTCTAGTAGCACTTTAATAAGTGTAAGGGATGGAAGTGATCGAAATAGTGGTCCAAAGATATAAGCAAACAAAAAAGGGCGCGTTACGTAACAACAAATAGAAGTGGTTTTTGTCTGCATCAATAAAAACGAAAAAATCTGCGAAGTGTGCACGCTTTTTTATGAATTTTTTTTTTAAATATTCTGGAATCATGTAGCTATATATTCGTAATTGTTTCGTTGAAAAATCTTCTTTAGTTATTTTTATTTAAACCAAAATATGATACGTTACGATACACACGTTACGTAACGTATTTTTCCATTATAAGATAATCAATAAATTCTTCATATTATTTTGATTTAAGGATTCTATTATAAATAAAAAAAAAAACGTAAATTTTGATTCGGGTCATTAATAACACTGTTCTACACGAAAACTGTACAAGACATCCCACGCATATTTTTCATTAAATTCTAATATAGGATGAGTTTCTGCATTTACAGAATTGTAAATGGAGCTCTTGTACATTAAATAAAAAAATATTTGTAGAACAGTGTAATTTGAAATTAAAAAGCTGTTGTCTTAAAATTTTGTTTCTATTACAGTGGACCCCTGGTAATCCGATAAACGTTTTGCAGAGCAGTGTTCTATCGAGTGAACTATCGAGTTTGGCGAATGATATAGTTCTGCCTAAGACCTTCTAAAGTAAGGATTTTTTACAAAATAGTACCCTGTAATCCGACAAATTACAGATCCAATGATAACATTCTATATTTTATACTCTGAAGTACAAATCATACTTCATTATGTATGTCAAATTTAATAAATTAGACAACACAATAGACAGCTTACGTTTTATTATAAAATTAACGTCATTAATGCTATAGAATTTACAAAAAATAATAACTTTACATTATGAAATAATTGCGTACAAGCAAATGTACATATTAAAAAAATCAAAAATTATGAATAAAAATCATAATATGGACCAATCAATACAAGTAAATTAGCGAAGATTGTCAAAAAAATATTCAATAATAATAGACATGTTGGATTACGGGGGGTGCCAGATTAGACAGGGGCCGGATTACCGGGGGTTTACTGTATTTTAAAAAATATTTATTTTTGAAGAAAGTGTGGTTCGAACTGCTTTTATTTTTTAATTTTTGTCAGATGATATGCAATGAAGTTTTTGGATACCAGAGATATTCGGCACTTCCTTCCATTTCTCACTCAACCAAAGAGAAAAAAAAAATAGAAATATACATTATCTTACTCCATTGATGTGTTCTCGTTTAATTAATTACATTACATTATTTAATACATAATTAAAATCTTTTATTTTACAAGTGGTCGCACTTACGGTGACGTTACGATACAAACTTTGAAATTAAAAAAAAACTATTTTCTGGTTAATTAGCACAAAAACAAATTTTTTTAAATTGTATAGACTAAACTTGCTTTAAGTTATAACTTTTAGTCACTTGCACCTGACAACGCAGAAATAATGATAAAAATGATGTTTTTGAGTAGCGCACGTAACAGAAGAATATCAAAGAAAGCAAATTAATAAATTACCGTTTATTGATCTTGCTTTGCTCTCTTTACATTTTTTTTAGTTAGTTCTTGTTATAAATCACATTTTGTGTTTTGAGTACAACACTTCTTTTTACTCTCTTAAAGTAGTAAATATTAAAGATAAAATGCTATTGAAAGTTGATCTCCGCGAAAAAAGATATAAAGCTACCTTATCATGACAACTGAGTTAAGCTGCAAATTGCTTAAAATAATAAAAATTCAACATTTATTTTATATGAAATCATATACAAATTTTGGTTTTATTAATTTTTTATTTTTTGGTGCCGGTGGACTTTTCTGTGGAAATGCCCATATGTGAGACTCCCTCCCCCCTATCGTTACTTACCTTAGTATATTTTAGAAACCCTCCACCCTCCTAAATTGGTAACGAAATTTATGAACGACCCCTAACGGATATAGCAGCTTCTGCAACTGATGCAAATTTTATTTTACGACAGCAAAGATGGGATTTTTGACCTAATAAGATGGAGGATAACGATTTGACCTAATAACGAAAATAAAAAAAATTTAGGCGCCCCGACACCATCCGCTTAATGCAGTAAAAATGCAACAACAGTGAATAAACGTTGCATGGAATTTTAACTCCATGACTATTGACGCTACAGTAAATTTTATATATCGACAATAAAGGTTGGACTTTCGGCCACATGTTAAAAATAAAAAAGAAAAGGATATGTCTAACAATGGCGGCTAAGAAAAATACAGACTAGGGTAAGGGTTTGAACTAGGAAAAAGACAAGGAATAAAAAAGGAATGATAAGAAGGAATCAGACAAAGATAAAAAGGGAAAAAAATTTGGAAAACACCCGTCACTGTAAGTATTCTTCCAAGTCAGAACTGTTAATCCAATAAAAAAAAAATTGATCAATTTTTTATAATTATTATGGATTATAAATCAAACGGCCGTAAACTGTGGCGGCCGTGGCCGAGTGTGTGGACCACTCGATGCCAATACGAACCCAGGTGAAGCAACAGAAAGTTTTTTCAATTGAAATTAATTTTTCTGCTCGATCGTCACCTTTATTTTATTTTTATTCTAAGGTAACAGTGTGCTCTGCCCAATCCACAAAAAAGGCGATTCCACCATTTGCGCCAACTACACGCAAAGAAAACAAAATGTTTATCGCCAGTTTGCCGCAAACGAAATTCGTTTGTCGTGCTTGAAATCGTTATTTTCTAACGTTTCAACAGTTGTCATAATAATAGTCAGTTGCGAGAAACGCGTCATTTAGTTGCAGAAAACTAATTTCGTTTAAATTTTTGTGATTTTTAAATTGCAGCAATTGAAAAATTTGTTTTTCCCAACTGAAAACTTCGCTTTTTTTTTCCTTCGTTGTATAAACACAACGCTTAAAGTTCAGAGTTACTTTTTAGACAAATTGTTATTTAATAATCAAATTGATAATTAAGAAGCTCGGTCAAAGTTCTTTCGAGGACTGAAATAGTCAATTCGCGATTTTTTTTTTTTTTATCATGTTGGTAAATAGTGACATACATACCGAGTTTAATTTTTTGTCTGGTATAGTTCAAAATAGAAATCATACAAACAAAAATTAAGTTGTATGGGAGGTGCCACTCCTTTTTCTAATGTTCACAATAATTTCTCAGTAGAATCATGTTAGTGAATGATAACTACATATTGAGTTTTTATGTCTTATGTCGTATAGTCAGTTTAAGAGATAAGCCATATAAATTACTTAAGTAGTATGGGAGGTGCCACGCCTCTTTGTTCAATTCAACTTTTTGTAGCCTGTAATTAATCCGGATTATTTTTAAACACTGTTCAAAATGACTTTCGAATCCGATTTTCGGTTTGGGTGCTTACTTGCCGAGACAAAAATCTTACAGACAGACAAACACCTACAAATATACCTTCAATAGATCAAAATTTAAATACTTGAAATACTTATGTATTTTATATTTCAGATTATTGCTCGCCGGCACGATCTAAAGTTAATTGTAACTTCAGCCACCATGGATTCCACAAAATTTGCAACTTTCTTTGGTAATGTTCCAACTTTTACCATACCTGGCCGAACATTTCCTGTCGATGTGCTCTTCGGAAAAAATACCTGTGAAGATTATGTAGAAGCATCTATTAAGCAAGCACTTCAAATTCATTTGACACCGAACGAAGGAGACATGCTGATATTTATGCCCGGACAGGAAGACATTGAAGTAACGTGCGAAGTTTTAGCGGAACGTCTGGCAGAAATTGACAATGCACCTGCGCTTTCCATTCTTCCTATATACTCACAACTTCCCTCAGATCTGCAAGCAAAAATATTTCAGAAGTCCCCCGAAGGTCTACGAAAATGTGTTGTGGCCACAAATATTGCTGAAACCTCGTTGACAGTCGATGGCATCATCTACGTCATAGATTCGGGATACTGCAAGCTGAAAGTCTACAACCCTCGAATCGGCATGGATGCTTTACAGATCTATCCTATTTCGCAAGCCAATGCAAATCAACGTTCTGGTCGCGCTGGACGTACTGGTCCAGGTCAGGCTTTCCGCTTGTATACACAACGGCAGTACAAAGATGAGTTGCTGGCACTAACAGTCCCCGAGATACAGCGTACAAATCTGGCTAATACAGTTTTATTACTTAAGTCTCTTGGTGTAGTCGATCTACTGCAATTTCACTTTATGGACCCGCCGCCACAGGATAACATTCTGAACTCACTTTATCAGTTGTGGATATTAGGAGCACTCGATCATACGGGTGCCCTCACGCCGATTGGAAGACAGATGGCTGAGTTTCCTTTAGATCCACCGCAGTGCCAGATGCTGATTGTATCCTGCCACATGGAATGCAGTTCCGAAGTTTTAATAATAGGTAAAATAATATTAATTTCTTTTTTTTTATTATTGATATTTTATTTTTTATTGATTTTATTGATTTTATTGATATTATTTTTTATATCGGATTTTATTTTTTTAAATCCGAAGAGATAATTATAATTCAACTCACATTTTTATTTGCAGTATCCATGCTTTCTGTTCCTTCGATCTTCTATAGACCCAAAGGACGCGAAGAGGAAGCTGACGGTGTACGTGAGAAGTTTCAAGTGCCCGAATCAGACCATTTGACGTACCTCAACGTATATCTGCAGTGGAAACAAAATAAGTATGTTTGATCTCACACGATGTAAAATTTATTTTATAAAGCATACAATTTTACGCTAAAAGATATATTTTCTAATCTACTTTAAGCTATAATGCGAACTGGTGCAATGAGCATTTTATACATGTCAAAGCCATGCGCAAGGTACGCGAGGTTCGACAGCAGCTTAAAGATATTTTAGTGCAACAAAAGCTTGGCGTCAAATCTTGTGGCACTGATTGGGACATTGTGCGCAAATGCATTTGTTCAGGTGACGATCTCATCTAAAGTTGAATAAAACAAACGAATTAATAACCATTTTTGTTTTTTTTTTTTTTTTGTTATAAAAAACGCTTAGCTTACTTTTACCAGGCCGCTCGATTGAAAGGCATTGGTGAATATGTTAACTTGCGCACAGGTATGCCATGTCATCTACATCCCACCTCGGCACTTTATGGTCTTGGCACAACGCCTGATTATGTCGTTTACCATGAGCTGGTCATGACGGCCAAGGAGTATATGCAATGTGCAACTGCAGTGGATGGCTACTGGTTGGCAGAGTTAGGTCCTATGTTTTTCTCTGTCAAAGAAACTGGTCGCAGTGGACGTGAAAAGAAAAAACATGCTGCTGAGCATTTGAAGGAAATGGAAACGCAAATGCTATTGGCACAGGAACAGATGGAGGATCAAAAACTACAGGCTGCTCAAAGAGAAGAGCAGATGACGCCGAAACAGGAAATTGTTACGCCAGGATCAACGCCTCGTAGAACACCTGCAAGAATTGGTTTATAGAAAAAATTAATCCAAGAGTTATAAAGAGTAACATTTGTTTATTGTAATTGTATAAATAGTAATATAATGGAAATAAATGTATTTGTATTCCATGCAAACTTCATACGTCTATAAGTTATAGCTGCAAGTGTTAACAACAACCAATTGGTACGTTTACGCTTGCTTCTTCTCTACTTTAATACAAATTAGCTACTTTTCTAAGCCACAGTAATGAATTAACGGTTCAGCTAAATCAACTTCGAACTCATTTCTTTCAAGTCCTTCGTGTCTTTTGGAGTCGCATTCCAAAACAAGCAGTGTATTAAGCAGTTGTGTTGATATTTATTCTAATACTGCACAAACAAACGAATTAACATACAAGCTTAAAAATACATACATATATATCCGTACTTAAGGATAATATAGAAAAATGTCATGAACTGTGCACTATCTTACTTGATGTGCATTTTTTTTAAATGATTTAATGTATCTATGTATGTATCTTGTATCTATGTATGTTAAAAAATTTTTGAAAAGCTCTTTTCGTAGTTTTATAAACATCAGGCTTGTGTATTCGTTCTACAAACTTATGAAAGCTAGCGCTCCACGCGTTGGTGAGTAAATTTAGTTTCAGTCGTTCTACTCGGAATAAACAGATTCTCATACCGAAAATATCATCAGCAACATATGAACGATCATTTCTAGTACGAACGGCACGCTGCTGGAATAAGTTACCTGCTAACTTGCGTACTTTCTCAGTAACACCAAAGACTTTCAAGAGCAAACTTATCAACAACTATAATTGACAGGTCATCTATCTTTGTTTTATTTTTTTATTTTTTTTTTTTTTTCAAAAAAATAAATTGTCACTGTTCTTTTTTGGGACTTCTAGACTATGAGATTCCAAATTAGTTCTTCTTTGTTATTAGGGAAACCATTTTGTGTTATTAGGTACATTAAAACTCTTTTTTTTTCTTTTAGCTTTTAAGTTTACTCGAATTCAATACGCTTTGTAATATGTTTATTGGCCAATAGGGCTTATTTATTACACAAGAACCAATAAAATAAATAAAATAATGGATTCTTTTCAAGATATAACTTCACAGACAACATTATGATTTCCAAAAGCGCTTCTTTCTGGTTCATTTGGCAAGTAATTAATTCTAAAAAAAGGTTTATATAGTGTAGCTCAAAAGTTTTTCTAGCATAAGGACAGGCCCTCCGAAAGGGGGAGGGACGGGGTGTCCCCCCCGGGCCCGGAGTTTTAAGGGGGCCCGGAGCGGCGGGTAAAAAAAGTAGCAAAAAGCTGATTTGTTGTAGAGGGAGAAAAGTTAATATTTCTTCTTTGTTTTGTATTTACGATATCAAAAATTATAATAAAACTTTCTCATGCTCGTGGCGGGGGAACTTTTGAATTTAATCCGATGATACTTTTTTTCTAAGGTGGACACTTCTGGATATATTTTTGACTTGCATTTATTCCTTTTTAATATAGTATGTCGTGACAACACAGTACACGAGTATAGGTCTGTTTCCGTACTTTACACTGTGTAAGATTTGTGTAAAACGTGTGCTAGAGAGTAAAAACGAAATGTGAGAATAGTTGCAAAAGTACGGAAACAGCTTCTAGTAATTTTCGAGCACAAAACAGCTGATTTTGACTGCAGACGGCAGCACAAAATTTAAAACACTTTCACTCAAATTATTAAAAGCTATTTTTAATGCAAAACTGAACAATTACTTAGTTTTTATTTATTACTATTTATTTATTGTACGTAAATTTCTTTTTAGGCACACAATTTGTGAGTTTATTTATCGCAAAACATAAACGATTATGAAATGTAATTTGACATTTGCTTCTTCTTATTGATGCTTATTCTTCTTGATGCTTGTTCTTACTTTACTCGAAGTCTTGAGTTCTAGCACACTCTGTGCACTTTGTGTGCTCGAGAGAGCGATTTTATGCTTGTTCTTCTTCTCCCATTTTTTACACAGAAAGTACGGAAACAGAAAATAGTGTCCCACAAGCTACACAGTGTACGTACGGAAACAGACCTTATGAGTGTTTCACTCATCAGTAGAAATACCCAGTAGAAAATCTTTCTTATAGTATATAACATATAAAAAAACATGGTAGTTTTTCAGCACATATTCAACAGCACAGCAGACAAACAATATGCTGTTATGTTATTTTACGTACGCGATATTTATATAATAAGCCCTGATTTATTCAAATATAGAGAATGAGGTGGATAATGAATGAAAAAAAATCTTTCGTCATTGTAGCTTATGCTTACCTATTTTTTTTATTGATTTTTGTTTGATCTTGAACCAAACAAAAAAACTTGCAAACTTGACGTAACATAGGTTAACATGCAAGAATGATAGAAACCAGATTACGCGTTCCGCAAATGAGAGAGAGAGAGCATGACGTCACAAGCGATATTGTCAGACTTTGGAATAATTTTACTCCCACACCCACGCCTAAATATTTTTTTTCTTATTTTTATAATATGTACATATATGGACCTCCTTAACCTATTGGTACAATAAAATTTTGTCAGTCTTGAATAGTGTAGGAGATAAAAATCTTGAAAGTTTTAAAAATTCATATTTTTCGTATACGAAAATATTCATATTTTTATACAGAAGAGTAGATGTTTTTACTTTACTTTTTCGAAAGAATTTATTTTCAATTTCGTCAATTTGCCTAAGAGATCGCACATTTGCATACGTTTTTGTCAAGCAAAGGTACTGTGTGACGTCATGCACTCAGTTGAGAAAGAGAGCATTAGATAACGGGACTGCGGAACGCATAATCTTGTTTCTATCATTCTTGATTAACATGGAGCAACGTACCATGAATTTTGTTGTTTATGCTACCAACGTAGGAACCACAGCAAATGTCAAATTACTAAAATTTTTCTTCGTTTACCATTCTGAAACAATTTCAATTATTTTAAATTTTAATAAAAAATCATTTTAAAATAAAAAACTTACAATTCGCTTCAATAATTAAACACATATAAAAGAAAAAATTGCTCAAAAATCAAAGTGTGATGCTAGCGACCTTACAAAAGGCACCTTGTATCAAGAATAATAGAAAAATAGATTACGCATTGCGCAGCTCCGTTATGTTGTTTACTTTTTATTTTGACATTTCTAGCTACGAACAAAGTATTTTTTACGATCATGACGTCACGCTAGACCGAGTTTGTTTCTTGAATCTTTTGCCATTGTTTCATATTTGTTCACATTCTGAACAAGACTTGACAGAAAGCCATATCGTAAGCTCATATCGTAAGTCTATCGTAACGTAGATGCGCAGATCGTTGAAAATTATTTTTACGATCTGCTCAATCTATTTTTCTATCATTTTTGACCTTGTATGCTGAAATGTCAGTCGACGTAACATAGAAATCAAAATTCAACAGACTTCTAAGTCACGTTACGTCTACGTCATGTTTCGGCTAATTAGATACACACAAAACACGTTCAGTAGATTTGAATATGACAAAAGAAACGGCTGTGTTGCGTTGCGCTATGTTTGGCTAATTAGGACATAAAAGGGTAATTAAGCAGTTTTGCCCATGATACAATTACAAGGTAGGCTCATATTGAAGAGCAGAATGCGTTAGTTGTCAAAATCAGCTGGTAATTTTTAGTTTTCCTAATTGTTTTTGCTTTTGTCGTTCGACGTTTGTAGCTCCTATAGCATTAGCCCTAACCAAAATAGACGAAACGAGACGATTGCAACTTGCCGAACGTTTGCAATCGTTGCGTCTGTTTTGACGTTTAACCCAAAATGAAACGAGTTCCTCCAATCGTCTGAAAAAAGAAGAAGACTACTCTGCACAGCTGTTGTTGACGAGTTGAGACGCTAAAAGTTCGGTTGTTACGGAACAGAACGTCTCGTCAAACCGTTTCGTTTAGTTACGATAAGTTAACGTTTGCTCATTTTGAGTTACAACATTGAAATGCATTAAGCGAACATTTTCTTCTTCACTCGTTACGGAGCAAATCGTCTATTTTGGTTAGGCCTATTGTTGGAAAATTTCTCAATTGAGCAGCCATCTTAAAATGTATCATGGTTTTGCCCCATGGTGCAATTTAGAAGGTGATCGAGAATTTTTAACATCTCTCAAAAAATTTTACCGAAACTCGAGATGAACGGCTGATTTTGACAACTAGCTCGCTTTTCTCTGCTTTTGTCTGCTTTCTATTTCATTCTTCTCCTAGTCGGCCCTACCATATAATTCTACCATGGCCTTTAAAAAGAATCTTTTACACTTCGGGGGAAAATCGGTTAGATAACAAAATATTTCAAATTAAAATATTTAATAAAATTTGGCCCAGACCGAAAATGTTTAAAGAACTTTGGCCGAGCTTATTATGATCAAATAATGTTGTGCGTGTTATTTAATGTTTGTACACAAATGATCGAGACCTGAACATACTAGTTTTATGCAGACCCCGAACGGCTAATGTGCATATTCTCAAGAGGCTTTAAATGTCATTTACTCTAAAGTTTGCCATTGCCTACAGAGAGGTGACGACAGATCAGAAAAATTTCAATTAAAAAAACTGCGTCAGTTGTGGTTTGAACCTTTTGTCGAAGAGTTCACGCACCTAAAAGCCCTGAATATAATGGATTAATATATCGATCTCTAGCGTCGCTCTGCTTGGCTGCAACAGCGCTTTTTTGTTTTATTAAGAGCTACTTCTGATTTAATCTTATCTTTCTTTTAATGTTCAATACCTTTGATTTTGATTGATCTACTACCCCATTTCAAGATAATACAATAACATTAAGGAAAATGGTTACTAAAGTAAATTTATATTTTTACAATTTATTTATATATTTACAATAAAATACAAAAAATGAAACTAGTTTTCGTCTCAATGTTCAAAGTGCAATGATTAAAACTATCTGTGTAGAGCATTAACTGCCTGTCATCTCCATTTTTCATGGATATTGCGCTTCTTTCATTACCGCTTCTATTTCCTCTATAGTACGTGGCACAATAGCAAAGTTTTCATTGCCATCTTTTTTAATCAGCACATCGTCCTCTATACGTACGCCACCGAAGTTACGGAATCGTTCAAAAACATCCACGTTAATAAACTTATTTAAATTAGGGTCTGATAAAGCGCGATCCATCAAACACTCAACAAAGTAGCAGCCAGGTTCAACAGTTACATACATGCCGGCCTTAAGCACACGAGCGAACCGCAATTTACTCAACCATGGCTCATTTGGACGTTCCGGTAATCCGTTGAGATAACCACCTACATCATGCACGTCTAAACCGATTAAATGACCCAAACCGTGTGGCTGAAATATTCCTCCCAACCCAGCGGCAAGCATTTCATCAACATCCCCCTTCAGCATGCCACCATCTTTCAAACGTTGAAGTAACACACGACAGGCCAGTTTATGCATCTCTACCCAAGAAATACCTTCACGCGCCTCTTTTAACACAGCGTTGCGAGCATCTAATACTGCATTATATATAAATTTTTGATCTTCGGTAAATTTTCCATTCGCCGGAAAGCTGCAAGTTATGTCCGCAGCATAGCCGCAGTAATTCGCACCCATGTCGAACAAGCACATAGCGCCGTCATGGACCACACGATCATTTGGCGAGGCAGCATGGCCATAGTGCAGCACTGCAGAGTTTACACCAGTGCCACAGATGCAGGTGTATGAGGTATGGCGGCATCCTCCAACTGAGTATGAATGATGCAAGAAGACACTTTCACCTTGATATTCTGTCTTTCCGGGCTTCATGAACTGCATAACCTTAATGTGTGCATCCGACGAAACCTTTGCCACATAACGCAGTACCTCTATCTCTTCTGCCGTCTTTATAACTCGACATTCAGATAAAATTGGATGTAGTATTTCGCAATTGACCACATATTTATCAATGCCAGCAAAACGCGCTGGCTGCGAAGTCAAGCCACTGTCAGAATTGGTACCACTCAAAGTCAGAATCAGCGCAGGATTTTTCTGTTCAAAGAAAGTATCAAGTTCATCGACGTATGAAACAACTTCGGTTTCGTACATAGATTTAAACTCTTCGAGCTGAAGTAATTTACCCATCCAGGTGGCATATTCCTCGGGTAAACGAGGCACAAACAAGGCAGCCTCGCCCGTTTTAATGTTCAATGCTCCATAACAGTCGGGTTCTTTCACACCAAATAAATACTGAAAGAATGACTCCTGCCTGAACAAGTAGTTGACGTCAGTATCATTGAAACTGACATCTTTACCACCTTCTAGTAGAACGTAAGTCTGCTCGCCTACACTCGGATGACTGCATAAGGCTTCACATACCCTCTGTCGATTCTTGCGGAAGAGCGACATTGGTACTGCATGCGTCTGTGGACCCATTTGATACAGTGCCATCCTGATACAATGAGAATCGACTATAGCTGTTGATATTAATAAACCTCGCAATGTGAATAAATTCCGTGACCGTTCAACAATCTAGTGGGAAACCAACTGAAAACAAACTGCAAAGTTAATGTAGATAAATACAAAATAGAATGCGCTTACGTTGCTCCACAAAGAAATATAATGAACTCTTTTTAATCAGCAGAGGTTATAAACAAAGGCGGATTAATTTAATCGGTTATTTCAATTGTAGTTTCGCTATCGCGCAGCACTTCGTTCAGATAAATTGAGGCTTTGCTTGGTTTTAGCAAAACATTGTTATTTACAAGTTATATTATCAAAAATTCAATTTATAAGAAAAAAATATAAGTTGACCACTTTTCACGCGATAACGAAACTTTTTAGAAAGCAAAATAATAAATTATTTGTAAAAATTGGAAAACTCTTAAATATTTTAAGCGCAGTGTCTGAGTTGCCACATGGAATTTTTTTAATTTCTTATTGATACATACATACTAGGGCGGATGCTTGCTATTGACATTTAAAGCCATATAAGGCAGTTATTTATGTATATGGTCAATGAATTCATTTACAATTTTTTAAACCTTTAGTTGCGACTTCTTGTTATTATCGTTTTTAAATTTTTATTCAGTTTTTATCAAATCCATTGTTCAATTTACTTGCGAGTAAAAAAATTGATTAAAAGAATTTAAATTTAAAATAATCTTCTATAAAAATAATAATGTAAAAGTATGTTTGTACAAAACCCCAAATCTCCGAAAATTCTTCACCGATTGCCTTGGAAATTTGGCAAAATAGTACATTTGAATAGGGTCGTGTTTTTATTTAAAAAATTTTGCCACTGCTTCTTTTCCTGCCATAAGTCAATAAAAATGCTATATTTCAGACGGTTTGGATCATATAAAATTAAAATTTTGCAATTTGTATTGGGTGTGGTCGATATATATACGCCCAATTTTTAGAAATCATTATAGTTCTGGATTTGTGCATGTTTTGATGGTGAAACTTGGTCTACATACCAAGTGGTGGTCACTATATACTATGTATAAATGTCGCAATGACCACCGTTACCGCCCACCGTTATTAATGGACTCATCTCTTATAATACTGAAAGCATGTATGTATCAGAGAACAGCTTGAATGTATTCAAATGACGTTACGAATGTATCGTCAATATACGAGCTACGAATGTGCCTTCTGTATTAAAATAATTGCGCGAATACATATACCAATCGCTGTGGACAGGAATGCCATAGAGTACGAGTCTCGCCATAACGAACGCCTACGACAAAAGAATACCCAACTGTATTCCCATAAGTACCCGACCTAACAAAGAAAACAAAAAATTTGGGGAAAAATATCTTTATTCTCTACATACTTACTTACCTACGTGGCGCTTACAACCGTTGCTCAGTTTTTGCCTCGTCTAAAAATTTGCCTTAGCCATTTCTGTTTTGCGCTTGCTGGCGCCAGTTGGAAACACCAAGTTGTTCAACACTTTGTCCTTCCAACGAAAATGTAGGCGTCCTCTTCTGCGTTGACCACCACCGGGCACCGAATCGAATATTTTCTTCGCTGGAGTGTCATTGTCCATTCGTTTAACATGACCTAGCCAGCGCAGCCGCTCGATTTTTATGCGCTTAACTATGTCGATGCCGGCTTACAGCTCGTAATTCCATCGAATTTAGTACTCGGCATTGACGCAGATTGGACCGAAGATCTTTTGAAAGATCTTTCTTTCGAAGGCTCCCAAGGTTTGTTCATCAGAACTGCTCAGCGTCCATGTTTATGCTGCATATTATAGGACGAGTATGATTTGTGACTTATAGCGGGTGAGTTTTGTTCATAGAGAGAGGGGATCGGCTTCTTAATTGCCAACTTAGCCCAAAGAAACACCTGCTGGCAAGAATTATCCTTCATTTAATCTCAATGCTTACGTCGTTGGAGGAGTTTACGCTGAATCGCAGGTGGTTTCCAAGAAGCTGGGACTGTTTGATTGTGGACACTTATTTTGTCTTATCTGCGTTCACTGCAAGACCTATTCGACACATTTGACTACCATATGCATAGAGTGGAAAATGTGAGTGCACTGCGCTCATATGTCGTCAATCAAAGAAGTGCTTTCTTTAAGCAGGAGTGAGAACCGTGTAGCCATGGTTGAATAAATAAGGTTGTCTCGGGGCTGATCGCACTCTCTTCTTAGTACCCAGAATTGGAAAACATTGAAAATCAAAATCAATGAAAAGCAACAACAACAACTTCATCGGCTTTACATGTTATCAATTTTCGCTTTCAGATTTTGTATGAGCTGTCAACGTCGATTTGACATTTACGGGAACTCGCTCTCACCCATGCGACAACCTTATTTATTCAACCATGTGTGTAGCCAACTCTTCGTCTGTCCGTGATGATTGCAGCTTTTTGATGTCATACTTTCTTTGTGTTGGATAACGCACAGACGGATCTTGGCTGCGACAAGATAATGATCCAAGTTCATGTTGGCACCACGGATCATGCGTACATCTAGAGTACTGGAAGAGTGCCTTCCGTCAATCAAAACGTGATCAATTTAGTTGCGCGTTTTTTGATCAGGAGACAGTCAAAATGCTTTATGTTTCGTGCTGCAGCAAAGTCAATTAGCCTCATTCCACTATCGGAGGTCATGTCATGGAGACTGAACTTTCCAACTATTGGACCCAAAGTTATTTTCCTTTCACACCTTGCCGTTGAAGTCACCAAGCACGACTTGTATGTATAGACGTCTTTAAGGAGCTCATAGAACCTTACGCTGGTCTCATCGTCCTTGTTTTCTCTCGGAGCGTACGCATATATCAGGCTTAATTAAAAAAGTTTGCCTTGAAACGGAGTATGGCAGGTCGTTTTTTCACAGGTGTGAATCGCAGGACATAATGCCGTCTCTTGCCAACCACAAATCTACAGCCAAACTCGTGTTTCTCCGCATGGCCGCTGTAGTAGATATCACAGGATGCTTGCCGTGAGCAACCCTGTCTCTTCCATCGCATTTTTTGGAATGCAGTGATATCAGCTTTGTATCTTTCCAAGATATCTATCTCTATTGGATAGATGTACCATCCCCATTAAGAATTGGGACGTTCCAAGTGCGCATCCGTAAATTATTGTCAGTTTTTCGTTTGCGGCAGTCATCAGATTTGGGGATCATCCCTATATTATTTATTTGTCATTAAAATGTTTTTTTACGTAGTGGGTTTCAAACCTGTCGCACAACCGTTTAAAGGCATGAAGCCCGCCGCTCAAATTAGCCATCAAACTAATGGTTGCCAGTTTGCCGTTTCAGATTACGCCACGGAGGTTTGAATCCACTTGAGACGATTCCGACATGGATTATGCTGGCCTCACCAGGTTGAGGCAGTCAGACAAGTTGCCATGTAAAGATCGCCCCGATGACTTGTTGCATTGTGAGGATCTATTTATAATGGAAACTGTCGAGCTCTTCAAAATAACAATAAACCCACCACTTCATTGTTGGCAATATGATTCTCAAGTGGTGTGTGGTGAAATGATGGACTCATGTTTCCAAACACTCGATTGAAACATTCGCATGAAGCTGTTTTTGTTCCATTGCGAGTAATTAAAGCGGCACCTAGCTTTCTTATGACCAATTTTTCAATCAATATGCAATGCAATTTTTTAATCAATATGCTCTTTTTGAAATGCCTCCTGTCTCCTACCTGGTGTAGTTTCATTATCCAATAAATAAAAAAAAATAAACTGGCCATTTCAACCCTTGAAAGGACTTTGACCGAACTTCTTGTGATCAAATTATGTTGTGCGTGTTAATAAATGTTTGAACACAATTGATCGAGAACTGGACCTACTTGTTTTATACCGACTCCGAACGGCTAATGTGTATGTTCTCAAGAAGCTTTACATGGCATTATTTATTCTCTAAGGTTTGCTATTGTCTGCAGAGAGGTAACGGCCGAACAGAAAAATCAATTCAATTGAAAAAACTTTGTGTCAGATGGAATTGAACCAGGGTTCTCTGACGTATGAGTCACGTACTCTATCCACTGCGCCACGGCCGCCACTCGTTAAAAAAAAAATAAATAACTGGCCATTTCAGCCCTTGAAAGGACTTTGACCTAGCTTCTTATGATCAATTGTGTTGTGCGTGTTATTAAGTTTGTACACAATTGACCGAGAAACGGACTTACAGGTTTAATGCCGACTCCGAACGGCGATGAACGGAATGTTCTTATTCTCAAGAACATTTACATGACATTTTGATTACTCTCTGAGGTTTGCCATTGTCTGCAGAGAGGTGGCGGCCGTACAGAAAAATTATTTTTATTCAAATAATTTTCTGTCGCTGCTGGGGTTCGAACCCGGGTCTCCAGGTTCGTTGACATAGAGGCCACGCACTTTAACCAACTACGCCCCGGACGCCACTACTCGTTATCCAATATAATATTGTAAATTTTCTTCACCATTTCTGGTGCGGTCTCCTCATTTGGTCTACCACTGCGATGTTCGTCTTGGCAGGTCATACGGCCTCGTTTAAACTCTGCCTCCCAAGATTTTACTAATGTTAATGAAGGAACAGACTCCCCAAGAGTAGAATCTATCTCTACTTGGATTTTGGTTGGGCTGAGGCCTTTCAAACGATGACCAAGTTTTTCCTTGTTACAAATTCACCGCCAGCATTTACTATTGATGACTGCCAAACAAATACTGAACATCGTAGCTTCGGCAAACTTCAACTTAAGCTTTATATGGTTGGTATTTTCTACCGTAGTTATTCTTTTCAAACAAAAACCAAGGTTTATACGTCAGGTCAGGTACTTCTAGAACTACCCTTATTGTATACGTATAAAAACACAATTTGATCATAGGAAGCTCAGCCAAAGTCCTTTCAAGAGCTGAAATGGTCAATTATTTTTTTTATGTTGTTTCCCCTTTATAAAACTCGTGAAATTATTATTTTTGGTCTATCTTCCTTCCCCTTCGTGGTATGGTAGTTTTCTAGGTAAAGGAATGGTACTGTAATGTCTCCGGTTATGGACATGCTCCGGTTGTGGACACCCCACCCTATTTTTTGACAGTTGACAGATGCGGCGAAACTGATTAATGTCAAGCTTGTAGTTTTTGATGACCTTTCTTCCGTTGAAGATAGCGTTTTGTTAAAATTCGTTCATGATTGTGGCTAACGAACTCCATCAAAGATGGTATGTTTATTTTACTTCACACAAGAAGCATAAACAATTTTTAAGCTCGATTGTGACCTTTCTTTACTAATAAAAATACCTACCTATTATTTTTGAAGTGAAACTTCTTAGGCGGCGCTTCGAAATTTGAACGAGAATATTGAGGAGTGAAATTTCAAGGTCAATTACTTCATTTCGTTACACGATAGAGAAGAAAGATATGTTTTACAGTAGAGAGAATGAGATGGATATGCATTGTATAAAAGACTTAAAAAATATGCTTGTTACCGCTGAGGATCGAACCTGCGATCTCAAGACTACAAAGACGGCGCTCTATCTAATGAGCTAAACTCTTCATACAAAAATTTGCTCTATATACCAATTAATCAAACTACTTTTGCTGTAGATGCCCAGCGGCAAAATAAAAAGCGTTCCTAGAAATAGCGCTTTTTATGTGTAGTTTTGATATGCTTTGAGGATGTGCTTTTCAGATTTTTATACACAATTTGTTCGTATCCAAAACAGCGTGGTAATAGCAGAGCGGTAAGACATTTGATAGTAATGCCAGTGGTCCGAGTTCAATCCCCGCATCTTTTAAAATTTTCTATCTTTTTTTTTGTTTTTTTTAAAGAGCTTTTTAACTATTTGTTTGCAAAGAAGCGCTTTCATCCTAGGATATCCAATATCTATTCTATATTATTATTACGCAAGCGCTTTTTTTGTGATGACCATCGAATCCATACCGTAAATGCGGTTTTTATAAAGAGGGTATCAATAGAAAGGTCTTGCTCTGTAGATGTGCAATAAGGTCTTCCTTTTTCTTAATAAATTTGTATTTAAATAAGAAAACCAAAACAATCTTCTACGAAGAAAGCCAGCTTTCTATTTAAGGCCTAAAACTATGTGATCAATTTTTTCTCAAATTTTCAATTTCATACTATTGTATTATTAAAGGAGTTGAGCGAAGCGAAAAACGTACAAATATATTTTATATTGATACACTAACCACAAAATAGCAAGTTCATGCAAAATCGCTATTCCAGGAGCCTTTACTGGCATCGCCGCCAGCTCATTTGAAGGAGAGCATACTTTGCACAGATGGTTCAAACATCCTATACCTCTTCTTAAGACATCTGTATTGGGTGATAAGCCCAATTCTACGCACGGAAGGTCAGGTCGTGAAGATAGCAGCTTATCCAACAGAAATTTAGTATCGTTGAATTATAACTCGCTCAGGAGACGTGCTACGGTAAATTTTAGTTAACGACAGAATAGATGCGCTATTAAGCCTCCCAACGAAGATATCGCGAGCGCATTTTGACGTTTTAACGTCATACGGGTTTACTAGTAAATTTTAATATGAATTTGGTTTACTTAAAAACCGCTTCAGATGTGTGAAGCGCTATGGCAGAAGCGCTTGTTTAGTGCTTTTGAAGCGCTTCGATTACCGCTGGGTGGCAAAAGCCGCAGATTGTGTGCTGATTGCGTTCTATGTGTGGTAGACAGGGGGGTTGCCATGACTCGAGTAGAAGAGAGAAAGATTCAGCGAAGCAGAAGTGAATAAGAGAGTTGCCCTGAGCGCATTATGATTTTCGCAAAGTAGACTCTCATACTAGGGCTGCCATGCCAATATTTTTTTAGAATACCAACGTTGGTATATCTCTAATTCAATATATTAATGTAGCCTCTATGAATTTTGCTCATATTACACATATTATATTTTTATTCATAATATTGCGATATAAAATTATATAAAAACCCAAATTCATGAAGCATATGCTGTCGCCCATGATGCTAACTTGACACTGTGCGCAAGAAAAGTTGGAATAAGTTCTTTTAATAGATAACTATTTTAAACATATTGTAGTTATATAATTTTATATCGAAATATTATTAATAATAGAAAGTATAATTTGATATGAGTAATTTTAATACGTACATATGTTGAATTAAAAATATATCAAGTTGTATTCTGTATTCACATCTATGTATATGTAAATACGACGCAAATTGGTTATCAAATTAATTGCTTTTCGGCCATAGTTCCATACCAATGAATATTAAATAAACAGAATATTTTTTTTATAAAAACTTTTTATTGTATTTCTTTTGCTTAAAAAGTTCTCTCTTTGCCTTTAAGGTTCGATTATGCAATCGTAAAGCAACACAACGTAACGTGACGTAGAGTTCTATCTTATGAAAAATAAGTGTAAGTGGTTAGTGAAATCGTAACGTAACCTAGCGCAGCGATGGGTTCTATTCCAAATAGAAATCTACGCCACGTTACGTTGCGTAGCTTTACGATTGCATAATCGAGCCTTTACACTAAAATGGTTCTTATTCTAGAAGAGAAAGAGTGTATACAAAGAAGAAGTTTCACTTCTTTACTGTATACACGGTATACTGTATCTTTTTTTTTTTAATTAATTTATGCACTTTACTTCATATTTTTAAAATTTTAAGCGATTTTACAAGAGTGTCCACCGGGTACAAAAATTTGTTTGACTAAAAATTACCCCTTCACAAAATTGATACAATTTTTCTGATCGACTGAATCTATATAGTTACTTCAGGAAAAAGTTATCAGAGCTCTCCACTGGTGTTCTTACTACTGCATAATATTGACAGTTATTTGCAAGTTATGAGCGAAAAACGCAAGTGTGTCCACAACCGGAGACACTCCCCTATCATAAAATGTTATTTCACTTCAAAAAAATTACTTTTTTCGCATAGCATGACAGACGGACTACTAGGTTGTTTCAACTGCGTTTAACCTTCGCTTAAAACTAGCGTATGCCTCCCTGCAAAAACATATGATAATGTACTCTGTGTATGTCTATCGAACGATTTAGATTGATAATGTTTGTGTTAATTTTTTATGCGATGCTATAGGCATACCGTTTCACGTTAAGCGTTTGCCCGGCGTGCAATGAATCTTTTTTTGTCTAGTAACTCACTGCGACAAAACAGTTTCAAAACAG
Organism: Pherbina coryleti; assembly: GCA_943735915.1. Classification (NCBI taxonomy): domain Eukaryota; kingdom Metazoa; phylum Arthropoda; class Insecta; order Diptera; family Sciomyzidae; genus Pherbina; species Pherbina coryleti. The sequence continues at coordinate 77,098,036 of OX030951.1, forward strand.
TTTTTTACACAGTTGAAGTTTCCGTAAAGTTGCAAAGTACCAGACAAATAAGTTTTATTTTCGTTTAACCTTAAACCCGTTTATCGGGTCATATTGACCCGAGGCACTTTTCATTTGCAAAAAAAAACATATTAATATCAAAAATTAAAAAAAAAACAAAATACCATTTTATTTGTTGAACTTTTATCTTTGCAACCAGTATGAAAAAATTGTACATATGTGACATATGTGCATATCAGAGACAAAAAACTGACATGTGTACTATACGTTTATCTGGGTCAAAATTACCCGACATTTTCTACTATGGCCGTTGTTATACAGACGCTCACGATCACATCACGGGCACGCATTGTTGTTGTTTCAATGTAAAAGGGAAATTTGAGAGAGTGAGCTAGGAAATTTATTTTGCTCAAACTGGTCACCAAATGATTCCAAAATGAAATGGAATCACGAGATCAAAACAGGGTTTCGCTGTGCAATTATTCACAACATTTGTGTTTTTGCATGAAAATAGTACACTTTTAGTACGAAATGCATGAAAGCAGTAATGAAACCTGCTTAATAGCAACACTTACCATACTCATGCTCGTGATACTTTTTTGCATAAAGTATTAAAAGTAGCAAGAAGTGTACTAGTGTTCAGGGATCAAATGAGCGTCTGTATAACATACTTTCATCACAGAGCTCATCAAACGAAAAAAGAGCGTAAAAAAGGACGTGATCTTGGATCATATGAGCGTCTGTATAACAGCGGCCTATACGATTTGTATGAAGGATCAGTTTTTGTAGTACTTTTTTCACTACTTTTTGCTGTTGTACAATCCTTTCTAAATTTTTTGCAACTGTGAGTACATTGGAAGTGAGAGATAGCATTATTCTGTCGTTGGCGTATGTACTTGTCATACTTTTGTACACTTACACGTATGAAAGCATGCTTTCTTTATGGATCAGTTGTGCATATACAGTGTTCTCTTTTGTGTTGTCTTTTAGTTTTTGCGTTATATCATGCTGAAAATCAATTGGAAAAGCGATACAACACTCCAACGAAACAATCAATAAGGCCGTGTGCTATTCGGAAACTTTTCACTTGTGATAGAAAAGAAGGACAATGAAATTTTGACAGCTAGAAATTTTGACGTTTTAGATTTCGGTAGTGTAGTAGCACAAGAATTTAATTTAATTGCAAAATTGTTAATATACACGAAAAATTAACAGTATTTTATGAAAATATTTTCCACTTCTGGTTGCTATGCTGCCGGAAGCACAAAAATGTTTCTTCTATTTTTGCTTGCGTCAAAAATTCTCTTGCCGATTATCAAAATTTATACTAGCTCCTGGGGCTACGTGAATTTTTGACAATCAAATCCCCATCTGCCAAATATTCTCATTCAGACTGTCAAAACTTCGTCATCCGAGTGAAAAGTCTCCGGATAGCACACGGCCTAAGAATTGCTTTGAGCTTGATTGGTATGAAGCTAAAACGACTTACAGAATCGCTTCGAATGCACAACTTAAGGCAAAAAGAATAAATAATTTCCATTTCAAATGAATGTAATTCATTCTTGTTTCATTCACTGTTTTTACTGGATTAGAAACCACGACATAGATGCGAAGCATATAAGGGTAACAGCAAAACAAAGGATAATAAAACGTCTGCTGTGTGCGACCATTGCTTAAAACTTTTTGACCTTCACATTAGGTCTGTTTCCGTACTCGATTGTAGTAACTTGCAATGTGCTAGAACGTGTTTCCGTACTTTTTCTAGCTCAAAAGAGAGAAGAAGAACAAGCATAAAAGCGCTCTCTCGAGCTCGAAAGTAGCTCGAAGTGTGCTGGAAGAAATTACTTCGAGCATTATAAGAACAAGCATGAAGAAGAACAAGAAACTGTCAAATTGATTTTTTTCTTTATTTACGTTGTGTGGCGGGATATAAATTTACAAATAGTGAAATACAAATTGCAAATAAATATAAATAAATTAATAATAAATTAATTTGAAAGTTGATAATCGATAATTGGCGTTAATAAATTTGACACTGTTTACGTTTTATAGGCAATCAGCTGTTTTTGTGCTGGAAACTAGCTAGAAGTCGTTTCCGTACTTTTGACACTATTCTCAAATTTCATTTTACGCTCCCAGCTCGAACTTTACTCGACTTTTACTCGACATTGTGTACGGAAACACACCTATTATGTTCGTGCATGTTAATCGTGTTACCTTCACAAATACGAAGAACTTGATATATTGGAAGATTACAATGATAATGATGTAACAGATTCGTCAATGCCTAGCACATCAAATGCAGCTCAATCGAATCGGATTTATCAATCGGTTATATCTTATGTAAAATGCAAATGTTTTGTGCAAACATATATTTAAAAAAAAAGACAAATACTAAAATTAATATTTCATAAAATAACAGCACTTTTTAATTTTATCTCAAACTGAAACTGTCAAACTGCTCTTGCCGAAAGACGTGCTTTTTTTCTTGTTGCGTAAGTTTTATTTTATACCGAATTTCGCGCATAATTCAATTAATATTAATTTCTTTTGGACTTGCCGTGCTTTACTTGTGACCTTCGTTGGATTTATACAATTATAAGCCAAGAAAGCGCTGAAATAATCCTTTTTTAAATATCATACATTTATATATTTTCATTATTTCTTTTTTCTATTGTTTTTCTGCTATGCCAACAACAAACGTTGGTTTGTTTTTTGTGAGAGCGGATTTGTTCTTGTTTTTCCTTCCATTGTTTTCTGACGTTTGTCAGCTTGAATCTAAAGCCTCTCAAACTGTTGTCATTGGTAACAAATTTCGAACGCCTTTCAAACTGTTGCCTACTAAACTGTGTCTTTCAAACTTTCTGAAACAGGGTTGCCAAAGCTAAACTTTAACTTCTACTTTTAACTTATAAATTTATATAATATATTTAAAAATGGTCTGCAATTTCCGCAACTGTACCATTAAGGGAGAATCCGACCGAATTGTAAATTGCTGGTTATGTGAATCCTTTTTTCACACTAAGTGTGTAGCACTGAATGCACGTATATCCGACGCACTAGGTGAAAATAAGGGTCTCCGTTGGGCATGCGAAGATTGCAGAGCAACCGATTTAGAAATACTTAAACTCATAAGGCAATCGAGAAAGGGCTTCTTGGAGGTTTCTAAAGACCTAGAGGCGGCTCAGATTAGATTGGCGGAGTACGAAAAGTGTTTCAAATCGTTTAAGTGCATGGATGAGGCTTTTGTCTCTCCTAAGCGCAAGCGCAACAGCAAAAACCTTCGAAGCTCTGCCAAATCCACTACAAAAACAGCCACTCCGTCTTCAAATGTTACTCCTCAAGCTAACCCTGAAACTAATGCTGAGCGTTCACCCAACTTAAACTTAAGCATATCATGTGAAGCACTTTCAACTGAGTAACTACAGCTCGAAATACTGACGTCGTGGCTCTTTCTAGAGCTCCCGCATCAGTCAGTGAGAATTTACTGTTGACAGAAGCCTCTGCTATTCACACAATAAATTTAATCACTGACTCTCCTTCTACTTCTGACGCTAAGATAACTTATGCTAAGGCTTGTGCTTTATCAAGTGCTGCCACTTCTCCTGCATTACTCAAAACTAATAATACAGGCGCAATACCAAAACAAATATCGACAAGCAGTTTAAATCAGCCGGTTCACAAAAATCTTGTGATAATTCCGCCTGCAAGATCAATATTTGTATCCCGTTTTGCAGCTGATACGTCTGAGGATGACATTCTTTTCTATTTACAATCGAATTTAAATCTTTAAAATAAAAGAATTTCGATTTATAAATTCAAGTTACCTCATGAACGCGTCACGTCTTCATTTAAAATAACTCTGCCTGATGATCTCTACAATAAAGTAATCAGTCAAAGTTTTTGGCCTGAATATACTTTAGTTCATGAATACGTCCCTAGATCACAACCTAGAACTGTACTAGCTTCTCTACCTGTTCGCAACATGAACCAAAAAAACTAGATTGCTGCCTTCAGTTCCTAATCCTATATCAAAACGTTCGTGGCATTAATACTAAATTGATTATTTTATTCATTATGAGTCACAACATTCATTATGATATAATTACTTTCAGTGAGACTTGGCTAAAACCCAACACTTTAAATTCTGAAATTCTTTGCAACAAATTTAACATTTATCGTAAAGATAGAAACTCCATTCCTGGCAATTCCTCTAACGGCGGAGGTGTGTTGATTGCGGTCAAATCAACACATTACTCTCAAGAAATAGACATCCAAGAAGCTGCAGACATAGAATTTTGTTGTGTTCGCGTAAAGTTCGGTCCCTTGAGTATCTACATTACATGCTCATATATCCCACCATTTTCTAACTTAGAAGTTTATAGCAAACATTTGCTCTCTATTAGTAAAGTTTGCCTACAGCTTCATCCAAATGATCATATATTAATAACTGGTGACTTTAACCTGCCCAACGTTTATTGGAACTGTTGTTCCAAAAACCCTACAATATTTTTACCTTCCTCTGAAAGCTCATCTGACAATTGCTTTTTAAATGACCTCTCAAGCCAAGGTCTTTTCCAACTAAACTGTCACTTGAACAAGAATAACCGTTTGCTCGATCTGGTATTTTTTGATGACAGCAATATTGCTTCAGTGTCAAGGTCCGATCCCTTGGTCACTCCCGAAGATTCTCACCATCCGACTATAGAAATCTGTTTAAATTTTCCTAAACCATCTGTGCAGAACCATACTATTCAACCGCTCACCGAATTCAACTTTAATTAATTACTAATTATGTTAATTTGAAAAATAGTTTATCCAATATAAATTGGTCACCTTTACTGAATCTAAATACAAAATGCTTATCATCACAAAATCTGGATGCCGCGGTCTATGCGTTCAACTCAACGCTCATGGATTGCTTTTTTAGATCTATTCCTCAACGAAAAGCCTCTATAATTTCTGGCCCTGTGTGGTATACTAATGAATTACGAAAATTGAGAAACTTGAAAACTAAGTATTATAAAAAATATCAAAAACACATAACATATGTGATATTGCACGTTATACTTCGATTAAATATAGTTACCAACAGTTGTGCAAGCAATCCTATAACATCTACCTCACAAAAGTAAAATTAAACATTAAGTCTGATGCAAAATCATTCTGGAGCTTTGTTAACACAAAACGCAAAACTGATTCCTATCCTTCTTTTATGAAATACAATAATGTGGAATCCGATAATGACAATAGTATCTGCAACATTTTTGCTGATTTTTTTAAGTCGACTTATTCATCATCTTCTTTCAATAATTGCACCTATCCCCATTATGTTCAATCTGATGATATTTGTCTCCCAATAGTTGATACCAGTACAGTTCTAGCCTTCTTAAGAGATCTTAAATCTTCTTATAAAAGCGGTCCCGACAATATACCCTCATGCATATTAAAATACTGTTGCGAAGAATTAGTAACGCCTATCACTTTACTTTTTACTTCTTCTTTAAAATGTTGTTATTTTCCAGCTGCATGGAAATCTTCATTTATTATTCCGTTGCATAAATCAGGTCTTTAATTGATAATTATCGTGGAATTGCTAAATTAAGTACTTTGCCCAAACTTTTTGAGGCAATTGTTACATCACAATTATCACATAGTGTAAAGTCTTTGATGTCTCCATGTCAACATGGATTTCTTTCTGGAAAATCGACTGTCACTAACCTACTTGAATTTACATCTAAGACCATAGAGAATTTTGGAAAAGGTCTTCAGACAGATGTCATCTATACGGATTTTAGTAAAGCTTTTGATGTTGTAAATCACAAACTCTTAATTTTAAAATTATCTCTAATCGGATTTCCCATACAGCTGGTGAGGTGGATTGAATCGTATCTCAGTAATAGAACTCAATCTGTTTTATTTAAACTCGTGAAATCTTAAGAGTTCCCGGTTACCTCAGGAGTGCCCCAAGGGAGTCACATCGGACCTCTTCTCTTTCTATTTTTCATAAATGATTTGCCAACTATAATAGTGCATTCTAACGTCATGATGTACGCTGACGACGTCAAACTATTTCTTTCTTACAAAAATGAAAATGACGCCAAATTCTTACAAATTGACATTCATAATCTTTATAACTGGTGCAAAATAAATCATATGAATCTCAATATGAAAAAATGAAAGCCCATGACCTTCTTGCGTAAGCCATGGCTTAGAAGCACGTACAAAATCTGCGATTACACATTAGAATCTTTAGATAGTTTTCATGATCTTGGAGTTACCATGGATCCTAAACTTCGCTTTCATATTCATTTAACTAAAATAATAAATAGAGCAAATAGTACCCTAGGATTTATCAAACGATGGGCAAAAGAGTTTAATGATCCCCTTATTACGAAATCTTTGTTCACTTCACTAGTGCGGCCTATCTTAGAATATGCCTCAATTGTATGGTGTCCACGATATGGTTGTTACATTGACGACATTGAATCAGTTCAGAAAAAATTTCTTCTGTTCTGCTTAAGCAATTTGTACTATAGAACTGACTTTCATCTTCCACCTTATGAATATCGACAAAAAAAAAAAAAAATAAATAGCTGGCCATTTCAGCCCTTGAAAGGACTTTGACCTAGCTTCTTATGATCAATTGTGATGTGCGTGTTATTAAGTTTGTATATAATTGACCGAGAAATGGACCTACAGGCTTAACGCCTACTCCGAACGGCGATGAACGGCGATGAACGAAATGTTCTTATTCTCAAGAAGCTGTACATGGCATTTTGATTACTCTCTGAGGTTTGCCATTGTCTGCAGAGAGGTGGCGGCCGTACAGAAAAATTATTTTAATTCAAATAATTTTCTGTCGCTGCTGGGGTTCGAACACCTGGGTCTCCAGGTTCGTTGACATAGCGGCCACGCACTTTAAGCAACTACGCCACGGACGCCACAATAATGAATATCGATTACAGCTATTAAATCTTCCTACTTTAAAAAATCGGAGAACTAAGCTTAATGTTAGCTGGATTGTTAAACTTCTGCATGGATTTGTTGACAGTCCATATTTATTAAGTAAAATTTACTTTAATATTCCTATTCGTCCTAGAAGATCTTTTGAGTTACTTTACATGAACTTTTGTAAAACAAACTACTTGCAAAATGAACCGCTGAGAAGTGCTTGTGGTGACTTTAATTTTGTTTCAGATGTAATTTCTTTAAATGAATCCATATACTCAATTAAACTTAAAATTCTAGATTATCTCCAGTACCGAGGTTGATTTGGATTATGCTCTCACAAGAATACTTTATATTTTCCTGGCTATGTTAGGCAATAATATCAAGCTGATTAAATTTAAACATGATTATCCAGAGCGAGACCACGTCCGTCTCGCCTGGCATATGCCGGAGGTAGACCCCGTCCGTCTACCCTTGCATATGTGAGCTTTGCTCTAATCTCTGTTTACATTTATCTACATACATTAGAATATTATTTGATTATCAGCCTCACATATGGGAGCGATGCTCTAATCAATTGATATAGTAAATATCAAGATGTGATCCGGAATATGCAACTTAACATCATACCTGGCAATTTACACCAAGCTGATTAAATTCAAACATGATTATCCAGAGCGAGACCATGTCCGTCTCGCCTGGCATATACCGGAGGTAGACCCCGTCCGTCTACCCTTGCATATGTGAACTTTGCTCTAATCCCTGTTTACATAAATCTACACACATTATAGAACTTAATTATCAGCCTCACATATGTGAGCACTGCTCTAATCAGTGATCTATTAATACCAAGATGTTAATCCGGAATATATACAACCTAACATCATACCTGGCAATTTATTTTTACTATTATATATTAAATCTGTAATCCTTCAAATTAATAATCAAATGTATAATGAATTGTAAAGTATATAAGTTAATCAAACAAATTGTTGAATTTTTTAAAATGCTATAAAGCCTTAGGGCTTAGCATTTCAATAAATAATAATAAAAATTATAATAAAAATAGACAATTTCCATACAAAATACACTACAGGTCAATATGACCCAGATAAACGGGATTAAGTTGTAAAACATGCAAACGGGTCTAAGGTTAAAAAACAGAATGAGCGCATTTGAACTAGTGTGTAGAAAACTGTTTTGTCGCAGTCAGAGATGGGGGTAGTGCACTAATTTTTCAGCATCAGCTATTGTAAAATTATTCACTACTTCCAATTGGTGTTGACTTAAAAATATAAGCCTCACTATACATTAGTAATAGAGATAGTGAAAAATGTTTCACTAAAATTCATTTAATGCAATTTCAATTTTTTGCACTAAAATTAATATTGAAAAAAAAAATTACCCGCACTTATGGTGCGGTAAGAGATAATGTAAAAATTTTTTTGGAGTGAATGAATAGAGTAAAAAATTATTTACAAATAAATTTTTTTTATTAATATTTAACATTTGTTATGCATGAAACTTTAATTTGAAGTTGACGTGTCGAAAAAAAAAAATCCATAAATACTATGAGTATGGTTATCATGTGAACTAAGATTTTTAAGTTTGGCAAAAAAATAAAAAAATTATAAAAAAAAATAGCAAAAAACGCAAGTTTTTTTCTGGATTTTGTGCAAAAAAAAAAAAACAGAAAAAAAAATTTTGCAATATTTTAGTTCAAACGGAAAATACATGTGGAAAGTATGCGGTTAAAATTTGGAGATAATCGGATATAAAAAACCACGTATAAAAATGTAAAAACTTCAAATTAAAGTTTCATACATGAAAAATGTTCAAAACTAATAAAACAAAAATTTTGAAAAAATTTTTTTGTGTGTGTATCTATTCACCTATTTTTGTTTTATCTCTTACTGTTTTCTTGTAAACAAATTTAAAATTTTCACTCGAATACCGAGCGCTCCAAGTAGGAACATGCCTTAACCAACTCGAGAGTATTCAATTTGTTCTTTTTAAGTAAATACTTACAAAAGTACATACTGACAGACAGACGGACGTGGCTAAATCGACTCGGGTGGTGATGCTGAATGCTCAAGAATATGTATACTTTTCTATATCTACCACGCCTCTTTATGGGTATTACAAACGGAGTGACAAAATTAATATACCCCTTTTACATTTTTGTATGGGATCCCCCGTAAGGAGTGGTCGGAAAGGATAGGTTCCTTGAGGGAAAAATGTTTAAAAATAATGGGGGTTGATCATACATATTAACCCTCTTCGACACTCCCTCAAGGTATACTACTAATATACGTGTAAATATTTCAAAAAATTTTTTTTTTAATGTGTTCTATATAGTTTTAAGAATATACATACACATTTTTTAATCGATATTAAAAAAAAAAAAAAAACAGAAGTTATAACGGTTTTCGTTAACCTATCTCTAAGCTCCATACAACAAATAAAAAACTTGAAACGCGATTTTCTCGAAACTAGTTTTTTTAAAACGGTTCGATAGATAACTCGAAATCTATTGGTTCAATTTCAATGATTTTTTTGCATTTTGTTCGTTATTTTGTCCTTTAAGCATCCCCCCCCCCCCTAAATTCAAGTATCTACTTTCTTTTTATACAAACAAAAAAGCGCGCGAAAATGTATCTATTTTTCGAACTTTTTACTTCAACTTCCGCCATAATTAAAAAAAAAAACCCCGGAGGTCTTACGTAAGGGGGATGCTTAATATAAGGTCTATGCTTTAAAATGTCATTTGCTTTTTTTGTTTCCGATACATGGGAAAGGCCATATCCATCGAAGCGTTTTGGATGTCTTTTTTTCAATGCCATTTTCAGCGACCTCTATATAAAAGCCAGAACTGTATTTTAAAAAACAAAAAACATTTTTATAAAGTATTTTTTATGTACAATCTTCTTACTTCTTATATCTAAAAAAATTTTTTGAAAACTTAAAGCCCTCTGTTCAGGTGTAGGGAATAAATATACAAAAATCATTAAATTTGTATGGGAGTCCCCCTAAGGAGGGGTCAAAGGGGATAGGCCCCCAAGGGAAAAATGTTCCTTTTGCAGAAGTAATGAAGGTCGGTCGGTTAAAGCCCCTCTGTTCAAGTGTAGAGAATGAATATATAAAAAAAGAACTAATATGCAATAAAAGAACTGAACACCTCGTTGGCATGTTTTATATGACTCTGCTTGTAAGTATCATCACCATTTTTCAATCCTTACTGCGTAAGCAACTTAATTTTTAGTTACCTAATTTTTAGTAAGAGGTTAGTTTAGTAAGAGGCCAGCTGCTCTCAAGTTGTAAGACAACGTTCAACAAGTTTGAGGCAACATTGTTGCTTAGAACGCAGAGCAACATATATAATAAGCATGAAAACTTGCTTGACTTATAGCAGAGCTGTAAAAGATTGAATCATTTCGGAATGCACACACCTTTTATGCATTCAAAAGCTGCATCAACCAGATTGCAATCTTATGCTTCTGTCGAGTTAATGAATTGCAGATGCACAATTCATCATTCTTTGAAGATAAAAGAATGCACACCGAATGCTCTGTAAGGAATGGGACTTATGAAAAATATCAATCCAATTCTTATAGGCTTAACCCTAGAATACTAAACATATTTTTTAGTCCTCTAATGCTAAACTTCGCCTGGGAGGCGATTTTTATATAAAATCCATATTTTACTTTAAAAAAAATAAAAATATATTAAAACAAAGACAAAAACATGTTTATTACATATTAAGTAAAAAAAATTAACAAAAACAATTCATTTTTTAAAATACATTACATATACTAAAGGCTTTTTTGCAGGCCACATATTTGGATCTGAGGTAAACAGAAGTCTTTTGCTTCGCCTCACAGGCTATGTTTAGTATTCTAGGGTTAAAAAATATGATGAATGGACTCAGTTTTATCATTCTTTTCAACTCTGAAACACTGGACATTTTATTTACTACCATGAAATACTACTAAATATAAAGCAGCATTTTGCATTTTTGTTGTCATTTTTTTTTCGATGGCCGATCTTAGTGACATGCTTTTGTCTTTCCTTTGACATTTTCTGGAATAATAAAGTGCTTATTAACAATAAATATTATTAAAAAAATGTATAAAAATTAACTTCTACAATTTGTTGTATATAATACTTTTTCTATACATGATATCAAGCCCATCACTGTCATGCCCAACAGTCACACACGCATACACAAATACACACAAAACAACTTCAGACAACAACAAATCTTTGCGGCTGAAGCCATCGCCGGCTGCATTCATTAATATTTCAATTTGGCTGCAACTATCGATGGTTGCAGCCATCGTGGCTGAAGCCATCTGTGGCTGCACTCTTTGAAATTTCCATTCAGTGTGCATTCTTTACGTTTTGCAATTCATGACTTGAAAACAATTTTAATCAGCCTAAAGACTTAAGCCTCAAGATTTCACACTTTGAATCATGATATAATAAATACAGGTAGATTCGCTGGATGACAGCGTACTGCCGCGAATGTCAACACGAAGTTGACAATGCATATAAAATCTCAAAGATATGAAAAAGTTCATAGAAATGAAATGTAAGCAAACAACTTTTTTTTTATGGATTTTGACAGTTATGGCAGTATTAAAAGAGAGCACAGTCAGGTCTACATCTACCTCTATTTTTTGTATCATGCTTTGAATGCTACAAAAAAAGAGTTCAGCTTTTGAATTTTTAAACAAGAGAATGAAAAGTGAAAACGAATGCACACTTTTACAGCTCTAACTCATAGTTGAATAAATAAGGTTGTCTGGTGGCTGATCGTACTCTCTTCTCAGTACCCATAATTGTCAAAATCAATGAAAAGCAACAACAACAACTTCAACGGCTTTTCATGTTATTAATTTTCGTTTTCAGATTTTGTATGAGCTGTCAACTTCGATTTGACATTTATGGGAACTCGCTCTCACCCATGCGACAACCTTATTTATTCAACCATGCTCTAACTTATATGTTGCTTATTTTTAAGCATAACGACCTCTGGTAGTAAGTAGAAGCAACATTTTTGTTTTTTTGGGTACTCTTGTTTGTATAGACAACTAGCTTTTTCCCGGCGCGCGTTGCTGCACCCAGCAATTATATCGCAATATAATAATTATATTCGAAACTTTTCTTAGACCCATACTTTAACACCACTGTTATTTTCCACTGCCCGTTACAGCTTCCCAGTAGCAGGAGATCACCAAATAGTAACTCCATTTTGAGTTTGTATGTAAGTACTGCTACTTTTACTTTCAAAGCTATTCGATAATACAAATTGTATTATTATGGGCACCCCCTTATATAATGCCCATCCCAGTTTTCTAGTAGATGGACATTACCCAGTTTTAGTACAGTTGCCGACAGTGAGCATACAGACTAAATTACCAAAATGTAGCCAAATCGACGAAAACCGTAGGAAATATAGCATTTTTATTGATTTGTGGGCGGTAAAAGGGGGTGTGACAGAAATTTAAACCATCTCGTACTTGAAATAAATGTACTGCCAAAATTTCAGCTCTATCGGCTCAGTAATTTTGAAGTTTCCAGCCATCACACAGACAGCGTTTTGCTTTTTGTATATATATAGATTATTGGCTACAACTTTTGATTGGTAAGAGATACTAAGATAATTTTTTCTAATAAATTAATTTTATAGCTTGTATATTTTTTCAAAAATATAAAAACACAATATTGGAAAAAAAATGTTGTTCGAAAAAATCAAGGGTAGGCCTTGTTTTTTTAATCACAAAAATCGTTTTTAATTTTTGCGTAAAATTTAAATAACTTCTGCTTTTAAATGTTATAGCTTTAAAATAGAGTTTGCGAATTTGAATTTAAATTATTTTTACAACAAAAACAAATTTTGAGCCTTTTTTCGAGGAAAATTCCAAAATTTCAGACCATTTTTGAAAAAAATATTTGAAATATATATACTCAATTAACGGTATTTTTGCAATAAGTTTTTCGTAGTACTTTGGTGAAGCTTTACGACAAAAAAATTAACAAAAATGTATAATAAAACAGCGGAGATATTTGAATCGAAAGTCACAAAATTAAATTTCTGATTGTGTTTTTCTCATTTTTGATCAACGATGTTACATTAAATATATCGTTGTAGTAAAATTTTTCATAGTTTTCAAGATATATTCATGTTTTTGATGTCAAAATAACGGAAATTTTTTTAATTTTACTAAATTTAAGAAATATTTTATATTTTGTAAATATTTGCATATGTAACCTAAGAAAACAACTAAAAATATGCGATTTTGTAAAAAATTTGTACTACAGCACCATCTGGTACCCAAGGTGGATCAAAGAAGATAGTGCTTAAAGACTCATTGTACCTGAAAATTACTATATACCAATCTTCATTCCAATCGCATGAGCGGTTTGGGAGTTTTAGGTGGTTTTACAAAAAATTTGTACTGCAGCGCCCTCTGATGTTCAAGATAGATAAAAAAATATAGCAGTAAAACACTCAACATACATGAAAACCACTTTATATCACTTTTCATCCCCATCGCATAAGCGGTTTGTGAGTTTTAAGCAGTTTTGTAAAAAATTTGTACTACAGCGCCCTCTGGTGTTCAAGGTGGATCAAAATTGATAGCCCACAAACACGCACCGTACCAAAAAACTACTATACACAAATTTTCATGCTTATCCGATGAGTAGTTTAGGAGTCTATTGCGGCCTTACAAACATAAGCTCCTTTTTTATATACAGTGAGGCTCGATTTTCCGTGATTCGATTAACCGGCAACATCAATCATCCGTGAAAGAAAAAGACAATTTTTTTTTTTGCTTCGATTTAAATTTTTTTTTTGCATCGTTTAACCGTGATTACCTCTAGTATCCGGGATTATAAGCACAAAATCCAAGTTAACCGCATCCAAGAAAAGCTTGTAAACGAAAATATGAAATTGAAAAAGACGAGACAAGCAACATTGCATGATTTTTTTTAAAAAATTACTTAACAATAAATTCTTATGCTTGCTTTTTTCTGGCAAAATACTTTTTTTTCTTATATTATTTAAACATGTACATTAAATGCTTGAATTTGTTACTGTAAAACTATGTAGAACAATATTCCTTTATTAATTAAAAAAAAATATATAAAAAAACTACTAAAATTTGTTACTCAATTAACCGGGAAAATCGATTATCCAGAATGCTTCCGGTCCCGATCATTACGGATAATCGAGGCCTCACTGTATATAGATACACAATCCCATGAACCAAGAAATAAAGATCATGCAAAGAAAAGAGCCGCCATATTGTAAACAAAACAAAGCTTTTAGGTCTGACGTCATCGGTCACAAATTGTTTTGTTTACGTGTAGCGATTATATGTGAAAAATTATTTCTTGAAGTTTTAAAGAATTATTAGTGTTTATAATTCAGTAATTTTTTGTGTTTTTTATAAAAATGAAGTGTGCTGTACCGACGTGCAATAATTTCAACAGCAAAAAAAAAAAATTCTTTAAATTTCGTTAATGCATTAAAATATAAACAAACAAGGTATTCAAACACTCTTTCGCAAATTAAACTTGTTAATTTTATTATTTTCCACTTTTATTTAAGTTTTCACATGTTTTGCATGAAAAACGTATGCAATATAGCTTTTTGTGTGACCGATGACGTGGCACAAAAAATATACTTTTTTCTCGCACTGCTGATTGCTTGATCTTGTCTTGTTGGTTCATGACACAATCCTAAGTTGTTTGTAGATAGCACAACATCAAGGTATAATAATACAAGGTAGCATTGACAACTGCTTATTTTGTCTTCAAAGCAGTGATGCTCAAACGCACACAACTAAAATTGATTGGATGTGTGTGTAACACTTAAAGCTTCTCACTGAAAGAAATCTAATGTTAAAGCAATTTGAAAGCTTTCCGAAAGCTTTATGTTCATAAATAGAATTAAATCGACGCAAATCGAAAAACTATGAAATTATTTGTAGTAGATTATTTGCTTATAATATATTTCATATTATATTGTTTTTGGATTTTTTATTATTATATATGAATATATATCGTATGGGTATATTTTGAATACTTTGAATATGTGCAGTGCCCTTGTTTGCTTCTTATAATGTTAATATTTCTGGAAAAAATATTAAAATTAAGACGGGGTCAAATAACATGAAAACGATATGAAAAAAACCGATTTCAAACTGATTTTGAAAAGTTTTTTCCTGAAATTTTCTGACATACTTTTGACATGATAACAAATCAACCAATTGTTGTTGATTTTTTATATCCACGGCCGCCAAATATGTTTATTAGTGTTGTTATTATTATTGTTTTTGGTATTATTATTTTTATTATTAAAATCTTTGATTATTTCGTCAAAATCTACATCGTCATTGGAATTTTTTATGCGCATCAAATCTTGCAGATGATTGTCCGATAAGCGATTTCGGTGTTTGTTTTTTATTATTTTCATCAATGAAAAAGAGCTTTCGCAAATATATGTTGTTCCAAACATCGAATAAAGTTTATATATAGCATTTTTTATTGTTGGATAAAGGGACTCATCAACATTTTTCCAAAATTCACATCCGTCTGCAATAGGTAACATTAAATCTTCTTGCAAAATTTTTAACTCGCTTTGGATCGATGGGCTTTGTTTTTCTATATTGCATTTTAGAGGATTGTTATGTAGCTCAATTAAATCAGATATTTTTTGGAAATCTTGAAATCTTTTAGAACAGTTGGTTTCTAATGTATCAAAGACTTCAAAAAAACGGTTCATGCTGACTTCATTACAACACGCAGTGTAAGCCTCTGCAGTTCTTGTTAAATTTTCTAGGTTGCCGTTTTTAAATTTAGTAGATAAAATAGTAAGCTGTCGTTGGAATTCTACAACGGCTGAAACCAAATCAAAGATCATTTTTTGCTTCCCTTGTAATACTAGATTTAATTTATTGATAAATTCAGATATGTCCGTTAAAAATGCCAAGTCCAAGTTAAAAATAGGATCTTTTAAAGAGTTAACTAATAAATCCGAGCCAGGAGAGGGGTTAAGCTCAAAAAATGACAAAACTTCAAAACGCAGATGAAATAATCTTTTGAGGCTATTTCCTCGACTCAACCATCGTACTTCAGTAAAAAGTAGCAAATCACCATAATCGGCCTCCAGTTCTTCCAAAAATGTTTTGAATTTTCTATGATTTAAAGAGTTGTGACCACCTCGAATTTTATTGATAATTTTAATGGATATTTTCATTGTTTCCAATAAATTTAATGATTTGGCAAACAAAGCTTGTTGATGTATTATACAGTGAAATACGGGTACATCAATTTGGTTCTTTAATAAATAACCTATAAGCCCTTCTTTTTTCCCCGTCATAACGTGAGCTCCATCGGTACAAACCGAAGATAATTTATTTATGTCTGCAAATGAAAAGATTTTACTATTTAAAACATCATAAATTGTTTTGCCCTTCACGTTTCCATGCATAGACTCAACTATTAGCATTTCTTCTGAGCAATGAAAATTTTCATTCACAGTTTTTACACAAATTAATAGTTGACAACAATCATTAACGTCAGTGCTCTCGTCTAAGCAAATAGAAAAGTACTTGCAATCACGCATTCTTTTTTGAGTTTTTGAAAATAAGTATTCGCTCAAAGTTTCAGTCCGACGAGTGATTGTTGACCTCGATAAAGCTAGGCTTTCAAAAATGTCTTTAAACTCTCTACCTTTTTCACCAAAACACTCAAAAACTTCTTTGGCTAAGTCTTTAAAGAATATTCCATCTTCGAATGGCCTGCACCTCTTCCCTAAAGCAAGACTTATAACATAAGAAGCTTTTAATTGGACAAAATTTATATCGGTTACCGACTGACTTATTACTGCGTTTTTCTTCTTATTGGTGTTAAATTCATTGAATTTTTCAAAAAACATACGTTTTAAGTCAATAAGTATTTCCTGTCTCTCCCCTCCCACTACATTATGGAATTCAGCATGTTGTGTAATGTAATGCCTCTTGATATTGGATATTTTCACCTGAGCCAACACCTTAAAGCATACTAAGCACTGAGCTTCGCTTAAACTATTTTTTATAAAAAAATAATCTTTTACCCACCTTTCTAAAAACATTTTTTCACAGTTCTAAAATCAATTTTTTTAAAATAATCTTAATGCGGAGCAAAGTAAACGAAAATCAACTGGTCTGAATGAAATCTAAAATCACAGTGAAGATTTGTTAGATAGACATGATTTATATATGAAGATATCATCACCCAAAATCCAAAAAGCCGCAGCAACATTTTTTTATATTTTCTTAGGAAAACACGAAAACTTTATAAAAAGACACATATTTCAGATTGAACAACCACTCCTTCTTATGCATTTTGTTGATTAACAAGCTAATCAATAAATATTAGTATAGAATTCAGTAAGAGAGGTTTCTTTAATTAAATTTATTTTGAAAAGTCAATAATTCGATTTTTTTGTAGTTATGACTTTTTCAATTATAGGCGACAATATGATTCAGTTTATCAGAATTTGAATTGACTAATTATAGGTCTACAAATGCTAAAACAAGTATGTTGGTGAAGAGGCGATCTTATTCTTCGAATTGAAAAAATATTCAATTTTATTTTTAAGTCCTTTGCGGCAAGCAAGTAAACACTTTCATCTAAAAGAAAATTTGGAAAGAGTAAAAACCTTGTATTTAGGCAAACATTAAATTTATGAATTGCACTAACCTTATTTTTCATCCCAATTTTTTTTATTTTGCATTTACAAGTTCTTTTTTGCTGACAGCTATTTCTTAATTGAAAACAGCAAAAGTGTGCTGAATTATTTACATATATTAAATATACATACGTTAATAGCAACATTTTTCGGTATTAACTAAAAACAAAATAAATATAAAATTGCATACAATCATCGCTTACATTACAAAGTGTTGCGTTTCCGAAGAATCATAGTTAACTGAACTGTGCTTTGCTTCTTAATGTTTTCTTTTCGGTGTACAAAAATTGCGTAATTATAATCAAATTAAGCGAACAAAGTGACGTGACCCTTTCTGCTTGGAGTCTGCCTGCAGACTGAAAGCTTTTTAGCAGCGCAAAATTTTATATACCTATACGTTGCAGAAAAAGCTGTTAGCTCTCGAGCTAATTTTGATCGACACTGCTTCAAAGAAAACATCTCCTGTCAAAAACAGCTTTTTGTGTATATGCATCTGCAGCTGCTGTGGTTGTTGTTTTTTTTTTCACTTCAACGTTTTCGACATTGTTTGTGTTTTCAATGGCGGATTGTAAGCACTATTTTTTTGAGTATATTTTTGGACAGGAGATGTTTTCCCTAGCAACTGTCAATGCTACCTTGTATTATTATACCATGGCACAACATGAAAAAGGCTTATAAGGGAATGAAAAACAGCAGTCAGCAACTTTCCAAAGATACCTCGGAATTGAAAATCAGGCAAAATATGGAGGAGTTATACATATTTTAATGAAAATTGCAAAAAAATAAAAATCACTGCAAAAAAGTAAATATCTTTTGTGTTATGGAAAATTTGCCAAAATTTTTGATGCAGAACTCTTTCTTTTTGATGCAGAATTTTTTGATTTACACTATTTGTGACAATTTTATGTACTAAAAATATGGAAAAATGTTATCCACATATTTGTAGTGTGCGTATAGGCAACATGTAATTCATAATGTACAAGTGCAAGGGCGTCCACAGGAGGAGCACGAAGGGGCACTTTGACACCCCCTGCTATGTACATTATGAACATTATGAACGTTATGAACATTATGACTAACCAAGACCGTCGCTTATGACCCACTAGCAGCGTCGACTTAAAATCTGACGAATTGCAATTTGAGCTGAATGCAGCAGAATTGGTGTGTCCCAGTGACTGTCTTTTCTTTTGTGCTGTTTTGTTTACATTGCATCTATTTGTAAATATCGGTGAATGGCGATCGACTTACACATGTTACCATTACGTCACACTTTCCATATTTTCATATTAGTATAATTATGTATTAAGAATTGTAAATATAACATAAGAAGAACAAGAATACCAAAAACTTGATATAAATATCAGTACTTTTCAATAAAGAAGTTAAACTTGACTTAAACCTAAAATTGTGCGCTAGTCGCTCTTGTTTTATTTCGAGTGGGGCATTTTGATGCTCTGAATTGTCGGAAAAACCTTGCTGCGCTTAATATGTATAAAAGGCAATTCCCTTACAACTCTCTTACATGGCGATCCTATAATAACATTACATGCAATGACATTACATATTACGCGATTTTTAGGTTTTTTCGAACCATTCTAGCTAGCTGACGGCTATCGTTAGAGCCAAAATACTTGGGGAATCATCATAACAGAAAAGTTGTTTATTTTGAGGGGGTGACCCGAACAATTTTTTTTCCTCCATAGAGAGTGAGGAAAAAAAGAAAGTCTTTCCTTACTGTCCGTGCGGCGAGAGATAATTGCAATTGTTTCTTCTTGTAAAATTTTTCTATTAGCGCTCAATGTTCAGTTATTTTCCGGACGACCTTTTATTCGGACTGAACTAGTACCTGTCATTATAATGTCATTCCAAGAAAGACACCTTCTTTGATTGTTAATATACACAGCAATGAGTTCAGGTATAATTTTTATAAGATATCCTCACAAAAATCAATTAATTTTAAATAATCAAGTTTGACAAAGATTCCGAAAGGGTAGCATACATAAAGCATTATAAATTATTCATTAAATTCAAGTTCGTACCTGTAAACCACTAGCATATGACTGTAATTAATCCTGATCCTGGCAATAAATTTCTTTCGAGCAAATTTATTTACTCATATTTTAATGCGGCTATACCTGCTGTCCATTGCAAAAGTTATTGTATTGCATATATTAAGGAACTCAGCCTTGGGAAGTATTAATGTAACTTTGTTGGTTGAAGTGTCATATCCAAATTTCAAAAATGTTGCAACAAAGCACGATAATTATATTTTTGGCTGTACTTTGCTCTTCCAGTTATATATCAAGTAATGACCTAAATGAAGGCATACTTTATAAAACAACGCCACTTTCAGAAAATGGTTACGAGTTCGATATGATGGATCTGTTGGGTTTGGGTGATCGACCGATTCGCATGAAAAGACAGCCATCTTTGAGGTAAGCACAACAAAAAATTTTCACTTCTCAATCAATTTTATCTCTAATACTACAATTTAAATAACTTAAACTGAATGAATCGATTAATTGCTGTCTACATTTTTCAGGAATTCCGCATCAAAATTTCTTTTAAATGTTTATAATGAACTAAGCCAAGATGAAGAGGAGCATCTCAATTATAGAAGACGGCACAAGAGGGCAATCAATAATGATGATAACTTTATTACCCAGTTAGATCGGTTGGAGATGGAAAAGTGTAACAATATTATTTCCTTTTCAAGTAAAAGTAAGTTGTTCAAAATAAATAGTAGCTCTTATTTCACAAATCGATATTTTGTTCAGTAACCAATCAACAAAACAATCAAACCTCAACCGCGCAGTCCGCCAACATGTTGATGACCTTCAATACCAACAATGTTCCGAACGATCTTCAACTTATGTATTCTGCACTTCGCATATATCAGGATCCAGCCCTCGGTCGCTTTCATGATCTTGAAATTGCAAACACAAGCATTTCAATCTATCAAAAAATCTTTAATCGTAAACAACAAACCACTGAATTTAAAATATTTACCTCGATCAACGCTACTACCATGTTTAAAGGATGGCTGGAATTCAACGTGACTAAATTGCTTTCGAAGTGGCTGAAACACCGAACTATACAGCAAGCCATTAAAGGAAATGAGCTACTCGTTGGTGTAACACTGCAGATGGAGATTGATTCAAACTTCTCGCAAAACCTTGAAGTGGCTGCTATTGATCTTGGTCTGGTCACAGCAAATGCAGAAGTTGAAGATTTACATCCGTTCATCATCGGCTATTTTAATGGACCCGAACTCATGATTAAAATACAGAAATTGCGTTTTAAGCGAGAGGTCATAAAAAGAAAACGTAATGCTAACTTTTACATACCCAGACGACCAATGTTACCCGAGCAATACAAGCAACCAGAAACATGCCAACGACTGAATTTCACACTGGACTTCAAAGACGATCTGCACATGCAGAATTGGGTCATTGCGCCAGAAAAGTTTGAAGCGTTTTTCTGTGCTGGCGGCTGCAGCTTTCCACTGGGCTCCAAGATGAATGCGACAAACCATGCGATTGTACAAACGTTGATGCATCTCAGGCAACCAGATCTACCTAAACCCTGTTGTGTGCCCACAAAACTTGGTGCCATTTCAATTCTGCACTACTTAAATGAAGACAGCGTTAATCTTAGTAAATATCCGCAAAGTGTGGCCAGAGAGTGCGGATGTCATTAAGATATAGTTCCGAGTTCGAAAAAAATTGAAACAATAGGGGCTAAGTGTGTATAAAACTTTATTAAATTTGAAAAATACATCTGTGATTCGAGTAGACCTAGAGTTTGTATAAAATATTAATTATGTCTTGTGCTATAATGTAAAAATATCATTTACGGATTGCATTGCTTGTCTAATTTAGCCAATTTGTGGCTTATTACTAAACTGTACAACAATATTATATAAGTTTTCTACTTTTTAAAAAACTAAAGATTTATTATTTTAGCTAACAAATTTTAGAATTATAAAAAGAATATTTAATTTAATTATATTTTGAGCTTTTTAACAGTGTGTTTTTTTTCGACACACTGCTTATTATCGTAAAACATATATTTTTAATATTCGATGCAAAAAATAAGCACAATAAGATTAAGAATTAATTTTTTTTAATGTTAACTGGGCTTGTATTTTCATACTTGATCAGATCAATTAGAAGGACTTACGGCACTGTGGGGAAAAATAAAATAACAAAAGCAAACGTATTTTTTGGGAACTTACCGAATGAAGAACTAAGATAAGACTTGATAAAATTAAAGTTAAGCTTCATTTCACGTTAAGGTGGCTGCTTATATTCGACATTAACATTCTTCCGAGCAGCTTAAAAGTTATGTATAACTTAAAGTATGACTTAAAGTTAAAGTTTGTCTTTTATTGCTCTTGAAACTTGACGTAAATTATTTTGACCTTAATGTGTATAAAGCGGATTTTTATACCGTTGTAGAACAATTTATAGTTCAGAAATGGCCAAAAGAATTGATAATTTTCTTATACTAATATTGAAATATTTGTGGAAATGTTGGGAAATATTGAAAAAATATTTCAGAGTTGACCTCCTATAACTTTTAAAATGTTTCGATACTCAAACAAAATTAAATGAATTTTAAATATATAATTCCTTTGTGTATTAACGATTTGGTGCATTTGATATTGTATTGTTTATTTATAAAAAATTTAATACATATTTGCAAAAAATTTTTGACATTAATCTATACCAATCGTTATCGATTTTACAATGAAACAAATAAGAAATGGTCTTCGACTGGGCCGAACCAAAGTATATTCAAAGTCTTAAGCAGTAAAAAAAATGTTTATTTGTAAAAACATTTTCGTCATAGTTTTAAAAGAAAATATTCGCTTTTTTTTTAAAAAATATTTCTCATAAACACCTAATCGTGAATACCCGTATGAACTTTACAGTAAATGCTTAAAATAATAATACAACTCAAATTCAATCGAAATTATGAAACCGCTACCTTATCAGTAAATCTATGGCGAGTATACACTCCGGGTTAATCCTGTTAGAGCCGCTTAAATTTTAATAAATTATGGATATAATTTTTTAACAACACAATTTCTGAGTGTATACAGAAATCGTCAATTGAAATTCAGTAAAGATCAATGGAAATTCAGAAAATCTGTTTGAAATTCAAAAAACTCTAATTAAAATTTAGAAAAGTCATTTGAATTTCAAAATGAAATTAACCTAAATTCAAGAAACCACAAATTCTGAAAGTCTGAATTTAAATTCATATATTCTGTTATTCAAATTGAATTTCTGTAATGAAATTGTTTTTTTTTTATTTCGAATGAAGTTCTAGAATTTTAATTGATAATATCTTGATTTCAAATAGAATTTTTCAAGTACGAATAGGGAAGAATTTCCCGAGTTTTATGATTGCCCCATAAAGAAAGGACACTATATGAACGTTCTTTATAAACTTTTCCCATCACTTTTTGTTGACATAACTAAATTCTTAAATTTTTATAGGTTTTACAAACATAGCTTGAATATCTATTCAAATGGAAGGGTATTCTTTGGTGGTTTCTAAAGAAGTCAAATTTCTTTTACGCATTGTTGTTGGGAAAATGGACACCCGAACACTATTTCAAAGTAAATTCTAACATCTGCACTCAAATTTTAAATGAGAACCTACGGGATCCAGTCTTGGGGAACTGCGAGCAACTCATATATAGAGATATTGCAGCTTTACCAGTCGAAAACTCTAAGAAATATTGCAAAAGCCCCATGGTTCGTCACAAATGAAGCAATTCACAGGGATCTTAACGTACCAAAAGTGAACCAAGAAATTTTCCGATTTAGTATCTGAATCGACTGGCCAATCACATCAAAGCACTGGCGGTTTCTTTGCTAGATGACACCAATGAAACAAGAAGACTGAAGAGACATCATATCCTTGATTTGCCGTTTAGATAAGTCGCTTGACTTTGTATTAACTTAATTTAACTTATTTTGAATTATTAATTTATTCCATTAACTTAATTTTGTTTTCAAAAACTACTAGCAAAATAATGTATATGTATATACATATAATAATATATGTATTTTTTTTTTAGTTGTACTCAATTGAGTACTCTATTATGTAAACTTTACTTCATATCAAATGTACTTATTGTCTACTGACAGATTGTATATAAATAATAAAAAAAAAACAAAAAATTTGCAATGCATTAAGCTACACAGTGCAAACCAAAAATAAGCTCCAACCAGTGTTGGTGTTGAAAAAATTATATCTACAGTGCACATAAGCTTGAAAATCTTTGGGAGATTTTAAGAAGTTTGAAAGCGTGGAGATACCGTTTTGTTTTTTTGTTCTTTTTTTTTTTTTGTCGGACCGTGTCTGTTTTGCATTGATTTTTTTCGTTTTCATACCATAACAATATTCAGAGAATAGTTTAGGCAAATGTCATCTATGTTCCATCTATGTTCTTTTAAATTTTTGTACATTTTTTGGCTTCCGTGGCGTAGTTGGTTAAAGTGCGTGGCCGCTATGTCAACGAACCTGGAGACCAAGGTTCGAACCCCAGCAGCGACAGAAAATTATTTGAATTAAAATAATTTTTCTGTACGGCCGCCACCTCTCTGCAGACAATGGCAAACCTCAGAGAGTAATCAAAATGCCATGTAAAGCTTCTTGAGAATAAGAACATTTCGTTCATCACCGTTCGGAGTCGGCGTTAAGCCTGTAGGTCCGTTTCTCGGTCAATTGTGTACAAACTTAATAACACGCACAACACAATTGATCCTAAGAATCTAGATCCAAGTCCTTTCAAGGGCTGAAATGGCCAGTTATTTATTTATTTTTTTTTTAAATTTTTTGGGAGTAATTTCTAAAACTGCGAAGTTAATACAGTTATATGTGAAGGATTTTTTTAGAAAATAGGGAAATGCATTTTGAGTACCAAAAGGAGCACTCGTTGTTTAAAAAGAATAAAAATTTATTCCAAAAAAACGCATAAACGACTTTAATTCCTCTTAAATGTATATTGTTTTTTAAACTGCTAAACATCGTCTTTAATTATTCATAAAAGTTTAAAAAATAAAAATAGATTTATATTGGCTACAGTCTATGTTGGGTAAACACATCTTATCTAGTCAGGAATTAAAAACGTTCTGACTTGAATTTTTTGTTGAAACAAATATTCATATTTGTAAAGACAATTGAAATTTCACGAGAATTGAAAAATGTCATTTAAAATATATGCAAGTTTAAGTTCTTTGATTGACTGAAAGAAAAAGTATTGCAAATACGATAGATCTTTCTATTCTTAGCTAAACATTCACAACAAATAAAAACAAAATAAATTATAAAAACGAGGATTTTCTAAATACAAACTTTTGGATTTGAAATTATTGCGCTGGGTACTAAGGAATTATAATTATTGGACGCGTTTAAAAACAATGCCATTTATTATTGTATGTAGGAATGCGAGTGTAAATCAAAAATATGAATAATTTAGAAAGTTAAAGACTGAACTCAGTAGTTTAATCGAAATTTGACAATTGGAAAAAAAACATGCACCAAATATTAAACTATTATTAATGCTGCATCTGAAATGCTTTTTAAATATGACCATCTTATAAATACATTTAACGAATTGGAAGACTCTAAGAATTCTAACCTATTTATTACTTAAGTAAACAAGTACTACTTACTTTATTTAGTATTGTTTAAGTACTATATTATTACTATAGAAGAGTTTTGTTGTTAACACCTCAAGACGCATTTTATCCAATCTGACATTTCTATTTCAATTATATTGTCTTGATTGTGGTCCTTGCGTTGAAAAAAATCAAAAGCTGCTGTAAGATGCAGTACTGCCGATGCAAAATCGCTTAATCTTAATGTGCCGTCTTTTCTAATGTAGCGCTGCATCAAGCAATTCATAATTTCTGTATTGAGCTGAAAGCCAACGTCATACAAGGCATCTCGCAGACGCTCAGCGCGGAGAACCCCCGCTTTTTCCTTAGTGTATATTTTGAAAACACCCTGCCAGGACTTTAAATTTACCATGAATGTTTTAAATTGCATAAAGTTTATCCTTCCACTTCCAGCCTTATCCTGCAAGGCGATTACCTGTCGACAGATTGCAATATTCGCACATCCTTTGATGTAGTCATTTGGCAAACAGGCCTCTAACAGTTCCTGCAATTCAAAGCAGTTTATGGTCTTGTTCTCATCGGCTAATTGCATGAATACGGGCTCATATTGGCAAACGTTCGTTATTTTTGATGCATCTGCTTCGTTATTCAACGCGGGAAACGGATCTAACAGCATTAGTGTTTGAGTTTCCAAAAGTGACAAGCGTAGAGCTGAGGTACCCAAGATTCGTAGTGTAAAGTTTGACTCTTCACCGGGTTCGTATGTTGTGGGCATAAGCAAGTATTGCCCTACTTCTAGTAGGCTGCGGTAGCTTACATGCCGAGTATTGCCATAGTCCGAATTAAGGAAACTCACTTGTGTTTTAAAAAATTCCTTTGGCAAGCATTCACTTAATTTGCTTTTGCCAACAGTGCTCAATTTATACATTGTAAATCCAATGACTTTTGGTTCCACAGCTGTGTGCTGATTAAGTGCAATAACTGCTTCCTGTTTCTCATGAATGCTTAGCAACAGCTGAGGGTTTATATGAAAAGATTCGTGATTTCTGCATCCTCCTGCAGTAACTCCACGTTTCCATTGGCCTTGAAACATTTTCATTTGCCACCGTTTTGGCCGATCTAAAAGGGACAGTTCATCTTTAGCTGTATCTGCATCTAAGTAAATGCATTCGAGACTTGAAAATGTTTGAGTGAATGCAAGGAAAGAAATCCAAAATTCACCAACGTCTAGCTGACCAAATAAACGGTCACGTTCCTGTTCTGAAACACGTTCCCAGGATTGTGACATCGCTGACCAATCACCATTAAATCCCGCATTATTCTCGAATACGTTACAGGACATTGGATCTTTAAGACGAACCAGTTGAACAGAATCTCCAAGTAAGGTTTCCACTTTGTCAAGCGAGCACAATCTGAAAAGAAAAATTTTTTCAGAACTATAAAAAACTTACGTTTATTGAAACAGCAATTTAACATGCATTAGTGTCTTGAACAAAAGGAAATTTCTTAATAAGTTTTTAATCTGACTCCTAAGAATCGGAAACTTATTTCACATTCATATTGTCTTAGACGAAAGGCAAAGTGGTCGATTTTAAAATAGTTGCAATATTTGAAATCAATAGAACTTAATTCTATTTTATTTCATATTTAACAAATTTATTCATTTCACTCCTTAACTAATTTATTTCATATTTAAATAGGCGTCTACGCTAAAATTAAAAAACAAACATTTAAGTCAGTGACTCAAAATAAACTTTGATTTATCTTATGATATTCCCAAAATATACTGGCTTTAGTGATAGCCATCCATGAGCTGGGTCGTACCGCAGAACAAAATCGCTAACTTATTTCATAAAAATTCGGGTTGTTCTGAAAATGTAATCTGTACAAAAAAGCTATACAATATTTTATAATAACTAATAGCCAAAACTATGTATATTTAACATTATTTTTACAGTTTGTAGAGATTTTCAAAGTAAGAGTATGCTTTTATGGTAAGAGACCATATCTTGCCCTGCTGTAGGTAGATACAATTTTGTAAAATTATGTCTTATTGAATTAAATACAGTTTTTCAAGATGAGTTAAAATATAAACTCAATTTAACCCTTTCACCCCCACAATTCTTTTTCACTCCTTCTTTTTTTGAGTTACAGGTGAGCTATGCAAACTCCCATTGAACAAATGGGCTAGTGGTCCGTTGAAAGTAGTGGCTTTAGGGAATTGCTCTTTAGAAAGTAAAAATACCAATCCGAATTTCCCAATTTATCATGTCCAAATTGAAACCGTCATCGTGGATTTTATAACTGGATGTTTTTTATTTTAATATCAGAATTCTTATATCTCAGTCTAAATTGCAATACTTTGTTGGGACTATTTTACTCTATCGAATCGTTTCCGTCAGGATATTAGTGTGTTTATTCATTTGCTTATATGATTAAAAATAATTGTAATATCTGACCTATTGCCTTTGGAGTATCAAGAGCAACTTTTGAAAGTCAATTATGAGATCAAATTAGAAGAATCGATTAAATGTACATTAACACTAAACAAAAACGAATTTAAAACAGGTGGAAAGAATTCTTCGTACTAGGGTTGAAAGTGTGAACAAGTTGTAAGCTTTATTTTCTTTAATATTGAGATGAGTTAGCGATCCTCGATTAGCAGGACTTATGTTAATTATTTCAATGAAGTCTTCAAATTAAGTTTCGCCTTTTTGGTGCCACAATTTCTTATTTTTTTTTTTTTTACTTTTCCGCATTCATTGACTAATATTTTTTAATTTGTTGAAGGTTGCTAGTTGCAACGAAAAATCGCAAAAGTCTGCTGGCTTTTGTTTACCAACGAGAATGAACAATTTGTCCCGGTTTCCAGACACGAACCTTCCGATACAGCTTTGTCTATTCGATAGAGATACAAAACGTCAGTAGAAGAACCAGATTCCTCAATAAAATTAGTTAAAAATATGGTAGAGCCTATAATGAAAATTGTATTTTCATTTTAAGGGAAAAAATGGGGTTTTTATGATTTTTCGCCAATTCTTGAAATCAAATCTTTAATAAAACAAGGGTTAGAAACAACAATTTTAACAATATGGAAACAGATTTTTAAAGCTAATAAAATTCTTCTTCAAAACAAGTCCGAATTGATAATGTAACCGTAACCGTGTAAAATCTATGTAGT
The DNA here is from genome assembly GCA_943735915.1 of Pherbina coryleti. Taxonomy (NCBI): domain Eukaryota; kingdom Metazoa; phylum Arthropoda; class Insecta; order Diptera; family Sciomyzidae; genus Pherbina; species Pherbina coryleti. Next base: position 77,126,552 of record OX030951.1, read on the forward strand.
TTTTTAAAATACCTCAAACCGAAATTTTGATCTTTCTCGGCGGGAGCTAGGTTTTCATTTTAGACCCTTAGTTTCTTGGGTAAGTTTTCTTAGAATTTTGCGTAGATTTCGTTTGTGCTTACACCTTTCGCCTTTTTTCTCACCCGAACAAATTGACCCATTCTTATATATCTGTGTCAATAAACAATAATAGCTTAAATCGGATTTCAATGTTTTGAGAAATCTTAGTTCAAAGTTTTTAATCGCCATATAGGTTCTATGAAAACTTAATGGTTTTTGTGTCATAACTTTGGTTAAGTTACGCTAGAAGTTACAGATTTTGAATTTATGTGACGATATAATCAAGGAATATAGAAATTTAAAACTCAGTTCTGACTTAAGGAGGTCTGGATATATAATCCAGAACTTTTTTTTTCAAAAAATTTTTTGCATTAAAATGTGTGTTAAAAATTATTTAATATTGAAATCAAAAAGGGATAGATTGATTTTGTACATAATTTACCAACTAAAAACTTTAAAGTCAATATGTTGACACACATGCGAATGTAAATTTCACACTCTTTACACAAACTTGATCTTAGCTTAAGCAACTCTCACCCACCTGTAATTTACGTTCAGCGCAACTCCGTTTGGCTGGCGTTCTGGTACGTTTTTATGCTGGGGAGCACCTGTTGCTGCAATGCAGGTTACAATGCAAGTTGAATCTAAATGTAATTTAAGCTGTTGTGGTCGAATGACGTCATTTGCATTACATTTAATAGGTATGCATTCAACTACTCCGCCTAGCAAATCACTCAGGCCGTCTGACCGTGTTCCATATTTAAGAGCTTCGTACGAACCGTGCAGTTTGGCAATTGCCTTTTCTAGAAGCGCTGCCCAATAGCAGTTAGAGCTTTGAGGTTGCAAGAAGGCCAACTTGCCATTGATCGTGGGTAAGCGATCATCAACAACAACCTCCACCCACTCACCACACCACCACAGACGAAAACGAAATATACCGTTTGACTTTTGAATGCTTTGGTCTGCAGGCACAACGCGGTAGAATAGATTCTTTAAAGAATGCAGTACACCCAAACATGAGACCAGCCAGCGATCGCCCATCTTACCGGGAATAACGTCAAAATTTTCATCCTCATTCATGAAGGACGCTTTGCTATCCACAAACTCTGGAATGCGTTTCCACTGAAATGTAAATGGTGGTGTCTGGTAGTAAAATACAGACGATTGTACCGCTGCAAAATCAGGATCTTCCCAAAGGATATTCTGGTTCTTGCATTCGTTTTTTATCCGCTCGTACTTGGAAGTCATTTTCGCTGCTCAGACACTTGCACAAATGCATTAAATTTATCTACTAGATAACTTCTTTATGTTGTCTTTGATTCAGTGTCGAATTATTCAGTGTAATTCTATGAATTTTCTTATTCCGACCTTGTTAATTAGATTCAACAATTCACAACAAAGTGAAAGTTATTAAAAAACAGCACAAATATTTGTAGCAAATAATTTAGAACACTTTGTTTTGTTGGCAACGCTGCTTAAACTTCAAAGTTGACATATGTAACAATTAGTGAAAATAGAAATATCAATTCAACAAAAACTAAATAACACTGCCACTCGAATAAACGTTTCGTAACTTTATAATTTTTTTTCCCATTTGAGGTATTCATAGGTTATACAAATGTTATATGAATAAATAATGCTCTAGGTTTTGAAATCAGAAACAATTTTATTCGTTGGCTTCGGTTGAAAATCTTTCATCTCATTTTCACTTCCCAATTGGTTTACTTTCTCACTCTCATTTTTTATTTTAGGTATTCGGTCTTAACAAACTTTATGAAGAATGTATGCAAAAACAATAATAACTATGTTATATGAAAAAAATTATAATACAAAATTTATATATTAATGCATATTTAAAAATGTCGACAGTATCTGCACTAATCTTGTTTTTAGCTGTCATATCACTTCAGGGAAGGAGAGATGGGAAAAATGACTGTGGTCTTCCGGTCTTCCAGTAAAAACTTTCTCACCAATGAAGAAGTTGTCATCAGAATGAAGCCTAAAACAGTTAAAATAAATTTAGTGTAATAAAGTTCAAAGTATGCTTTTATTAAATGTAATTTCAATGTATTCAGTCTCTGAATAAAAAACAATAAGTAATGTGAATGATTTTAATAAAGCTTACCAGATGTTTTTTAACATTTGAACTAAAGAGCTGCACAACTGCAATCAATAGCCGTTTGAAAACATTCTCATAAGAACGAAATTAATTCCAGTGACTACATTCAGGTAACGAATGGAGTGAGAGTGCACACGGAGCTCTTTGAGAAATCTGCCTTTTATGTGTTCTTTTCTCGAAAATGTTGACCCCGAAAGTAGAAATAATTCAGAATTTTTGCACCCTCAAGATCGACGGTTTTAAATTCTGCCCTCAAATCCAACCAACAAAATGAACAAAAAAAGTGACGTATTAGGAAAATATTAAGCGTTATCATTGACATTTCATTAAAGTTTGAGCCTTTTCACGGATGATGAAAAAAATTTTATAAAAATTGTTTTCAAAACTAAGCAACAGTACAGCCAACACAACATCATTGAAAAAATGTTGCATTTTATTTGATATTTTCTCGACTAAAGGCCTGACCAAAATAGACGAAACGAGACGATTGCAACTTGCCGAACCTTTGCAATCGTTATGTCCGTTTTGACATTTAACCCAAAATGAAACGAGTACCTCCAATCGTCTGAAACAAGAAGAAGACTGCTTTGCACAGCTGTTGTTGACGAGTTGAGACGCTAAAAGTTCGGTTGTTACGGAACAGAACGTCTTGTCGCAATGTTTCGTTCAGTTTCGATCAGTTACGTATGTGCATTTTGGGTTTTAACATTGTCTTCCATTTGTTCGAACTTACTCGTTATGTCTCGTTCTGTCTATTTTGGTCAGGCCTTAAGAACAAATCAACATTTTTTGAGTTCAGGTCAAAATGTAAAATATCCTGCACTCTCAGAGGGCAGAATTTTGTGCCGAGAAAAGAAAATGCCATTAGAATGGAATGGAATGGGGAACTTGCGTATATGCAAAACACTCTCAAAAGAGTACTCTCAATTTTAGAGTATTCGTTTGAGAGTACTCCCGAATGGCTGAGCAAAATGAAATATAATTAGCAAAACCGAACGTTTGATTTTGTTTTCTGTTGTTTTAGTTTTAGGGGAGATTACGATTTCCGTGGCCCCTCGATTTGAGTATGCAGTTTTGAAGTACTCTTTGAGAAAATAAGATTCGCTGAAGGATTTATCGATATATTGATTAGTTATCGATATATCGATTTTTCAAAAAAATGTTTACTCAACCGAACCAATATTTAAATTCGGTTATATCTTTGCTTATATTTGTCTGATCTTAATGATTTAGGTGTCATTCGAAAGATATTTAAAATGTTTTTAATATGAAATGAAAAAAAAATATTCTTTCGTAAATCGGCCACACTACAGACTGTCTTTCTGAATAACATGTTTTATTTTTGCATAAAACCGTTATTTTCTCTTAAAAATGCGTTATAAGGATTAAATAAAGATATAATTAATTGAAAGCTAAGATATTACCCTTTTGTTTGGTATACAACATGTTATACTTTTTCTTTTATTTTGACCAATTTTTGCTGTTATGTTATATTTTAGGTTGATCAGTACAATTATATAGCATAGGAAAATGTTTCATAATTGGGCTGAATCTTTTTGATTTGCTTTATAAATTGTGCATTTATACTGTAAATGGTGCAAGAAAAATCTTCATAAACTTTTCGATGTATTTTGAGTTATTGAATATTTTTTTTTTTAGCGGTTCTGCCTTTTACATAATGTACTTTTCCTGCAAAAGGAGCGAGATAGACTTTAATCAAAGGTTGTTTATTGTATTCTGAAGTACATATTGATATTTTTCCTAACTTTTTTTTTTGAGTTATTGAAATATTTTTTTTTAGTGGTTCTGCCTTTTACAAAATGTACTTTTTATGTAAAAGGAGCCACATAGACTTTTATCAAAGGTTGTTTGTTGTATTCTGAAGTACATATTGATATTTTTACAAATTTTTATAAAAAAAGTGGCTCTGCCTTTTACAAATTCACAATTATTCTGTTTTTTTTGTTTTGTGAAATAAAATGAGAGTCCGTATATCTTATTTAAAAGGAACACGATGCGAATCATAATTAATATAATTCGAATAATCTTTTTTATTTTACATAGGTGTGCGATGTGCTTGCGATTCTTCTGTGCTTCGTGATGAAGATGAAAGTTGTTGATGTTTATCAACAGTACATCAAAATTGTATGTTTATAAAGCAAAATAAAAACCGTATGATTGTTCTGTTTAATCTAGTAACAATATAAAAATGAGAATAATGGTAGAAATAGGGGAAACAAGTGTAACATATTATACACCAAACGAAAGGTTAGTGTTTCAGCTATTACCATATGTTATGTTCTACTTACTTTATTACGTACTTTTTGAAGAAAATAACGGTTTTATGAAAAAAAAAAAAATGTGTATCATGCCGAAAAACCATCTGTAGTGTAATTAGATTGAGTACTAAATTTTTGTTTTATAAATTATTTTGAAGATATTTGTTTGTTATCGAATGATACCCAAATTATCGTGATCGGTCAAATATTAGCATAGATATAGTCGAATTTACATTAAAATTTATTTTAGTAAATTTTTTTTTAAAAATCGATAACTAATCAATGTATCGATAAATCCTTCGGTGAATCTTATTTTCTCAATGAGTTCTTCAAAACTGCATATTCAGATCTTAGGGCCACGGAAATCGTAATCGTGCCTAGTTTTATTTTTCTGGAGAAGTACTAAGATAAATACACAAAAAGTTACTAAAAAAGTAAAAATTTTTAGTGAACTAAAATGTAATTTCATGAATTTTTCATTTACAAATTAATAAAAGCGAAAACAATCACAATTAATGTCTATTTTTTATTAATTTGTAACTCACATTATTTAAATTCATATTGTACAATGAAAATATTTTGTCAACATTAGAAGCAAACAACACTAAAGCAAACACCAAAATTCACCGAAACTATCCGAATACATTCCATAAAAAACAGGTACAAACGACAACATGATCAATATTCGTTATAACTCTCTCAAATAGAATGCACATTTATTAGCTCTGCAAAATTGATATTACGCTCGGACAGTACTCCGAATGAATTTTATTGCAGTAACATTTTATTGCCATATCAAATCCAAATTTTATTTGAAAAGCTCTATTGTATAATACAATTTTAGCACTCGTCAACAAAAACTTTTTGTTTTAAGCTGTGCAAATCTAAACCAAAACCGGTTATGCCAGCAGCCACCAGCAGCAGCAATCAACAACAACACCGCTGGAGTCATAAAGCTAACCACGCGAAGGGCTCTATGCTCTTCGCCGTGTAAGTACTTGTTGTTTTTTCGCGTCCGTCATCTTCCCCATCCGCTCCCATTAGTTGCGACGGCGAGAAAGGTTGCACTGTGGGCAGAATTGTGCTAATGTAAAGGCATAACACTTACCTCTGCACACGTTGCTTATGTTCACAGTGTTCAATCTTTTTTGTTGTTTCAACTAATATCCAATAGTACCCTTATTTGTTTATGACTTACACTGTTGAGGAATTGTCGGGTTGCTTTCGCATAGATTTTTGCAATGTGCGTGGACTGAGGTCGAATTTTTTCTCGGTATATGCACATTGCACTACCAATAGGCCTGAAATAATGGCACTAGGCGAGACTCAGATGTGCGAGGATGCAGATCTACTGGACTTTTATATTCCTGGGTATGGCTTACCATTATTTTCTCTACATAGGGGCACCGCTCTTTTTATACGTTCAGATATAGCATACCAGAGCCTGCGTGATCTGGGCAGTACCGATCCGGAGTTCCGCTCAATTTGGGTGATAATCAGAGTGCGTTCGCACGTTTGCATTTCTGCTTCGTTTATAGAAGCCCGAATCTAGAGAGGGAGCCCACTTTGAACAAACTGGACTCTCTCTCTCTGATTCGATTACGTACATTTTGGGATTGTTCCCTGACAGCGAAATCGTTGTTTCCGGCGATTTTAACGTCCACAATCCGGCTTGGCTACGTCGACACCTGAAGTTGAGATCTTTCCCTAATCGAACCAATTCATTCAACTTGTGAAGGAGCCAACTTATATTTTACGAGTGAGCCTGCAGTGCGAAAAAGTCCTAGACCTTTTTTTGAATTCACATCATGAAAAATATGAAGTAAGTGTCAATACACCTCTTGGTAATTTGGACCATTGTACTATCTCCGCTGCTTTTCCATTCTTGCCTATGCATCTCTACGCCTAAAGCCCCGAAGAGGATTGCTTGGTTTTATGAAAATAATTTTTACCACAACTTCAATTGGAAATTATGTTTCGCCGATAAAAATGTGAACGCCGCGGCTCTAATGGTACAGGAATTTATTTTATTGGGTATGCGGTCTTTCATTCCCAATAAGATAAGAAGAATTAAACCAAAAGACCACTCCTGGGACCACTCCTGCAGGATTGCAGTCAGGTCCAAAGAGGAAGCCTTTCAGAATTGGTATTCCAACAAGAATGCTGATACTAGAAGACTTCGCACTGAGGCTAGGAATCGCTGTAATGCAGTTTTAAAACGCGTAAAGTTTCTTCACGAAACTCGTATTAGAGAACAGGTTCTTTTCTGCTCCAAAGGAAGCAAAATCTTTTGGTCACTTGTTAGGAGAGTAAAGACCCAGACGTCTTCGTCAATCCCAACTCTTTTGAAAGATGACCAAATTTTCACTGATCCATTAGATAAAGCGAACCTGATGGCTTGATTATTTGCACAGAACTCCTCAATCCCGGTTAGCAATCAGCCACTGCCTCTTGTTGAAAATGCATCTTCTGCAATGCAAAATATGTATTTTCGAATGAGATCAGTTAAAAAGGTCCTTGCAAATCTCAACACCAACAAAGCCTCTGGTCTTGATGGCATACCACCAATTGAACTTAAAAAGTGTGCTTCTACACTAGCTCGGCCTTTGCGTAATCTCTTCAATATCTCCTACAGGACAGGAGGATTTCCATCCTGTTGGATGATCGCAAATGTCCAGCCGGCACCAAAAAAAGGCGGTGCTGCGAACCCTGCGGCCCATTGCAATATGCTCTACACTTTCCAAGGTCATGGAAAGTGTTATAAACTTCTACCTAATGAACTATCTGAGTGAATTAATGAGTGTGGCATAAAGCGCTCGTATCTAAACTGATCGCATATGGTGTCGTTAGTACATTTGCTAGATGGATTTCGTGCTTTCTTAATGACAGATCTACCCATGTGGTTATTGACGGCGTTTCGTCCAGAGAGCACACCATCAATGCGGGTGTACCACAGGGTTCCGTCCTATCTCCAACTTTGTTTCTGGTTTTTATCAACGACCTTCTGTCGTTGACTCATAACCCGATTCATTCTTTTGCGGGCGACAGCAGCATTTGTCATTCACATTCGTTCAAAAAACGGCCGAGCTCTGTGGAGATTGAAAGCAAAAGGCAAAATATTAACGACACACTTCTTAACGACCTAGAAAAAATCTCTGAGTGGGGTCGTGCTAATAGAGTCGAGTTTAATGCAAGCAAGACCCAGTATTGCTTGATAACCCACAAATGAATGAATTGCCCCTTAGCTAACCTTAAAATGAACGATGTGGACCTTATGGAGTCTGATGCTCTTGACGTTCAGGGCATATCGCTTCGATCTGACCTTCGTTGAAATGATCATATTTTCAATGTGTCAAAAGAAGCGGCCAAGTGCCTAGGTTTCTTAAAACGGTGCAAAAGATATTTCACCCCATCTGATTTCCGCATGTTTTACACTTCATATATCAGGCCGAAAATGGAGTACAATTCGCATATTTGGGCAGGTGCTTCAAGATCCTATTTGGAGCTTCTGGACCGAATTCAACCGCGTGCGATGTATTTGATAGGGTATGACAATATTTCATCTTCTCTCAACTCTCTCGGGCATCGACGGCCGATCGGGCATAGCCTTTTATATAGGTATTACCATGGGAAGTGTTCAAGGGAGGTACAAGACCTGACGCCACCAGCTCGAGTATTGCCCAGGTTCACTTGGTCAGCATTCCAAGCCCATCCCTATACCATTGCCTTGATGCTCAATAGAAAATTGCTTTAACGAGATAACTCGTTCTTCTGTCGCACAGTAAGATTGTGGAATAATCTCCCTGCGAGCATGTTTCCCTACGGCTTCGAACTGTGTCGGTTCAAAACAAATCTTCACCGACACTACTGAGTCTTTCCACCTTCCAACTAAACTATCATCCTTCTTCCGAATCAACTAAATGCTTACGCAATTATAGGGGGTATCCCTATAGGGGAGCGTTAAAAAAAATGTTCTTCAATTCACTTTTGATAATCTTCTCATAACTACACTAACCTAAGGTCTACATGAGACAATTTGTCATAACAATTGCAATACACTCACACATTTTTTACTAACACACTCACATTTTCTCAGTCGACAGCTCAATTGTCTCAACAATCAGGCAGACAGTTGAACTAACAACGATTTGACGTGGGCTGACAATTTTTTACGTTTTCTTTTGTTTCTTTTGAATAATTCGAAGTCTTGGCAGTACTTACTGGTGCTGCTGGCGGTGGCACTTGCAGATCGTTGAAGCGAAAAACCAAATTTAGTGCGCAAAACTATTTTTTTTTATTTAGAACGAGATTTTAAATTTTTGTGTGTGATTTTTTCACTTTCACAAGCAAACTTAGTATTTTTTTGAAGTTTTCTGTATTGTTTCTTTCCACTTTCAAAAGAAACGTCTAATAACTTAACAAATGTCATTTATTGTCAAGCAATTGTTAAGCCCACCTACGTCACGATAGACAATTTTCTTTGAATTGAAAAAAATTTGACAACTAATATGAATTCAAAAAACTATCATAACAATTGTCTTGTGTAGACGCAGCGTAAACAAGAAAAATATTTTATAATTAAAAAAACAAATTGTACCCTACTGAACAATTATTTTCTGAAATAAACGTTCACCAAGAAATCTTTTCAATACAACGATTTGAAAATTGCCAAGAATATTTTGAATATAAAGAGAACTTATGGGAATTTCGTTTTTGCCAGAAATGGTATTTTTTGTATTTATTTGAACAAAGATTAGCACTGTAAGATACAAAAAGATCTTTAATTAGCACAACTCATAGGGATGTATAGTCAACTAATAACATTAAAAATAATAGATACTTAAAAATAGTAATTTAATAGATTACAACAAAATATAAAAAATATGAATAAAAATTGAAATAAAAGAACATAATCAACAGATGACACATTTAATTCTTATAGCTAGATAAATAGTTATTCATTTAATTTTTCATTATTATTGATCCAATATATAACAAGATTAGAACAATTAAATAGAACATAAGACTGTTACAATACTTTTATAAAACTGTTTTAGTTGCTAGAAAAATATAACATAATAGATTGCCTGAAATTATGCGTACTGACGATACTTTTGATAATTAGTGGTAGTGAATTCCATAGTTTGATGGCATTGATGAAGAAAAGACGTTTAGATTGTAAGCAATTATATTTCGGAAGTATGAGATTACCGGTTCGATTTGAGGCAGAGAAGCGCAATTTTTCAAAAAGGTATGATGGGGTCCTGTTAATAATGAGCTTATGCAGAAAGATACAATTTCTTGCGTTCAGATAGCTAATTATGCCACACCCCAGAATACCCTTACTGATTGTAGATATGTGTTCAAACCGACTCAGTCCATAAATATATCTAGTCGCATCATTAAAGGCAACAAGTATTTTGTGCGCTGAGTGTGAATCTAAATTACTATATACTAGTTCGGAAAATGTAATAAATGGCACAATTAATTGAATAACGAGTCTCTTTTTAGTTTCAATAGGTGTAAACTTAGCAGATAGTCGAAGGCAACGCAACGTGTGATAAATTCTTTTAATTATACTATTGATGTGATCAGAACATGACAATTTTGAATTAATAAAAAAGCCTAGATTTTTAACTTTATTCACAACTTCCAAGCATCTATTATTTAATTGTATGGGTGGGATTTCAAGGTTGTTAAGTTTATACTTGGAGATAGGTAGAACATAAGACTTACTAGCGTTAAGGCAAAGATCATTGTCAGACGCCCACTTGCAGATTGCACTAAGATCGTCATTCAACCTGCAACACAAATCATCGAGTAGTCCGATACGATTTGACAGATACAACTGAATGTCGTCAGCATAAGCATGCAACATCACATCATTGCACACGGTAAAAATGTCATTAATAAAGATACTAAATAGCAAGGGCCCAAGAATTGATCCCTGTGGCACACCAGTTGCAATATCCTTAAGGTCGGAAAACTTATTTTTAATCATTACTCTCTGCCTTCTTCCTTCAAGATAACTGGCAATTAATTTGACAGCAGCATTATCGAATCCAAAAATCAGCTTAAGCTTTTGAACAAGAATAGAGTGATTGACGCAGTCAAAGGCTTTGGAAAAATCCAATAAACAAAGAAGGGTTATATGACCTGAATCAAACGACGTGCGGATATCGTCAAGGACTTTAAGCATGGCGGTCGCACAGCTATGCCCAGCTCTGAAACCAGATTGGTAAGGAGATAGAAGGCTATGAGTTTCAAGATGAGTATTTATTTGTTTGGCCATGAGGGACTCACATACTTTAGAAAATGTAGACAGAATGCTGATTGGTCTATACTCTTTCATAGCAGAAGTAACTTTTATTTTTGAGAAGACTTCTTGTTACCAAAAAATAAATACTTTTCGATCTTACAATAAAAAAATAAAAAATAAATAACTGGCCATTTCAGCCCTTGGGCTTTGACCTAGCTTCTTATGATCAATTGTGTTGTGCGTGTTATTAAGTTTGTACACAATTGACCGAGAACCGGACCTACAAGTTTAACGCCGACTCCGAACGGCGATGAACGGAATGTTCTTGTTCTCAAGAACAAGAGGTTTACATGGCATTTTGATTACTCTCTGAGGTTTGCCATTGTCTGCAGAGAGGTGGCGGCTGTACAGAAAAATTATTTTAATTCAAATAATTTTTTGTCGCTGCTGGGGTTCAAACCCGGGTCTCCAGGTTCGTTGACATAGCGGCCACACACTTTAAACAACTACGCCACGGACACCACAATAGTTGTCGTTTACTTCTTTAATCAAACTTTTTATACATTACCTGATTTACCTGTTAAAAATACGAAGAGATCATGTAGTGTTACCGAGTTTTTTATAATTATAAGTTTAAGTAGATTTCGTTAAATCAAGAGTTTTTATAATTTAGGCAGAGTATTAAGAAGACATATGGAGCCTTCTAATACATAACTTACAGCAGCATCTTTTTTATATATTACTTTGCATACATATTTCCATATACCCCTTTTACATTGGTCAAGACTTGAATTCAATTCTTTGCTATTCCCTTTTAAACTTACCCTCTCTCACGTTGATGTCCGCGTCTTTCATCAACAAACTCACAGACTTGATTTCAAGTCTTGACCAATGTAAAAGCAAAGAACTAAAATATAAGGAAGTGGTGTTGTCTACACATACAGTGTACTTGAACTGTGGCCATGATACAATTATACAGGTAGCATTGACAACCATTGATTTTCTCAGCAACGAGGAAACCACCATCTGTTAAAAATAGTTTTTCGTGGAATAAAGTGAAACGAAAATTAAAAACATAACCTAAATAAAATTTGTGCGTTTAATATAAAATAATGAAAATTTTGAAAAAATTATGTGTGATTTGTGCTAAACTTTTTCCAGTCGAAAGCTTTCAATTTTATTCAATTATGCACAATTTCAATTGAAAACTTATTTCATTTCGTCCATATGCATATGCAGCTGCTGAGGTTGCTGCATTTGAATGTATTCCACATTTTTTTTTATGTTTGCACTAAATCACATTAAGTTGACAAATCATTTTTGTTAAAGTAATAATAAATCACTATTATTACAATGCTCACTATTTATTATTAAATAAAATAGAAAATATTTTACAAGCAAATGTTTGGTTAACGCAAACAATGGCGTAAAACATAAACAATAATTGAACACTCTCTTTCTAGACATTTTTTTGACAGATGCTGGTTTCCCAAGCAACTGTCAATACTACCTTGTATTATTATACCATGAACTGTGGCCAATTTCGTAAATTGAGTAAGCGAGACAGAGTGTGTTTTTTTGACATTTCTGAGCGATCGTCAGCTGTTCACAAGTCTTCTCAGTAAAAAAAAAATAGTCGCGCCAATTTGATGCGACCACAGTTGTCAAAACGCAATCACTGCTTCAGGGGCGCATTATTTTTTCACTCTTTAACACACTTTTGGGGCGCTTTTGTCTTCAGCAAAGGTTATGATATATAATTGTTATTTTTAATTTTTTTCAGATTTCCGCATATTTTGGATCTCAAATTATATTATATTATACTATTTTATATCATTATATTATTATTACCCAATGAAATTTCAAAAAAAAAAAAAAAAAAAAATAGGTGGTGTGGATATATAATAAAAAGATATAGTAGCTTCGACTATGTCGTAACACAAGACGTAGAATTATTCAATTCGCTTTTGATGACATCTTTTTTAAAAAATATTAAGCAAAATATTTATTCCATACACCTGAGCATATGACCTTTAAGAGAGTGCCGGAGAGGGTTAATATGTATGACCGACCCCCATTACTTTTGCAAAAGCAACATTTTTGCCTTTGACACCTATTCCCTCCGACCACTCCTTAGGGGAGCTCCCATACAAATTTTATGGTTTTTGTATATTTATTCCATACACCTGAGCATATGACCTTTAAGAGAGTGCCGGAGAGGGTTAATATGTATAACCGACCCTCATTACTTTTGCAAAAGGAACATTTTTGTCTTTGACACCTATTCCCTCCGACCAATCCTTAGGGGGCTCCGATACAAATTTTATGGTTTTGTCGATAAAACCGGAAACTGTCGATAAATAGGTAGCAAACTTTATCAAACAAAAACATCAAATGTTGGCTTTATATTACATTTAATTGTGTAAAATTTATATAAGTTAGAGAGTTCAAACATGAATTTTTCTCCCAATGCGGATCAAGCAGACCAACAAGTGCTACCATCAACATTGTACGATCAGTACTTTAGGCACACCAAAGGCTCAAATTGTGATATAAATACCGACACCTGATCACTATCAACCACCCTACCTACCTCCGAGAATGACGTATTCTACGTCAAAAACAAAACTATATTATCATATTTTCAAAAAGCCTTAATTTATATTAATTTTATTATTTTTATATTATATAATTAAATTAGCTCCAAAATTAGTAAATTTAACTCAGAATCTATTGTATATGTGATTCCAATTAGAAACCATTTGGACCTTCTTTAACGATCTTACCGAATACGGCCCTGAGTAAAATAATTCTGTATTACAATACAATTTTCTTTTAATATATTAGGTCTTTAATTATCAAACATTTTATTAATACCCTAAAAATCTAAAAAAATATTTTATGTTATTCTAATCAGAAAACATTTGAGCCTTCTTTTTCGATGCAACTGAATACGGCCCTTTGTGAATGTTTATGTATTTGTGTCAACCAACACGAATAAAAGGGCTTACACATCGGCGAATCTGTTCGTCGAACAATATGGCGGCGCGAACGTGTGTGAAAAAGCTAGCGTTCCAATTGAACGAACCTGTTCGTCACACAAGCCATTGATTTTTGTTGTTGTTTGTCATCATTTTCTGCAGCATCCCTTGTTCGACAGAGAAAATCAAAAATTTTTGTAAACACGGCCAACCGTGTGACAAACTGTCGAACATCGCTTCTTAACTAGCGAACTTGTGTGAACATGGCCGCCGTGTGACGAACAGATTCGACGATGTGTAAGCCCTTTAAGAAAAATACCACACTTTTGTGCAATAACATCACTTTCTTATATCTTAGTTCTTTGTGTAAAAGGGGTCTTTGAAAATAAAAAAATTAAAATAAAATGAACAAAGCACAGCTGTCAAACTGAATTACGATTTCTTCGTGGGAACAGGGTATTTCACATTCTTAATTCGCAAGCAAAAATACTTGATTCAGAGTGCCATGATGCTATTATATATTATTTCTTCAATGCAGCCCTGATAGGATCTGATTCAAAAATGGTACGATTTCAGAAAAAGTTAATCCAATGACAGATTTTATTTGAAATTTATAAAAATCAGAACTTGAAAAAAAAATCAATTTTAGAAAATTTTATTATATTAAATTCATATACAGTTACTCACAAAACTGTTCACGCTTTAAGCATAAATAATTTTAGTTGAAAGCAGTGTGCTTTGGATCATTGTCTTGCTGGAAGACAACGTCCGAAGCATTCACGCCAAATTTTTCCAGCCAATTCTGTGAGTTCTGAACGCAAAATATCGACATATGATGAAGTCATTTTGCCTAATACTTTATAAACGGTTCCAACATCACAGGCCATCATGCAGCTCCATATCATTACAGACCCTCCTCCAAACTATTAATTTTGAACTCGTCAGACCAAATAACCTTAGTCCAATCTTCAACAGACCATTAGTTGTACTGCTTTGCAAAATCTAGGCGTAATTTCATGTGCCGGGATGACAGCAGAGGCTTCTTTACTTTTGCTCTTCCTCTTAAACCAGCGTTGTGCATGACTCTGCGAATAGTTTCAGCTGATATGTCAATATTTAGTTCGGAATCGATAAAGCGTTTCATTTCCACCGCATTTTTTTATTTTTGACTTCGCAAATCCCGTGTAATTTTATTTTCATCAGCAGAAGAAAAAATTTTTAGCCGACAACCTTGGTTTTAGGCAGGAGGAATGTTTTATTTCTGGCGTGTTTTACTAATAAAATCTGTTGATACGCCTGTCAAGGATGAAATCCGCCGATGAGACTCATCGTTTCTTAAAAATTCTTAAATTTTTTTATTATACCACCCATATTAAACCACTAATAAAATGATAGAATTAATTTTTTTAAACTCTTGTATTAGAGTACCCTTGAATAAAGTTTTAAATACAAAATATTTATTTATATTGTTTTTATTATAAATTATTGTTTATTTAATTTTAAACACTCAACTCACAAAACTGGTCATGCTAACTACTTGCATTATTTTTAAAAGCACAAAAAAACTAAAAGAGACAAACTCATCAAAATTTGCAAAACTGTTAAATAAATACCTTTCCAATTTTAAAACAATACTTTTTTTGTTATTTACTACACTCAAAATTACAGACTTAGAAATATACATAAGCCAGAAGCGTGATCACTTGTGTGAGTAACTGTATGTACCGAGTTTTGATTGATTTGATTCATCGATTGAAAAAAAGATGAAAAGTAATTACACACAGTTTTATTTGATTTTACCTTGTGGTAAATAAAACCGAAAAAAATGTTACTGCCCCGAAGGCAAACAGTCTTCCTTATGTCAAAAGTTGCAAGTTTTAGTCCGAGAAGTTTCTTCTGTCCAAAATGGTAAAAGTGTCCAACTACTTAAAGTCAGGTGTTTACAAGTTCGCAGTACATCAAAAAATTGCAGTACATCAAAAGTTTTTTAAAATAAATAAAAAGTATTGGAATGGAAACCAGAAATATAGTAAATAAATTGTGTAAAACTAAATATTAATGTTAAATTGAGAACTAATTGCAATATTGTTAAAAATCTTTAGCATGTCGTCTGCAATGCCGATGTTCCACACTAAACAGACGATTTTATTTGACAGTTTACACAATTTTATGGTCTGAATATGCAAACTTAACGTAACATAGGCTAACATGATGCAACGTACCATGACTTTTTGTTGATTATGCTACCAACATAGCAACTACAACAAGTGTCAAATAAATACAACTATTCTTCATCTACCATTCTGAAACATATTTCAATTATTCTAATTATTAAAAAAAAATCATTTTAAAGTAAAATGCTTACATTTCTCATCAATAATTTAACACAAATAAACGAAAAAAGAAAAAAATTTTTTAAAAGGTTCCATATCTTTTTGTGGTTTTTACTATTTTTGATAGATTTTTTCCTCACTCTCACGTTTTTGACTGTTTTAACATTTTTAGTCAAAAAAGTACAGGCAAACTTAAGTCTACAAAAGTAGACTTAAAAATTCGTTGGGTTAAATATATGGTATAATAATACCATGGTATAATACAATAATGATAGAAAAATAGATTACGCATTGCGCAGCTCCATTATGTTGTTTACTTTTTATTTTGACATTTCTAGCTACGAACAAAGTATTTTTTACGATCATGACGTCACGCTAGACCAAGTTTGTTTCTTGAATCTTTTGCCATTGTTTCATATTTGTTCATGATACAATTATACAGGTAGCATTGACAAGTATAGATTTTCTCAGCAGCAAGGAAACGACCATCTGTCAAAAACAGTTGTTCGTGCAACAAAAATTAAACGAATGTAAAAATAAATAAATTCCGCAAAATATGTGCGTTAAATAAACAATTATAATAATGAAAGTTGTGAAAAAATTATGTGTGATATGTGTTTAACGTTTTCCAGCCGTGGTGTTGTAATTTTAATTGAAAACTTCTTCAATTTCGTCCACATGCATCTGCAGCTGCTGAGGTTGCTCAACTTAAACGTTTTCAACCTTTTTTTTTATGTTTGCACTTAATAACATTAAGTTTACAAATTATTTTCGTTCTAGTAATAATAACTCACTATTGATTAAATAAAATAGGCAATATTTTGTAAGAAAATGTTTGGTTATTTGCAAGCGCTGAAACATAAACAATGGCGAAAACATAAGAAATAATTGAACGCTCTCTTTCTTGACTTTTTTTTTTGACAGATGTTCGTTTCCCAAGCAACTGTCAATACTACCTTGTATTATTATACCATGATATTTGTTCACATTCTGAACAAGACTTGACAGAAAGCCATATCGTTAGCTCATATCGTAAGTCTGTTGTGACGTAGATGCGCAGATCGTTGAAAATTATTTGTACGATCTGCGCAATCTATTTTTATATCATTTTTGGGTATAATAATACAAGGTAGCATTGACAACTGCTTATTTTCTCTTCTGCAAGAAACATCTCCTGTCAAAACCGGCTGTTTGTAAAAAAATACATCTGCAGCTGCTGAGGTTTTTGTTTTTTTTTCACTTCAACGTTTTCAACATTGCTTGTGTTTTCAATGGCGAATTGTGAGCGCTCTCTTTTTGAGTATATTTTTTGACAGGAGATGTTTTCTCTAGCAACTGTCAATGTTACCTTGTATTATTATACCATGTAATAGCATTGACAGTTGTTTGGGAAACCATCCCCTGTCAAAAAATATACTCAAAAAGAGAGCGCTCATAATCGGCCATTGAAAACACAAACAATGTTGAAAACGTTGAAGCAAAAAAAAACAACAACCTCAGCTGCTGCAGATGCATTTTCACAACAGCTGTTTTTGACAGGAGATATTTTCTTGTAGAAGAGCACATAAGCTGTTGTCAATGCTACCTTGTATAATTGTACCATGGGCTAAATTATGGTATAATAATACAAGGTAGCATTGACAGTTGATTGGGAAAAAATCTCCTGTCAAAAAATATACTCAAAAAGAGAGCTCTCACAATCCGCCATTGAAAACACAAACAATGTTGAAAACGTAAAAGTGAAAAAAACAACAGCTTCAGCAGCTGCAGATGCATTTGCACAAACAGTTGTTTTTGACAGGAGATGCTTTCTTGTAGAAGAGAAAATAAGCAGTTGTCAATGCTACCTTGTATTATTATACCATGGGGCTAAATATAAACGTTACGTTTCGCAAATTGTCTTGATGACAGCACTGATTCTGAAGCTTATTGTGAATTTCTGTGTACTGCTCAAGTCTTGTCTTTTAACTGTGTGCATATTATTTTTACTGTGATTATAATTCTACAACTGCAGTGCTGGCTACATTAATTTGATTAAGCAATTCAAAAAGATACAAGTAGAAAGTATTGCAGCAGAGGAAATCAAGCAGTTGCAAATCAAAGCGTTTTAGTTAAAGTCATCAAATAATCGCGTCATGAGAACTACGGGTTCGAACAAGTGATAAAAAGTAAGCCACTAATATACAAGTAATTGAAATAAAAGCGGCAGCAGCTATTGCACTCGTTGAAATCTTCATCAAGGTAAATCAATCACGCGGTCAAAGTTCCAATCATAAGTTTACTTAAGTAAAAAATGGATCTTTACAAATTGGAAATTACGATCGTGATGCTGCTGGCAGCATTAGCGGCTGTAAAACCAGAGATTGATATCAGCAAAATTAACGTCAACGACATACAGTCACAGCTGCCAGCTGAATTCGTCAATACTAATCTGACGTT
Organism: Pherbina coryleti; assembly: GCA_943735915.1. Lineage (NCBI taxonomy): Eukaryota > Metazoa > Arthropoda > Insecta > Diptera > Sciomyzidae > Pherbina > Pherbina coryleti. The sequence goes on from OX030951.1 coordinate 77,145,022, forward strand.
GGATGACGCTAAAAACCTTTTTAGGGACAAGTGTATCGAAGTAGCTGGAAAAGAAAAAGGCGAAGAAGCGTTTAAAGAGATCGAGGCCGCCACCATGACTTTGGGCGAGTGTATCTCTACTATTGTTAATTACACAGCTATTCAAGCAGAAATTGAAGAGGCTAGTCCACGTGGTGAACTGGACGTTGTTTTCAATAAATATTGCAAAAAGCGTCCCGAAGCTTTAGAATGCGTTGGAGCGTTCAACGTAAAACTTGAACCTTGCTTGGAGACTGTGGAAAAGGAAAATCAAGACGTATTCATGCGCATTGTGCGAAGTCTGCTTAATTTTGTATGCCATAAGGGTGGAGATCAAATAGCACTTTTTATAGCCGAGAAGGGACCCGAGTGTCTTGAATCAAAGAAAGAGGACATCCAGCAATGCATAAATAGCACTTTCGCAAGTTACATGCCAAAAGATGGTATTGAGAATATCAAGTCCTTGCCGAAGTTCGTCATGGGCACCCAGCAATGTGATGAAATGGCGAAACTGGAATCTTGCATAGTAGAGAAACTGGAGGCATGCCAAGAGATAACTCCCGCCAACATAGTGGAATCTATGTTCCGTTTCATTAAAAATGAAACCATCTGTCGCACAAGCCAAGCATTACCTCATCAAAAGAAAGCGACCAATGCTGGAACAATGTACTTTAATGTTATTCCTTTCGTCATGTATTTGTGGATTGGAAGTGCATTCTATACAGTTTCCAAGTGGATTAGTTTGTAAATATACATGAAATCAGTTTCAATTAAAAGGAAGGCGTCGTGAGCGAAGGAATTTACATCAGGATCACTGGGTCCAACTTGTTTGTATTAATCGTCTAAAGTTTGTGTCAATATTATAATAAGAATATTCATCAACAAACTCAATTCATAGTAAATTGTTAATTTTGATTTTGTGAACTTATCAGATTTTTTTCAAAATTGGCTTAAGCAGTTGAAAAGTGAAGTTTGGTATATTTTAAAATTGGTTTATTTGTTTCCAATAAGCACCTTGAAAGTAGGTTTTTATTTTTTATTTGCCGTTGTAATTATATAGAATGTAAACTTTATTATCCACCAGATAATTCTCTTAGAATATAGAACAAACGTGAATCTTTGTAACATCTCGAATCAAGTGGCCAAAAACTAGGCACCTCAATTTATTTTCCAGCTCATTTAAAAAAAAAAAAAATACAAACTATGAAATACTCATTTCCTAAATATAAGAAATTTTTAAGGAAAATGTCATGTAGTGTAAAAATAATCATTACTTTTTTGTCAGGGTTTGTTTATTCATTGGTAAATTTATAAAATAAAAAAGAAATCTTATCTTAAAAATATGCTTGTTTTCATTGAAAAGCACTGTGCAGGCAGTTGGTGGAGTACATTTTTGGCTTAAAGTGAAATCTGAAATTCTGTTCCGCAATGCGATTTAATGCCACGCTTAAATGAAGAAGCCAAAGCAGAAGGTTTTTTATAAACTCACAATCGAGATAATAAGAAAACGGAATTTAGGCTCATAAATTTTTACTGCTCGATAAAATTTTAAGTTGAGTTCAAATTGTTCAGGAAATAAAATTTTCCCCTTTCGAAAACATTAAATTTTTTTATTTACAGAAAATCTACAAGAAATATACATATGTATATCGCACACTCTCTTCGAAAGTCACAATTTTTTCAATTTTGACTTTAATATAAATCATTCGCAATGCACATTTCCATCGACTGTCAAAATTTTGTTTTAATCTGATTGCTCGTTAAATTTTAAAAAATCTTTTTGTATCCTTCTTTTGCATGAAGTTACTTGAAAACGAAATAGTTTTTTGACTCTCCTGAAAATTTAAAAATTTTGAGTTGTTACTTTTGAAGAGGGTGTGCGATATATTCACATCAATTTTAATTGCTGCATAAACTTGTAAACATTTGTGTGAATCTAAGTTTCTCTAAAATGTTTTATCTGTGTCTGTTTTTAAATATTTAGTTTTCAGAGAAAGATATAGATATTTATTTGTGACCTTTATACACACAGTAAACTCTCGATCACTCGTACTCAAAACTTAAACTACGTCCATGATACAATAAGAAGGTAGGGTAAGGAGCTTTGACAAGACCGTCTGCTTATGTCAAAAAGCCTTTTAGCGTTGCCACTTTTCTGTATTTTTCTTAAATGTGGAACAAACACTTAGAAAAGGAATTATGTGTAGGGCAAATAAGAAAAATATTAAATGAAATTATCTATAATTGAAACAATAAATTTTTTAGTCATTTTAAAGCTTTATTTTCACTAACTTACTATTGCCCATAATTTTTTGCTTAGCTTTTTGTATTCTTAATTTCTTATTTAAAAATTTTATGCGAATGTGCATACGATATCTAATAAAAAAATTTTTTATTTTGTCTGACAGTGGAACTGTTGAACATAAATCAAACATTTTTTTTTGAAAGTTGATGCATTTATCATAATTTTCAGCAACGCATTTCATATGAAACGCTTACCTACTGAAACCATGAAACATGGATTTGTCATGGGATTTTTTCTTTAGATATGGTAGCACTGTATTTTATGGTTTTGACATTAGCAGACGGTCTTGTCAAAGCTCCTTACCCTACCTTCTTATTGTATCATGACTACGTCATTATATCCATTGAAGAATGAAAAAGGTAGTTCCGCGGTTGAAAATCATCTCAACCCAAGTCGAAACTGTCAAAATCAGTATAAATAATATTATGCTTCTTTTGCTCATGATACAATAACAAGGTAGGCTCATTTTAAAATTCCCGTTCAAATGTGAAATTTACAATAAACCTGAAGGTGCCACAAACTTCAAACGACAAAAGCAAAAACAACAATTAGGAAAACTTAAAATCAACAGCTGATTTTGACATCTATTTCACATTTTTCTCCAATATGAGCCTCCCTTGTATTTTATCATGTTTTTGCTGTTGTTCATAGTGCAGTGGTTTTTTGACAATTCTGACTCTTGGCTCTCGGCCGTGAGTCTACATTGTATCCTTACGCCAAAAGACACACTACTTAAACGAAAAAGTACATAAAATTTTAATGAATTGCGAGGGAAAAGCCCAAAATTGTTGTTTCAATAACACGTATTAGTTCTAAATTTGCTCTCTTAATTATTCGTATTTTTTTCTTTTCTTTAATTGAACTGTTATGAACTATCTATATAATAAAAAAAAAAAAAACTATCTATATAATACTTCGAATAATATTTGCGAATTTATGCAGAGAACGAGGCAGGGTTTGAATTGTAAAAGCTCTAAATAAAAAAATTGTGCGATTAATAATAGCAGTTTTGCTTTCGTAAGAAAAGGTTTTTACCAATAGTGGGTTTTTACGAAAAAAGTATGTGCAACTCTTTGATTTCAGTGAATGGTAGGTTTATACAACCTGCCCATGATACAATAAGAAGGTAGGGTCTTGTCAAAGCTCCTTACCCTACCTTCTTATTGTATCATGAACCTGCCTAATAAAAAGTTACCTAACGTAATGTCAAAGTTAGCTGTTCTGAAACTGTTTTTAAGTTTTTCATTCACAATTTGCAAATAACTAGGATTATTGTATTTTTATTGCAAATTTTTTATTTTATTTTATATTTTATTTTATTTTATTTTTATGCAAAAAACTCAAGAATTCAAAATACGGTAATATTGAAGCTAAGTTCGGCATCAGTTTCAGGTCACTTTCTAGGAACTCAACTCTAATAAGTCTACCTGGGTTATTATACCATATGCCTAGGTAAGATGTCATGTGATATGCATATATACCACAAAACATTTTTGAAATTTCTCTTTGAGCAGAAGAAATAACATACGAGGTTAGGATCATGGTATAATAATACATGGTAGCATTGACAGTTGCTTGGGAAATCATATACTGTCAAAAAATATACTCAAAAAGAGAGCGCTCACAATCCGCCATTGAAAACACAAGCAATGTTGAAAACGTTGAAGTGAGAAAAAACAACAACCACAGCAGCTGCTGATGTATTTCCACAAAAAGCTGTTTTTGACAGTTTATGTTTTCCTCTTGAAGAGAAAATAAGCAGTTGTCAATGCTACCATGTATTATTATACCATGGTTAGGATGAAAAGTCCCAGAGAATCTGTTTTCTTCAACATTGAAAATCTCATGTGACGTTTATGATGTATCGTCTTTAACTAGAACCATGGTAGAATAAACTCGACAGACTTGCGACCAAATGTAACTCTTTGCTCGTGACTGAAAGCCAAGAGTAAGAATTGTCAAAAAAAAAAAAAAAAACTAAATAAAATAAAGACCGAACCACCAAAAAGAAGCATACAATTATTTGTATTGATTTTGACAGTTTCGACTCAAAGTAAAAAGCTACCAAGACTATAACGCTGCAGCCACACGTGACAGTAATGACATGCCAGTTGAAAGTATGTATTAACTTCGAAAATCTTTCGAAATAAGCCAGAAAGTTTGCTGTGGCCACACGTGGTAGAAAAGTTCATTGCAAAATGTCGTCGTAGGCAAATGATCTCGCAACAATCAAAGTTCCCTTGTTAGTTTCACATCCAGTTTTAGTGTTGCTTTATATGCCAACAAAGCACCAAACTTAAATGGGAGAAAAATAGGGAATAAATTATGTTGTCAATGTGTTTAACAATATTTTTTAAAAAGAAATTAAACTTGTTCATATCATATTTTTCCCTATTAGTTCTGTTCACAATTAAATGCATTGCCAGTACAGTCGAGGACTTGTGCATTTAGTGAACACACTACACTTTTGATTGAGGCCGTGTGCTATTCGGAAACTTTTCACTCGTGGTAGGAAAGAATTTACTGAGTTGAGTACAATTTCAGTCTGTTGAAATAAAATTGTTATTTTCACGGTGCTAAAAGGACGGCGAAATTTTGACAACTAGAAATTTTTACGTTGTATATTTCGGTAGTGTATTAGCGGAATAATTTAATTCAATTTGGAAAGTTTTTAATATATACTGAAAATGTACAGTATTTTACGCAAATATTTTCTTTTCCAGGTTGCTATGCTTTTGGAAACACATAATTTCGTACTTTTTTACGACTCACAAACTCACAAGTGTTTATTTTTTCTTTTTTGCTTGTGTCAAAAATTCCGAGTGAGAATTTTCCGAATAGTACACGGCCTCGGATGATGAAATTTTGTCAGTCTGAATGAGAATATTTGGCACATGTGAGGTGAATATGACTGTCAAAAATTTATGTAGCACCAGGGGTTAGTATCAATTTTGACAATCGGCAAGAGAATTTCTGACACAAGGAAAAATAAATTTTCCGTATACATTAAAATTTTGCAAATTAAATTAAATTCTTGCGCTAATACACTACCGAAATCCAAAACGTCAAAATTTCTAGTTGCCAAAATTTCACCGTCCTTCTGGCACAGCAAAAATTACAATATTATTTACAACAGAAATTATTAATTTTGGCAGAGTTTGTCTTACATTTGCAACTTGACAATTAGTGATGCACTATGTATTTTGTACAAAATACCTAGTACCCAATTATGTATTTGACTCAGATAGCTCATGCTAATTTTTAAGCACAAATAAAGAACATTTGATCTCCTTTAAATAAAATACTTATATATATTTATTTATGAGTACAAATAAATAGTTGAATTATACTTTTTTGCGTTCACTAAAGGGCACGATTACGATTTCCGGGTCGCCGCGATTTGAAAGTGTTTTTTTGTTCAGAACAGCAAAAAAATATGATTTGCCGAACAAAAAATCGATAACTCAACTAGTTATCGAGCTATCGATTTTAAATTTTTTTTTGCTAAAAGGTATCTTCAAAAAAATATCTATATCTTCGCCATTATTCAATGGATCGAAAAGATTGATACTTCATTTGAAAGATAATTAAAATATCTTTCAGAAAAATTACAAATTAATTAAATTAAAGCATTATGTTGAATTTTATAAGAAATTTAAAATTACGTTTACTTTTTATTACCAACAAAACCAATATTTTCTCGAAAACTTGCATTATTATGGTGCTAAAAATATATTTTATTTTAAAAGCCTAAAGTTTTACCCTTCATTTGGTATAAAAAAGTTTATAGTTTTTTTTTTAATTAACCTTGTACGAGATGTTACTTACTTACTTACTTACTTATGTGGCGCTTACAACCGTAAGTCGGTTTTGGCCTCGTGTAAGAAATTGCGCCAGCCATTTCTATTTTGCGCTTGCTGGCGCCAGTTGGAAACACCAAGTGTAGTCAGGTTATCCAACACCTGATCCTTCCAACGAAGATGTGGGCGTCCTCTTCTGCGTTGACCACCACCGGGCACTGAATCGAATATTTTTTTCGCTGGAGCGTCGTTTTCCATTCGCTCAACATGACCTAGCCAGCGGAGCCGCTCGATTTTAATACGCTTAACTATGTCGATGTCAGCGTACAGCTCATACAGCTCGTGGTTCCATCGAATTCGGTACTCGCCATTGACGCAGATTGGACCGAAGATCTTACGAAGGATCTTTCTCTCGAAGGCTCCCAAAGTCTTTTCATCAGAACTGCTCAACGTCCAAGTTTGTGCTGCATATAATAGGACGGGCATGATTAGTGACTTATAGAGCGTGAGTTTTGTTCGTCGAGAGAGGGCTCTGCTTCTCAATTGCCTACTCAGCCCAAAGTAACACCTGTTGGCAAGAGTTATCCTTCGCTTTATCTCAATACTGACATCGTTGAAAGAGTGTACGAGATGTTAATGCTTGAAATAACAACATTTCGTACAAGCGCCGACTTTAAAGCTTTTATGTACATACAGCAATTAATATATTGATGATAATAAAACAAAATAGAAAAAATGAAAATGATAAGATTTCCAATATTATAATACATATAAATAGCTTTTAAAATATGACCAAGAAATGAATGGGAAAAGTTATTTAATATTATTTTTTACTTTGTAGTAATTTTGAGGTCGGTTTTTTTTTTGTTAAAAAGTTTTTATTTATAGCATTCCGTACAAGGGCAAATCATTATATCATAGAAAAAACACAATAAAAGTTCAAGTAAATCTTAAATTTCATACACCAAATGAAAGATAAATTTCCAAGCTGTAATAATATATTGTCTTTAATCCGTAGTAATAACGGTAATTTTAAAGAAAATAATTATTTTTATTTATCAAGTAATTGATAAATAAACTCTCAAATGTTGCATCACTTTATCAAAGCTCACTATGTCTACTTTATTGAAATGCTACTTATAATCTTGTTTTATTTTATTTTTTTTTTTAACTCACAAAAAGTATGAGTTGCCAAAAAATCTCTTAATATTAAATATGGTGGCTACATTTCCTTAAAAGTGTTACTGATATTTATATGATTTGTTCAAAAGTTTAATAGATAGAATATTTCTTGTATTCAATTTTGGACCCCCAATAGCTTTGAACCCATAAAAGAGCCACCTTTTTTATTTTCTAACTGATACAAGTTGAAAAATATAACATATTAAAAGCAAAAAGTTATAAATATTGTCAGTCGTCGTTAAGAAATATTTTCCAAATCTTTAACTCTTAGATAAATAGCTTGTTTTATAAGTAGTTCGCTTTATAGCCGAGTGAGAGCTGTAAATGCTTTAAAGCTAGAGTATATTAAGCTCAATAAGAGTCGTTTGAACTTTGTCCAAAGTGCTTACAATTAAAATTTCATGTAGTTTTTTACTTTATTTTAAACCAGTTTTGTGATAAGAGCTTCTTTACCCAGTAGGAATTTTCGAGCTTCACTTTTTGAACCATATTTTTAAAAACAAGAAACATTTTTGTGTTGAGCAAACTGGCATTGATTGGAATAATATATTAAACTTCATACCATTTTGTTCAACTACCCCAAAAAATTACTTGAGCCATCATGTGTAAACCGCCATTTGCCCATCATACTGTATCACGAAACAATGCAGGAACGAAAAAAAAAGAAACAATCAAGACTTCTCTCTTCCATACAAAAAGCGATAGCTTCTCGTATCTTACTTATCGTAAGTGTGCCTTTTCGTGACACAGAATGAAGGGATAAGTCTATCGTTTTAAGTCTATCCAACCCGATCATTGTGGTGGCCGTGGCTAGAGTGCGGGACCCTCACACCAGAGAACCCTGGTTCAATTAAAAAGTAAAGTTTCTTGAGAACATGCACATTTAGCCTTTCGGAGTCGGCAAAAAACTAGTAGGTCCATTTCTCGATCAATTGTGTATAAACATTTAATAACACGCACAACACAATTTGATCATAAGAAGTTCGGTCAAAGTCCTTTCAAGGGCTGAAATGGCCAGTTTATTTATATCTTAACCCCATTTGCTGTATCACGAATCAAGGTACAATAGATAGTAAAGAAACGATCAGCACTACCTTCTTCCATACAAAAACCGATCGCTTTTCGTGTCTTGTTTATCGTTAGTGTGCTTTTTCGTCATATAGAATGAAGAAGAAGGACATACTTGTAAAAGTTCACAATTTTTATCATTGCGAATCAAATCGTTCATATTTTTTATCAGATATGAAAAGAAGAATTTCAAAAAGATCAAACTCGAAAATAGTCGAACAGGTACATTTAGGATTCATGGCATAAACAACACTAATAAATTGTTATTTTTGAACGTAAATGGGTTTATTTACAAAATATATTTACACATTGTTTTGTTGGAAATTTTGAACAGTTGCATCTTTTAGTTATAGCTATTGAATGGAAAAAACTCAAGATACAAAAGCGTTTAATTTACCTTCGGTTTATTATCGTTTGAATTTTTATGGATATGATTCATTTATATTACTACTGGGCATATTATTTTTATATTTGTATTAATGTTATGTGATAAGCGTCTTGTAATTGCATGTTTAACTTTGCTGGTGTGAGTTTTTGTGTTGTTGAGTTAAATACTCCCATAATTAGTCACTCAATGTTATTGTAATAAAACGACATAGATCTTTCGAATTTCTGCCCACCTAATTGACTCATCAAAAAATCAGTATCATGTTAGGGGCCAAAAAAGATCTGTAGCTTAAAGGTTGAACTAATTACAAGAAAAAGTGAGTTAAAAAAACTAAAATTATTACATAAATTTTAATGTTCAATTTTAATGAAATTAGTTTTAATTTTTATATTAAGGTTAGACGAAGGTAACATAAGCGGATTAACGAAAAAAGAAATGATTTATTTTCTTCAGAACTTATTTTATTTTTCAACATAATCTCCTTAATGCTTATAAACTTCGTCAAACATTTTTCTTATATTTTTATTTCTTCTGAATGAAACGATTACGGCAATCCTTCAAAATAGGTTTTTGTTTTAGCGATGACCTACCTCATCTTTTAAGACAAATTTTTCAAGGTATTTTAAAGCCGAGTAATTTTTTCAAGTTTGGAAATAAATTAAAGTCGCATGGAAAAAAAAATGGAGAATATGGTGGATGACAAACCAATTCGTGGTTCAACTCATATATTGTCATTGCGACTGCGGATTAGTACGCCGGTGCGTTATCTTGGTAGACAAACTCTTTATTCTTTAGCTAATGCGACTGCTATAGCTCAAAAATAGAGCCGAAGCGATCCAACAGATCTGTATTATATACCCAAGTGATTGTTTTACCCTGATCGTTTTACCCTTTTCAAGGCAAGTTGAAAGATTAACCCACTTTGACCTCTTTTCGGCTTCGATTTACTAACACGGCGGCCACACCTGCAAGTGCAAGTTCGAAAAACTATATACATTCAAATAATTTTACTAACACACTCGCAATTTCGCACTTGCAGCCGACTTGCAGCGCTACTATCAACGAATTTTCAGAGACAGTGGATTTTGACACTTGCTGCAAGTAAATGTCAAAAAAGGGGACAAGAGTGTTGTTTTTGCTAATCTTTAGGAGATTTTACCCAAATTTTTTCCCAATTTAATACAAGAAGCACACTGGTAACTTGTTTTCTTAATTTTTTTCATTTTGTAGCTTTTCCAGCTCTCGCAATACTACAATTGTAGCGAGAACCTTTGCGTTCGATGACATTTTTTAAATGAACTTGCACTTGCACATGTGGTCGCTGAAGCAACTTGCAGCAATTTTCGAATTTTTTCGAAGTTAATATGTATTCTCTACTTGCAAGTGAATACTTGCACGTGTGGCCGCAGCGTAAGACACGTTCATTGTTTCATTGTTTAACTGTCATTTGGTCTAGTGCGTTGTGATGGATGCATGTTTTCACCAGGGTTACGATTTTACGGTTTTAAGAAAACCTTTTTACGTGCGAACATCGTCAAACACTCCTTTAAAGTTTCCAGAACTTTAAATGCGAGAGTAATAACGGCACCCATTTGGCAGATTGGTTTCTCGTATCACAAAAATTTATACAAATGTATCGTACCCGTTCGGTTGAGATACCCATAGCTCCAGCAATCTCGTGCATAAAAGGAGGGTGGTTTGAAAAATGTCCGCCTAGATAAGAAAAAACGATTTTTTTCGATATATTAATCATTAGGTCTTTTTTCTTACTCGCTTCAAGTATAGTTCGCCATATTGGATCCGCTATATTAGATTTTTAGATATCAGCATCAAATTATGAATCTGCTACTATGAAAACACCCCTGAAACCAATTTTGCTTAGAAACACTTATCTAGCATAGAGGTTTTCCATGCAGAAATGTTGATGTAAAATATTGTGGACACATTCAATTGACGTCCTAGTAGTCTTAGCTATCTCACTCACTTTCAAAGATTCTTCTACTAGTTGTGACGTCAACAATATTTCGTTATAAGTGTTTGTGCGACCTTTCTTTAATTCCGAAACCTACTCTGAAAAAAAATATTAGCTTAAAATTTAACACAATGTGTTCAAAAAATGTGTTCATAATTTTCATGTTTTTCATGTCTTTTTCATGCTATTTTTGAACACAAAATTCGTCAAATTAATAACAATTGTTGTCAATTTCAAAACATTTTTTCAGTGTACTGTTCGGCCACTAAATATGATGGAGAATCCTTTTATTACTGAATCCATTTTTTTTAATTGAAGTGGTGTTAAGACTGTCAAATAGAAGTATTTGATGATATTTTGGAAGAAATAACCGAGGTGTCTTTTTCAAAAGGCGATTAAACATATACTAACAAAACATTCAACCTCAAAGTTAGTAGGAGATATAGTTGAGTCAAAACTGCTAGTCTCATCTCTGGGTAAAGCTTTTTTTAGCTTTGAACCAAGGTTTTCAGGTGTAGTACCTACACTAAGGGAAAAAAATATTAAATTTATCCAAAAACTTTTTTAATTTATCCAAAAAGCGAGTCATTTTTGCACCAATAACGCATTTATTTAAATCGACCACGTAAATACACTGAGGAGCATAAGTGTATCACAAACCAACAACTATCATTTTAACAACCTATAATTTCTATAAATTTTACTCAAATGCAATCAAATTTTTTTTATTATGTTTGTACAAGTCTCTTCTGTATTTCAAACAGGTTTTTATTAAGATCTGATTACAACAACAAATACACGAAGGCATAATGCAAACTAAATCATAATGATACAGTTTTGCACTCACTACTCAATTGTTTTTATTACCGTTATATTTTTGTTATTGAACAAAGTGCAATGCAATTTTTTAATTATTACGATAATTTACGTGATAATAAGTGGTTCAGTAGTCATGAACAACCAAAATAAAGAGGAAATATTAATTTGTTTGCGCAATGGCGAAAGCATTAGGCAAGTGGCGAAGAAATTCCATTTGGACAAAACTTTTGTCCAAAGATTAAAAAAAAAAAGTGGTGTAAGTGTTCCCACAAACAAAGGTGGTCGTCCGAAAAAAATTTGCGATCGAGATGTACGCCATCTAGCAAATTTGGTTACCAGCACCGATGCCGTTACTCCTGCTGCAGCTTTAAATATACTGCAAATTGACGCTAGTAAGTGGACAGCTCGTCGAGCTTTGAAAAAAATAGGTGTTAAGGCAGCAGAAAAGAAAAAGAAACCTATGCTGACCAAACGACATGTGCGGTTACGGAAGGATTTTGTTGCAGCACACGAGCACTGGACTGTCGCTGATTGGGATTCGGTATGTTATTAAACATATGTGTGTATTACTGTTTATACTAACAAATATTAAATAATTTAAAGGTTATTTGGTCTGATGAGACCAAAATTAATCGATTTCAATCCGATGGGCGTGCATGGTATTGGACTAAGGACCCTGATACAATCCAACCAAATCAGGTACGCCAAACCGTCAAACACGGTGGTGGCTGTATCATGGTTTGGGGTTGTATATCCAAAGATGGAGTGGGACCCTTGGTGCGCATCGATGGAATTATGCGCACGGAACAATATTTGTCCATCCTGCAACAGAATCTTCCTGATGTAGTGGAAAAAATGGGTCTTGCTGCTGAAAAAGTAATTTTTCAGCAAGACAATGACCCCAAACACACCGCACATCTAGTGAAAGACTGGCTCAAAAAGCAAAAATTTGGTGTGATGACGTGGCCTCCACAATCTCCGGATATGAATCCGATCGAGAATTTGTGGAGTCACGTCAAATCGCAGCTTGCAAAATATGCCAGTCCTCCAAAAGGCGTGAACGAGTTGTGGGAGCGGACGAAGGAAGTGTGGGAGGCGATTCCTCCAGAATTTGTGCAGAGGTACACGCAAAGTCTACCTAATCGCATCCAGGAGCTTAAGAAGGCAAAGGGTTACTGGACCAGTTACTAAATATATATTATTGTTTTAAAAATATAAAAATAAATAGTGAGTGCAAAACTGTATCATTATGATTTAGTTTGCATTATGCCTTCGTGTATTTGTTGTTGTAATCAGATCTTAATAAAAACCTGTTTGAAATACAGAAGAGACTTTTACAAACATAATAAAAAAAAATTTGATTGCATTTGAGTAAAATTTATAGAAATTATAGGTTGCTAAAATGATAGTTGTTGGTTTGTGATACACTTATGCTCCTCAGTGTATTTAAAATTTATTTAAATACTTTTTTAATTAAATAAAATATTAAAATATTTAAACAGAATTAATAAAAAATATATTAAAATTATGCAAGAATATATTAAAATATCTTCCAAATATTTACTATTTGAAAATAAAACTATCGCATTTAAGGAAAATTTATATAAAAATATTGAAATTGAAAAACAATTTATTTGAATATTTCCCAAGAGCTGCGTCCATGTCAAACGCCATTTAGTGGTATATTTTATTTTCTTTTTGTGAAAATATTATTTTTGAGTACGGTGGTGAGTGCGATGCATGATGAAATCATGTAGAGTGGAGTGACATTCTTCAGAAAATACCGAGTTGTCACTCTACCTTACATGAATTCATCATGCTTCGCACTCACCACCGCACTCACAAATCATATTTGCCAAATATTCACGATATATTACCCTTGAAATATTAACTAAATGAGAACTATAAGACCTTCAACTGCTGGTACGAAGAAACTCAACGCACAGGAACAGAGTGCGATGCTGCTGCTGCTTGGCGGCTGCTTGGCAGCTGTATGGAATATGTGTGTCAGTGTGTGGCATAAATAAAATTTAAATACGGGAAAAAAACGAGTTGTAAGGAAAATATTTGATTTATCCACGTAAATATTTAAATGGAATATATACTCAGGCGTGGATAATGTTAATATGCGTTATTTCCCTTAGTGTACACTAAGGGAAAAAAATATTAAATTTATCCAAAAATTTTTTTCAATTTATCCAAAAAGCGAGTAATTTTTGCACCAATAACGCATTTACTTAAATCGACTACGTAAATATTTAAAATTTATTTAAATACTTTTTTAATTAAATAAAATATTAAAATATTTAAACAGAATTAATAAAAAATATATTGAAATTATGCACGAATATATTTAAATATCTTTCAAATATTTACTATTTGAAAATAAAACTATCGCATTTAAGGAAATTTATATAAAAATATTGAAATTGAAAAACAATTTATTTTAATATTTCCCACGAGCTGCGTCCATATCAAACGCCATTTAGTGGTATATTTTATTTTCTTTTTGTGAAAATATGATTTGTGAGTGCGATGGTGAGTGCGATGCATGATGAAATCATGTAGAGTGGAGTGACATTCTTAAGAAAATACCGAGTTGTCACTCCACCTTACATGAATTCATCATGCATCGCACTCACCACCGCACTCACAAATCATATTTGCCAAATATCCATGCTATATTACCCTTGCAACATTAACTAAATGAGAACTATAAGAAACCTGCAACTGCTGCTGCTTGGCAGCTGTATGGAGTATGTGTGTTAGTGTGTGGCATAAATAAAATTTAAATACGGGTAAAAAACGAGTTGTAAGGAAAATATTTGATTTATCCACATAAATATTTGAATGTTATATATACTCAGGCGTGGATAATGTTAATATGCGTTATTTCCGTTAGTATATTCAGTCAAGTCTGCCTTGGTTCGAAATTGGGTGAAAGATAAGTGATTAAGAAGGGGCAATCAAGTAAAACGTTTGTAGAATGTACTAAGCGTGGTGGTATAAACATGTGAATTCGAATCTGAGACAAGTGTTATGCCTTTACCTCAGTTAATTCAAGTTATAATGCAATCTCATCCACAAACTTCTCTACTACCAACCAACTACAATTCAAGTCGTAAATATTTATTGACGTATAAACATGTGAATTCGAATCTGAGACAAGTGTTATGCCTTTACCTCAGTTAATTCAAGTTATAATGCAATCTCATCCACAAACTTCTTGACTACTAACCAACTGCAATTCAAGTCGTTAATATTTATGAATTTTCTATTTCAGTTGATTAGAAACGATGCAATAATGTAGAAAGGTTAAAGCGTAGACCATGGCCTGGCCGGGATCCGAACCCGGGACCCCTCAGGTTGCAATCGAGCACGCTACCTGCTCGGCTAACGAGGCAATACAAATCTTATCAGTATGAATGTTATAAGAAACCTTGGAATCCATGGATACTCCAAAGCCAACAATTAAATTACTCCTTTTTATGAAAAGGTCAAAATTCGGCAATCAACTGGATTTTGATGATAAAATAAATAACTTTAACCCTTAAATGCATGAGGTATGCACCCAGAATGGACAAGCTACCCTAATGTAAAATCACCTGCTAAACACGAATTGAGCATTCTTTTTGCTGAGAAATTGAAAATTTTCCCGGAAATTCGGAAAAAGTCAAATTTTTTATGTGTACCATATATGGTACACTATGCATTCTCTACATATTTGGAATATAATAAAATTTGTAGATATTATTTTTTTATTTTATTGAAAAATACTGAAAAAGTATATAAAATGAATGAAATGAAAATGAAAACTGAGCGCAAATAACAATGGTGGTAGCATATATTCTAAATATAATACTTTTTATTACATTTTATTATGATAATCGATGAAACAATTGCGTTTTTCGTTCAAGCAAAGGTGAACATTACACTTTCTGCATTTAAAGATGGAACGGTTGTGTAATGTATCTAGACAGACCACTGTAATGTAATGTATCTATACTGACCACTGTGCGACGTTTTTTTGGTTGACACACTTCTTGTGCAACATAATCGCGCTTGCTATTGAAACTGCAGTGTAAACATTTATGCAGCGTAATCAGTGCAGCGAACCCAAGTGACACTCAGTGCACTTAAGTTGGAAAGTAACCTAAATGCTGACGATCGCATTTTCTATTCATTGATTGGTCATCGATTCGTTTTTAGGGTATGTCTTTTGAAGTTAAGTAAAATATTCATTTTTGTTATTGTATTTGTAATTTCAAGATATAAAAGCAGTACACTGCTCAAATAAATTTCAGAATCAAACTTAAGACTAAAGCGGCAACATTGCCTTGTTTTTTTGTTTTGATTTTCAAAACAAGATCGGCCTTGAGGCCTTTAACTTTCGGCGCGGCACGCCTAAATGCCAAAAGTTAGGGTTTTTCCATAAACACCAGACTCACCACATGGCGATCCTGCCAAATTAATGACATCAAAAAAAAAAAAAAATATATATATATCTGCGAAGTTTGAAAAAGGAAGCACATGGAAGAAGAAGCTGAGAACATAAACAGAATATTTAAAAAATCAACAGAAGAAATACCAGTATACAGGCCAACACCAAAAACAGCTGGGCCTAAACCGATTACAATAGAGGAATACCGTAAGAGACAGAAGAAATCCATCCCAACTGTGAAACCTCAAAAGAAAAAGTCCCGAGGTGGAAAAGCAGTGCAAAAGAGGCGCAGACTCGCGGAATTATATAGAATAATTCCTATTGCCACAGGAGAATACAAGAAGAAATTAATACAAGAACTGACAACAATCAAGAAGCAACAATAGATGGGAAGCATTTTATCTACAACAGGAAGCATAATATCAATAACAAAAATGGGCAAAACACAATCCAAAATAGAAGAGACCGTCAACGTGAACCAGGCAGCAAGCAATAATGGAATTTACAGCAACGAAGTTAAAACCAGCGCTATAACAATTATATTAATAGTTATTATACTATATATAGCATTTAAGTTAAACAAATACATAAAAAATTATATATACAAAAAAATCAATGGTACCGCAATTTTAAATGCATAAAATAAAATTATATAAAATTTAAGTTTTTTTTTATAGTACTCTTATGGACAGAATAGAAGAAATTATTGTAGAAATAAAAACATTAATTACAAATTTTAATAAATGTAAAAATAGAGGTTATACACAGAAGACTTTAGAAACAAAATCAGAAGAACTAAACAAACTACACAACGAATTTAAAATTTTGTCTATAAATTCTCAATTAGACCAAGAAATATTAAACGAAAAAATTATACATTTTAATCATTATTACAAAATAGCAACACAAAATTTAAGAGATAATATAACAATGGCTGAATTTAACATGGAAACGGCCATGAAGGCAATACCAAATTTTTCCGGTGACAACAGAGAACTCGACAGTTTTCTAAAAATTATTGAAATTCTCTCTAGAACTTTAACTGAAAACGGCAAAAAGAATCTGATAGAATTTGTTTTCCATGTCAAACTTAGTGTATGTGTCAGAACAGCAATCGGTTCAATTGCATCACCAACTGATTTTCAAACTTTACAAAAACAATTAAAAGATAAATATAAGTCACACAAAACCATTTCACAAATACAATCGACTCTTTCAAACTTTTCACAAAGAAATTTTTCAGTAAATTCATTTCAAGAAAAACTCATAAACACCATAGCAGAACTTAATAAATTACAAATAGATCAATTAGGTGCAACGGCAACTGACCCAGAAAAGGCAGTGGTAGTCAAAATTAATGAAAATTACGCTTTGAATATTTTTAAAAATGGTTTGAAAGATAACTTAAAAACTACCATATTTGCTGCACAACCTAAAACTTTGACTGAAGCAGTAAATCTTGCACTAGAAATCGAAAAAGAACACACAAAGACAATTATGCATTTTAACACGAATAACAGAAATTTACATTACAAAAACAACAATTTCAATAACAACAATAACAGAAACACTTATGAAAGAACAAACAATACCTACCCCAACAATTTTAATCGACATAATTTTAACAGCAACAATAACTATAGACCAAACTACAACAACAACAGGAACAGATTTAGTAACCAAAGTAGAGTGAATGACCGCAGCAATTTCCATAACCCAGAAAATCGAAACCGTCAATCCTACAATAACAATCAACACACAAATTTTAACAACAGAAACTCAAGATGCCCAATTCGCAACGTACGAGCTATTTATAACGACGACGCTGACTATGCACAAACAGCAACACACCAACAGGGAAACCTGCAGGGCTCGGAGTATGCAATTACTCCAGAAAGCCAAAATTAAAAATTTTCAGAATATCGGATAATAACACAAATTACATAAACTTCAAACATAAAAATAAAAATATGACTTTTCTGGTCGATACTGGAGCAGATATCTCCATTTGTAAACTTACTGACCACTTAGAAAATGAAAACTTCTACCCAGACGAAAAATGTAAGCTAACAGGGATTACTAAAGAAGAAACATACTCTCTCGGTCTTATAGAACTCAAATTAGAAATAAGCGAAATAGTTTGCAATCATAATTTTCAATTAGTAACCAAAGAATTTCCAATCGAAACAGATGGAATAATAGGTAGAGATTTTCTGAAAAGATTTCTATGCAAAATAGATTACGAAACATTCACAATTTCAATACTAATAAAAGAGACGAATTACATTTTACCAATGCACTCAAAACCATATCAAACATTAAAAATTAAAATACCACCTAGAACTGAAATTATACACCCTATTAAATTAAATTTGACAGAAGATGAAATCATACTGAACAAACAAATTGCAGAAGGTATTTTTTTAAGCAATTCAATCGCACCGAAAACAGGCATGACGCACATCAAACTTTTAAATTATACAAATTCACTTAAAATAGAAATAGGAGATTTAGTTTTATTAAAAGTAGAAAATAGGAGAAAGGACCAATATCCTTTTAAAGGTCCATTTAAGGTAATAGAAAAGAAAGGCGTTAATACTATAATAGATTATAATGGAAAAAATAAAGAAATACATAACAACAGACTAAAATTATACAAACCAGAACCATAAAACACAATAAAGCAAAAATCAAAATAAAAATGTAGTCAAAATAAAAATGTAAGCAAAAAAAAAAATAAAAATATAAGCAAAAATTGAAAATGTATACAAATAAAAAAAAAAAAAAAAAAAAAAAAAAAAAAAAAAAAAAAAATAATAATAATTATTATAATAATTATTATAAATTATAAATATTACAAATTAAAAGAAAATTCTTTATGTTCACTAAAAAAAAAAAAAATATATTTAGCTCACACAAATAATTTTCTTCTTGAGGGTAAGGGTGTAATGTATCTAGACAGACCACTGTAATGTAATGTATCTATACTGACCACTGTGCGACGTTTTTTTGGTTGACACACTTCTTGTGCAACATAATCGCGCTTGCTATTGAAACTGCAGTGTAAACATTTATGCAGCGTAATCAGTGCAGCGAACCCAAGTGACACTCAGTGCACTTAAGTTGGAAAGTAACCTAAATGCTGACGATCGCATTTTCTATTCATTGATTGGTCATCGATTCGTTTTTAGGGTATGTCTTTTTAAGTTAAGTAAAATATTCATTTTTGTTATTGTATTTGTAATTTTAAGATATAAAAGCAGTACACTGCTCAAATAAATTTCAGAATCAAACTTAAGACTAAAGCGGCAACATTGCCTTGTTTTTTTGTTTTGATTTTCAAAACAAGATCGGCCTTGAGGCCTTTAACTTTCGGCGCGGCACGCCTAAATGCCAAAAGTTAGGGTTTTTCCATAAACACCAGACTCACCACAGTTGTTTACTTTTTTGTCTTCACTGCATTTTATATTTTTGCACCGGACTCGTTCGGCAATAACTAGCAAGTGGTCCACACCATCGTATCGCAAATCAACAGGAGGCTGCTTTTCGTTTTGGCCACGAGGCATTGGAGAGGGTACGTCTGGCCGACTAGATTTATTTTTCTTTTGTGCCATGTTTGTCAGCACGTGGGCTACCTCCAGACGGAACGACTTCCGGCTCATCGATATTGAAGGGTTTGCTCTTTCAAATAGAAGCCACGCATTTACCATGCAAAGGTCGAGTAAATGGTAAAAAATTCTGATGTACCATTTTCGGCTTTTCAGTTCAATTTTTAGACGGCCCAAAGAAGAATCCATAAGGTCTACACCGCCCATGTGTAGATTGTACTCTTTGATTATTTGGGGGCATGGAATGGTAATTACTTCATGATGCTTTTTATCCCAACGTTCAACACTAGGTACATCAGCTTCAACTCCATGTTCCGCAAGTAATGGCTTCATGCCAACAAAAGTGGACACAAGATGAACGACCTTGTTATCTCTCCAGGATATTGATGTTAACTCCACACCTTTAATATTTGTTGTGAACTCTGCCGAAACGCCTCTGTTCCTTTTCATCATAGCCTTTGGATCCGGAAGTTTACAATTTTTAATTCGGTTTCGGTTTATTGTTCCAATGCTGTGAATGCCTTGAGTCCGAAGATAAATCAGTAATGGTATAGAAGTATAAAAATTATCCATATAAATTATGTAATTTTCAAATCGAGGAACTTCCCGAGTCATGCGTACTACAATATTCGCCGAGGCTTTCATATCAGGTTCTCCAGGCAATAGGCGATGCTCTTCTCCAGTATAAATTTCGAATTTATACATGAACCCGGTGGTATCGCAAAGGGCGAAGAACTTGAATCCCATTTTTTTGGTTTATATGGAAGATACTGCTTCATATAATGACCAATTTTTGTGGAGCACATCTGCTCATCTATTGACAAACAAGACATCATGGGAATCGATTGAAAACTATTGTTTAGGGAATTCACCATTGGCCTTATTTTGAACAAACGATCAGGATTTTCGGCATCGCCCTCGTAATCTTGAAGCATTTCTGCCACCTGATCAGCAATCTACCTTTTTCCATCTATAATTAGGCCTTCCATATCTAATAAATAAAAAAAAAATAAAAATAGAAAAAAATAAAAAAATAGTCAAAGAATGACATACATCCAACACACAGTAAGCCGCATGCACGAATGCATGCTGTACCATATATGGTACATACGAAAATAGGGGAAAAAACTCTTCCAAGTAATCAATTTTGATCAAGATTCAATAAAGATAACTAAAACAAAGTCCAATATACTTACCAATACTTATTCCAACACGAAAAATAAAAATTATCAATCTTTTTTTCACTATTGAAAATCACTTTTGAAATAATTAGCAAAATGTGCATCCAACCAATTCGGCTGCTTACTGACAACTAAAATAAGTCGTGAGTGAGCTCAAATGGAATTTGAAGTAACGGTACTGTTGTCAGCTTCAATTTAAAGCAGTCGGCAACAATCTGCTGTTTGACTAACTAGAATATTGCAAGATTAAACACATGTACCATATATGGTACGCTATGCATTTAAGGGTTAAAGGATTTCAGATCAGACTGGAATATGTCTGAAATGACCCATCAATTATTGTTTTGTATGCTACAGGGTGTTTTTTTAGAGGTTCTATTTTTCGATAAGCAGTAAACTGTCGCACGCTGTTCAGATCTCTATTATAATTTATGGTCAGTTTGGTGTACCATTTTATAATCAGTAACTACATGTTGGGTGGACCTGTCATGTTCTCAAACATGTAATATTGTTCGTGTGCAAAAATTCAGGTTGGATGGACAAGTGCGATGAAAGATAAAAATTTTCGTCTTTTCTGTCGGTCCATCATTTAACATGTCGACGACAGGTGTGATCGTTTGGATATGTGTCCATCCAACTCAGTACATTTTCTCATTCGATTAAAATGTTTAAGAGAAGCACGTCTCGCGCGCAAAATGACGAACATAAGTGGATGTGTAGCACTGAAGCTTTTTCCAGTACCCAAAAAGAAAAATAAGAAAAGATTGTTAGTGGACTGTATGTATATTTAGTTTAAAGAAAATCAAAAATTTAAATATGTATTGACAAGTATTTTTCTGCGTTGCCGATGACTTTAATTGTTGAATGTTAAGAGCCAACTGTCCGCTAGCACGAAAAAATGTTGTTGTCTACTCTAGTTCTACTTGCATTTAACTTGAAGAGAGCGGTCGCGCCAAGGTTTTTGTTTTTTATGCATGCATTCGTGCATTGGCTGGTAATTAGCGGGACTTGTCTTATGGTGTGATGCTGTATAACGTAAATTGTTGTTGTTGAAGTGACGAAAATTTGTTATTGCGTAGACTGTGCAGCTGCAAATTAAACCGGTAAAGTGATTGTTTGTGTTTTTTATGCATAGGCCTCTGCATAGAATGACGATGAGCGACGATGATGTGTGTGTGTGTGTGTGTGTTAATAAATTTTGTGCTAGCTAGCGATGACGACAAAATAACATAATCGATAATTTTATTAAGTCCGATACATCCTCCCCCCTTGAAAGTGATCCTTTCAAGACTTAATTGGTGTTGTTTTATTTTCTATTGGAAGTCTGCATACCTTCGCTACGACCCATTTCAATATCCCTTGTGCTGTCTTAACGACGACGACTCTGACGTAACCATCTGAGCCAGGTATAATATCGATGACACGACCTAGTGGCCATTTCAGCGGGGGTGTATTTTCATCCTTAAGAAGAACTAAATCGTTCGGTCGAATATTGAATACAGGAGTTTTCCATTTGGTTCTTTGTTGTAGTTCTTTCAAATAGTCCTTATGCCACCGCTCCCAAAATTTCTGCTGTATCCATTGAACTAGTTGGTACCTCTTTAAAAGATTGATGTTTACGTTGGCTATCGATGGCTCTGCTATAGTAGTGAGATTTCGACCAGCTAAAAAGTGGGCTGGTGTCAATGAACGAAGATCATTTGGATCACTCGAAAGTGGCATCAGAGGGCGACTATTTATAATAGCCTCAGCTTGGCAGCAAACTGTGTGCAATTCATCGTGCGTCAAAATATTGTTTCCTACTGTTCGTCGAAGGTAATACTTAGCCTGTTTTACTGCGCTCTCCCAGAGCCCTCCAAAATGAGGCGACCTTGGGGGGATGAACTTCCATGAGATACCTTCTTGCTGGCAGCTCTGTTGAACAAGATCGTTATGCTGTTGCGACATGAATGATTCTAGTAGTTCACGAAGTTCTCTGTTTGCTCCGATAAAATTCGTGGCGTTGTCCGAATAAATTGTATGACATTTTCCCCTTCTCGATATAAATCTTTTCAGAGCTGCTATGAATGCTTCAGTTGTCAAACCCGGTACAAGCTCAAGGTGCACTGCTTTCGTGGTGAAACAGATAAAAACGGCCAGGTACACCTTTATTGGTGACCGACCACGAATCTGCTGTGTTATCATCATTGGTCCACAAAAGTCAACGCCAGTAATTTCGAATGGGAGTGTCTGCTGGACTCTATCTCTTGGTAACGAGCCCATCAGTTGTGCTGAAATTATTGGACGTGTGCGATAGCAAATAATACAGTTGTGAATTACCTTTTTTATTGTGTTGCTGCCATTGATAATCCAAAATTTATCGCGAAGAATATTAAGAAGTGTCTGTCTGCCAGCATGAAGGTGTTGCCGATGAAATTTGTTGATAATTGCGTTAACGAAGGGGTGAGAACTGGGTAATAAAATCGGGTGCTTAGCATCAAATGATAGCGTTGAGTTTTTGATTCTGCCACCTACTCGAATCAAATCGTTATGAAGAAATGGTGACAATTGATTTAGCTTGGAGTTGCAATTGACTGACTGATTCTTCTGAAGATTCTTGTAGTCATCACTAAATTCGACTTTCTGAACTCTGCGACAAACAAGCAGCAACGTATCATTAATTTCTTCAACGGAGATTGGTCCTGTCTGAATTTTACCGACATCTTTTCTTATTAACGCAATGAAACGCCTTACGTATGAAAATACTCGAAGTAGCTTGTCGTAATTGTTGATAAATTTGTGTCCGAAGATGATATCTGCATCAATTGTAGAAAGCATTACAATATGTTGTCGACGTTGATCTGGTAGTTCTTGTGGCGTTGAGACTACCATGGTTGGCCAACACTGCTTTTCTAATAGCAAGAACTCTGGCCCATTGAACCATAGCTTATTTTCTACAAGCACACTAACATTTGTGCCGCGCGATACCAGATCTGCAGGATTGTTCTCGAACTGGACATGATTCCACATAAAATCTGAAGTAAGGGTCTGAATCTTGCTAACTCGATTCGCGACGAATGTAGTCCACCGCGCTGACTCTCCTGCAATCCATGCCAAGATTATCATTGAGTCTGACCAACAACAGACATTCGCAGGACTTGTACCGTGTAGTTCAATCAAAGGCTTCAACAACTCTGATAGCAACAAGGCAGCGCAGAGCTCTAATCTCGGCAAACTGATTTCTTTTGTTGGTGCCACTCGTGATTTTGCACACAATAAGTACGAGTATCTGCTGCCAGGTCGACGGGAAACTGCATAGACGCATGCTCCGTAGGCCTTGGTACTTGCATCTGAAAAAGCGTGAAGTTCAGTATCGTTGGTAAATGGAACAAACCTTGGAATCCGGATTTTGTTGATGAGCGTAAGTTGTTGACAGAAGCTGTGCCATTGTGTGTGAATATCTTGGGGCACGCTCTCATCCCAATGCAATTTCAGCTTCCATAAGCTCTGCATCAAAATTTTGCACGTGACAATGATGGGATTTAGCAAACCCAACGGGTCAAAAAAGCTGCATATATGTGATAGTATTGATCTTTTGGTGAATTTCGAAGAATTGTTTTGTTGTGAGTAAGTGAAGAAAAAACTGTCATCCATTGGCGACCATTTAAGTCCCAAAGCCTTTATATACTCATAGTCATCAACTAGCACCATTTCTTCTCTATCTGATGGCTGAATGTCTTCGATGATTTGGTTTTTGTTTGATGCAAATTTTCGCAATGGAAATCCACCACGCTTGAGGAGTGCTATGATTTGGTTTTTTATTTCTATAACTTCTTTAATTGTTGATCCACCAGTCATAAGGTTGTCGACATAAAAATCTCGAAGTGCAACAGCGTATCCAATGGGAAAATTTGCTGATTCATCTAGTGCTACTTGCTTCAAACATTTTTGTGCCAAATATGGTGCACACCTGGTTCCATAAGTTACCGTCTCCAAACGATAGGTTTCGATTGATTTAGTAATAGCATTCCTCCGCAGAATACACTGCCATTTACTGTCCTCTTTGTCCACCTTGATTTGTCGGAACATTTTGGTGATATCTGCCATTAAAACATATTTGTATGTTCTGAACCTGCTCAATATAGTGAATATATCATCTTGCAAGGTAGGACCGATTCGTAGTATGTCATTTAATGCCTTGCCATTTGTTGTGCGACAAGACGCATCAAACACAACTCGAAGCCTTGTGGTGGAGCTGTCCATTTTAGTGACGCAGTGGTGAGGTATATAGTTGGTTAAACTTGTATAGACTTCGTGATGTGGTATAAGAGTCATATGACCAAGCTGCTTATATTCTTCAATAAACTCGGAATATTCTTTAAATAAGGAACAATTTGGACTAATTTTGTGTTCTAATGAGACTAACCTTTTTCGTGCTATGTCGTATGATTGACCTAAGCAGGTCAGATCTTCTTTAAATGGTAGCCGAACGATGTATTTATTGGTCAGAGGGCACCTCCTTGTTGTATTTGCGAAATACTGCTCGCACTCTTCCTCTTCTATTGTTAAATTCGATGATATACGAAAATGATGATCTTCTAATTCCCAAAACCTCTCGAGAAGACTGTTGATGTGGTGCTCCTGTGGTGAGGAATGATTTTTATTGCAAGCTAAGAACGATGACGATGATGTGGTTAATAACAGCGACGATGATGAGGCTGGTGAAGGCGAAGATGATGTGTGTGATAGTGACTGATTCAATGGTTGGCTAGACACAGCTCCTGATACTATCCAGCCCAGCTTTGTTTTTTGAAGCAATGGAAGTGATTCATGTATAACTATTTGACCAACTGATAAAAGTTGATAAAATAAACCAGCTCCTATTAACAAATCAACACTACCAGGCTCATTAAAAGTAACATTTGCTAAGTTAATGTTTTTTGGAATACACCACTGGTTAATATTAAAATGATGATGAGGTTGATACGATGTTATGGACGGTATGATGACAGCGTCGATTGTTGATGAGTAAGCGTTGTGCAGCGACTTTATTTCAACCGAACATAATTGATGGGTCCTTGTGTTACTCAATCCAATTCCATTTATTTCGATGTTATGTTTTTTGCGATTTACTCGAAGGTACTGAGCCATTCTCTCCGTGAGAAAATGTAGCTGTGATGCTGAGTCAAGTAATGCGCGTGCAACTATTGTTACGCCGCTACTAGTGGAAAGTTGAATAAGTGCGGTTCCCAATATAACCTCACCTTTCTCTTGCGATACCTGAAGCGATGTCGATGAATTTGTAATGAGTTGAGTCTGAATACTGCTTGAAGCCTCTGCAGTTGATGCCTGTGGTTTTGTTGAATTTGTATCACCTCTATGCAAGAGCGTGTGGTGACTTACTCTGCAATGCTGGCATCTCTTCGACGAGGGACACATACTTGACAAATGGTTAGGGCGCAAGCAATTAAAGCACAGTCTAAGGCGTCTGGCAAGAGATTGTCTCTCATATGCATCTAGTTCTTGAAACTTTGGACATTGAAACGGATTATGGGAGGGTGATCTACTGCAGAACTCGCATCGCGTATTTTGTTGGTTCGTAGCAACAAATGACGTAAAAGTTTGGTTATTATGGCTTCTCGAGGATGAGCGAGCGTTGAAGGATGACGATGAACGTGATGACGATGATTGTTGTTTGAATGTAGACTTATTTCCCTCAATTATGTCGAAAGTTTGGCAGCGACGTTCAAGAAAAGCAGCTATATCTTCCCATGTCGGTAGTTGAGTTGGAGATTTAGTTCAAATTTCCTCTTCCCATTTTGCTTGTGTTTCCTGATCCAATTTCGACACCACTAAGTGCAGCAATATTTCGTCAGCAATTTGAACTGTTGATGCCAATGATTGCATTGCACGTAGATTAGCATTGACTGTATCTACCAACTCACGTAATGATGAGACACTCGGTTTAGTAACATTTTGAATTTCAAAAATATGATGGAGGTGAGATTGGAATATGTAGCACTTGTTGTCATACCTGGCAGAAAGCAAATCCATTGCCTTTTGATAGTTTGCGCCTGTGACTTCGAGCGACTCAATAAGCCTTGCTGCCTTGTCAGTTAAGCAAGACTTTAATTCCTGGAACTTCTTGATGTTTGATAAATCGGAATTAAAATGCACTAGTGCAGAAAACATATGATGGAAATCCAACCATTCTCGATGTAAGCCACTGAACTTGGTTAGCTGGAGCTTTGGTAAGTTTATACGATGATTAGGTGACACCACAGCATGTGGAGCCATCCGAGTACTGGTGAGTGTGTTTTCTGTCTCGCTCATTCGCAGTGCAGACAGCCGTTCGATGAGAAGAGCCTTGACCTCAAAATAAGAATTTTCAAAGGTAGTGCGATGATCGGCCTCAATTTGAGACTCATCCAACATTTCTATCTGCGCCTGGAGACAATCAAACCGATCATAGTGGCGGTCAATTAGCGACAATTGGGCATCAATTTGATGTGCTGTCAACTCAGCTAGTTGGCATGAACTTTCCTTCAATGTGTGAATTCTCTTCAGAACCTGCTGCCGTTGAAGAATTTTAATACGAATATTTTGCGGCTCCGATGGGCACTGCAAGGTACCGCGCTGCGTATCTTCTTTGTCTGACATAATTTAAAGAAAATTGGATATTCAAAAAATGTTAAAATTTTTATTTATCCGGCTCGAAGGACCAACATGGATGTGTAGCACTGAAGCTTTTTCCAGTACCCAAAAAGAAAAATAAGAAAAGATTGTTAGTGGACTGCATGGTGTAATAATAATAAGGTGTTAGCGAATTTTTGACAACACCAAGAATAGCTTTCTTTCTGTCAAAATATTGAGAGCGAAAGAGAGGAGCCGTTGATAGTTATCAAATTGTGTTATTTGTTTGAGTTGCTAGATGATGATGTGTTATAGTTTTTATAGGTTATTGTGCGAATAAAGGTTAAATAAACATTTAATTCAATTAATTGTGCCGTGTTGTGTTGACAAACAGTTATTGCAGTTGTCTTCGCCCATTTGACAAGTTCGACATTTGAATGGTTTTGTCATTTTATCAAAAACGTGCGCTGTAAAGTGCCACCGACATGAAGCTTTGGCCAGCATGCAAATTGTTTTGCATTCACATCGACTGCTTCAAGAAAATATCGAATGCCATGAAAGAATGTTCAACACCTCAACTGATAATAACCATCAAAAGAAGTGGACATGGCATTGAGCTTCGACCGACTGCACGTTAGCTGATTTATTTTCATTCGAATCCACCATCAGCTGTTTTTGACAGGAGCGGGGCGAAAAAATTTATCATTTTGAGAGAGGAGTGTCAAATTCACTAACACCTTATTATTATTACACCATGGTGGACTGTATGTATATTTAGTTTAAAGAAAATCAAAAATTTAAATATGTATTGACAAGTATTTTTCTGCGTTGCCGATGACTTAAATTGTTGAATGTTAAGAGCCAACTGCCCGCTAGCACGAAAAAATGTTGTTGTCTACTCTAGTTCTACTTGCATTTAACTTGAAGAGAGCGGTCGCGCCAAGGTTTTTGTTTTTTATGCATGCATTCGTGCATTGGCTGGTAATTAGCGGGACTTGACTTATGGTGTGATGCTGTATAACGTAAATTGTTGTTGTTGAAGTGACGAAAATTTGTTATTGCGTAGACTGTGCAGCTGCAAATTAAACCGGTAAAGCGATGTGATTGTTTGTGTTTTTTATGCATAGGCCTCTGCATAGAATGACGATGAGCGACGATGATGTGTGTGTGTGTATGTGTGTTAATAAATTTTGTGCTAGCTAGCGATGACGACAAAATAACATAATCGATAATTTTATTAAGTCCGATGCAATAAGAAATGTTGAATTTTGGAGAATAATTCTCCAAATATATAGTAGTTTCCCGGAGACATGTAAAATAACAAGTGAAAAATGTTTATTATTACTGTTGCAATCAATGCGTTCACCATCTGAACGATGTTTACTCTTTGAAATCTATAAAATAATGAAGTCTATCCAACATGTGTGGACTTCAACGAAACTAATCCCGTTATTTTATCGAGCTCCTTGTCCACCCAACAAGTAGTTCCGTCTGGAGGGCCCTAATAGACTAACGCAAGAACAACGTTTTCAAATTGTACAATTACCGCTTTTGGAGTGCTGATAATCAAGAAACAAGAGATTCTCGACGCACCGTTACATCCATAAAAAAATTACTGGAGCGTTTAATGGTCCGATGAAATCATTAGTCCTTACTTCTTTAAAAATGAGGCCATTGTGAGTCTCACTTACCGGCGCTTTAGAGCCATGAATTATTTCGTGCCCCAATTGAATGGAATATTTATTGAATACATGTTTTTCCAACAGAGAGGTGCGAAATTTCTTACAACGCGTTAAACAATCGACTTATTCAAGAAAACATTTGGCGAACGCGTTATTTCTCAAAATGGAGCAGTCAATTCACCACCAAGATCGTGCGATTTAACGCCTTTGTACTATTTTCTCTGAGATTATGTGAAGTCATTGACTTATGCACACAAACCGGCAACTATGGATAAGACAACATTGTGCGACCATTGTCGAGATACGGCCCCAAATGCTTTTGGTTGAAAATTGAACTTCCAGAATGCTCCACATCCAAGCCAGCCTCGGCGGCCATATGCCCGAAATCATATTTAAACAGTAATATTATAAAATTACTCTTTTAAAGATAATTTTCAGTTTAAAATTATGTAATCTCAATATTTTAAATCAATTCTACACCTCTAATTTCTAGACTCACATATTTTCATATCACGAGCATAAACTAGCTGATGAATGTATTAAATGTGTGGACCTAGGAGAATTCCATGAAAAACATCTGATTTCACAATAAATGCAGAAGACAAGACTATTTGGAATCATATTTGATGAGATCGGTTTATCAAATTGACTTAAATTTTAATATAATAAAATTTCAGAGTAACTTATTAAATGATTTACTAAAGAAATTAAATATAAGTGAAATGTTGTAAAAGGCACATTGGATTTGCCATAAAAAAAACCATGCCAATCGATCATATGAAATGTGCTCAAAAAATTTCCAATCAACAAAAGAACAGCGATCAACCTATAGTTCATAACAACATATTTGCCAGCATGGCTCTCAAAATGGTTCTTTCCAAAAAGTGGAAACAATTAACTCATTTCTCTTCCATGCCCTATTTCTTTTATTGTATTTGAAATTCTTTTGTGTGCCAAGGCTACGCAGAGGATTTCTTTATTTTGAGGTTAAATGGCACGAACTGAGAAATCATGGCAAAGAACTCCAAGAAAGAAATGAATGAATTCATCAAGATGATGTACATTCATACATACTTAAATAAGGTTAACTTTGTTATGAAGTATATGAATCAGACTTTTCTATTTCGGTTGATATTCATCAAAAGTGAAAGCGAAGCAAAAGGAAAAGCAAATAAAAATCCAAGCAAAGCAAAAACAAAAGCCAAAATAAAAAAAATAAAACAAACAAAATGAAAATTAAAAAAAAAATACAGCAGTTTCGACTCAGTTCCTTTCAACATATTTCATTTCATTTCATTTATTAGGCCAATTATTAGTACAATAAGATACAGGGAGATCTTTTAGCAGTACAACAGATACAAATTATAATCAACAAATAACATATATAATATATTATTAACATTAACAAAAAGTTAGCTAGATTATAATTTAAGAATACTTAAAAACTATTGATTGAGATTAATTTTATTGAGCTTAAGCAAATGCATATTTTATCATAAAATTAAACAATACCGTGAAAATTAAAGTAAGATTAAGAAGAAGTTCAGAAGAAATAGTAATTAGTAGTTAGATGCTTGAATAGTAAGACATAAGAGATTTCCTAAAGTTATTCGAATTGACAGTTGATTTAATTCTGTAAGGTAGTGAATTCCATAGTTTAATGGCGTTGACGAAAAATAGCCGCTTAGAATGCAAGGTCTTAAATTTCGGAATAATAAGGTTGCCGGTCCTATTAGAAACACTGAAACGTAATTTATTATAGAGGTAAGATGGAGTCCTTAGGTATATTAATTTGTGTAAGAATAAACAATTCCTTGCGTTTAAGTAGTTAATAATGCTACATCCTAAAATTTCCTGACTTTTTACGGACACGTGTTCAAAGCGTCTCAATCCAAATACATATCTTGTCACATCGTTAAATGCAACTTGGATTTTATGCGTGGAGTTTGAGTCAAGCTTGCTATAAACCAGTTCAGAGTAAGTTATAAGTGGGACTATTAATTGAACAGCAAGTCTTTTCTTGGTCTCAATAGGAACAAATTGTGAAGACAACCGTAAACATCGTAGTGTGAAATATACACGTTTAACAACATTATTAATATGGTCAGAACTGGAGAGCTTAGAATTGACATAAAATCCTAAGTTCTTAACTTTAACAACCACTTGTAGCCTATCATTGTTTAAAAAGATGGGTGCAATTTGAAGATGGTCAATCTTGTCCTTAGAAATTGGGAGAATGTACGATTTTTTAGCATTCAGACAAAGATCATTTTCAAATGCCCATCTGGAAATAGCTCTAAGATCTTCATTTAATCTGTAACATAAATCGTCAACTAGTCCAATGCGGTTAGAGGAGTATAATTGGATGTCATCCGCATAAGCATGTATAGATACATCATTGCAAACGGTAAAAATATCGTTAATAAAAATGCTAAACAACAGGGGACCAAGAATCGATCCTTGAGGAACGCCCATCTTAGTGTCCTTATAGGAAGAAAATAGATTGCCAATCTTCACTCTCTGCATTCTACCTTCAAGATAATTTGCTATTAAGGTTACAGCATTATTATTAAAACCAAAAAGAAGCTTAAGTTTTTGAACTAAAATAAAGTGATTAACACGATCGAATGCTTTCGAAAAGTCTAACAGACAAAGGAGTGCAAGAAGACCATCGTCATAAGATGTTCGAATATCGTCCATAACTTTTAGCATTGCAGTCGCGCAGCTATGTCCGGATCGGAAGCCCGATTGGAGTGGTGAAAGGAGTTTATATGTTAAAAGATATTGATTTATTTGATTAGCCATAAGGGACTCACATATCTTGGAGAATGAAGATAGGATACTAATTGGTCTATAACAGCGCAGGGCGCTTCCATGGTATAATAATACATGGTAGCATTGACAGTTGCTTGGGAAATCATATACTGTCAAAAAATATACTCAAAAAGAGAACGCTCACAATCCGCCATTGAAAACACAAGCAATGTTGAAAACGTTGAAGTGAAAAAAAACAACAACCACAGCAGCTGCTGATGTATTTCCACAAAAAGCTGTTTTTGACAATTTATGTTTTCCTGTTGAAGAGAAAATAAGCAGTTGTCAATGCTACCATGTATTATTATACCATGGGCGCTTCATAGCTCACTGAGCTCTCTGTGAGCGTAACTTTTCACATGTACATAAAGCTCACAACAGAAGAGAATATAATTCAGTCGTTCGCTGACGGTGATGCTGTAAAGATCTATGTCGTTTTGCGCTGCAAATTATGTGTACACTCGTGAAAAATCAAATTATTGTAGATTCATAACACTTATGCACATATTTTTTTAGCTTGTAGAATTTTATATTCGTATACATTAAGGTTTCATATAATTAATACATATTAGCTATTGTATATATTATATCTATTGTATCTATATAAGACTTTTTGTATTGTTCATTCACATTCCTTATTAATTTTTTAATGCTTAATTTTTTGATTACTTGCTTATTTATTTTATTTAATTTCTTATTATTTACTTACATATTTTTTGTTATTGCTTTTAATTATTCATATATATTAAGATTTTATAATATTAAAATAATTATTCGTATATATTAAGGTTTCATATAATTCATTCATATTCATATTAAGATTCTTTTCATTATTTATTCATATTACTTGTATTAATTAACTTCATAGAAGAAATAATGAACAATACGATGACTAAAAATAAAAACATAAAATAAAAAAGAAAAACTTACTAATCTAGATAATTGTGACAACTATTTCGCTCAGTGTACTCAATTCGAGAGAGCACCAACACTAACAAGACAAAATAAAATGTGACTGTGTTAGAATGCCCAGCCCTGGTCTATAATCACACATAGTTGTTGCCCGAGTAACCTTAGCAATGGGAATAACAGTAGCTAGTTTTCACGATTTAGGAAAACAGGAGGTGGTAAAGGAGTGATTAATAATATGTGTCAGTGGAGAAATTATATAAGGTAAGATTATTTTAATAAATTTTATGGAGATTCCATCATCGCCAATAGCATTAGATTTAATTTTCATAATGGAATTTATGACATCATTCTCACTCACGTTAGAAAAAGAGAACTTGTTTGCATCGCAAAACTGACGACCACTACATTGAAAGTTATCATTACAGACAGGAGAATTGGACAGAAAGAAATCATTTAAAAGGTTGGGATCAATATCACACTTTTGCTCAACATTACTACAAACACCAAGACTTCGAACATTTTTCTACAATTGTTTGGCAGAAAGAGAGCAATTCAATTTATGGTGGAAGAATCTTTTTTTCGACTGCCTTACTATTGAGACAACCTGATTACGAGCAAGCTTAAATTGCTCCCAATTAGTACCAATACGATGCTTCTTCCATTTGTTGTACAATTTGTTTCTTTTTTTAATAGCCAATACGACATCTGATGTATACCAAGGACAAGACTTATTATTAACAATAAGAGTACGAAGAGGGACACAATTTTCAAGAGCACTGTTAACCTGGGCGACAAGAACATTTAATTTGTCGTCAACAGACCGAGAAAACCAGCATAGTACAAATTTGATAGTACAAAACAGGAGATCATGGTCAGAAATAAATGAAATTCGGTCAAAAAGTAAAACTAAAGACACATCAGACAGGATAAAGACATCGATTAGGCTAGGACGAACACCCGGTGCAAAACGAGTCGGAGTCACAGAGTTGATAATTGACATTCCAGCAGCATTGACATTGTCTTTAAAACTATTCGATACGTTGTCCCTTGACAGCAAGTTAACATTAAAGTCCCCACAGATAGTATAGAAGTCAAAATCAGTTAAACGATTATGAAGATCTGAAAAATAGGGATCAAGACTGTTGCATCTATTGGGATTGTATACGCAAGAAACAAAAAGTTTTACATTATGATTATTACAAATCTCAACATTTAAAAATTCAACATCAGACCCACAAGATTTGTTCACAAACTTTGAACTGAGAAAGGACTTACAATACACAGCAACTCCACCTCCTTTATTCTCAATCCTGTCATTCCTAAACAATGTATACGTTGGAATGTTTAGAAAACAGTCGGGAATGTCAGGATTGAACCAGGTTTCTGAGACACAAATTACATCCACACTTGAACTTTCAAAAACATTTTTGACATAATCGAGCTTAGAAAAGTTTAAGCTTCTAGCGTTGAAATGAACAACAGAAAGACCATTACGCTGTTTACATAAAATGTTAATGAGGAGTTTATGATTAACATCAACGCCACTAGCACGACTAGAAGACATTTAAGAGATAGACGAAACTGTCAGACGAATAACATAAAGATTTTATTATAATAAACATATAGAAAGCAAACCTATTACTATCAAACATCTTTACAGAAAATAAACAGAGAAAATAGATAAAGGAAGAAGTAATTAAAGATAATAAAGATAGCAATAAAAATAAAATATATATAGTAAATAATTTATCAGCCCGGCTGCGAGAATTAAGATGAAGTTTCACCTTGGACTGCATCGTGTAGTTCATCCAGGCTATCGATGCGAATGCTTGCCGAATTCTTTTCCTTCCTAATATGAACTGAGCCACGAAATGTATATGCATTGAAGATCGATTTTTGGCGTTTGTGCGATATAGCCGTTTGTAAAATTTTACGATTATCAACACTTAGACTTTCATGGATATAAACATTATTATCCGAGTCGAACCCTGCAGATCTTAGATTAACAGCTGATTTGGTTCTCTTCCGATACGCGCCAAAAGCTTTTAGAGCGCGATTTCGATCGTAGGGCGAGAGGAATTTAATTATAATCAAAGAGTTTAGATTCTGCGAATTCGGTCTAACCCGAAAAATATCTCTTAGTAGAGGTGGTTGATACTCAATAAAATGGCAAATTCTGTTAAAAATGCTTTTGAGATTTTCTTCTCTTGAGCACGGCACTCCAAATAACACAGCATCCGATAAAGTCTCAGGAACGACGTTGCGCGAGTTGTTGTTGTTAAACTGCTCAGTGCTTAATTTCTTCTCTAATTCCTCACACCGAGAACTCACTGCATGAAGCTGATTATCGAGCAAGCTTATTTTGCTATTAAACTCATTTATACTCAATTTAAGAGAAGAGACTTCAGCATCGATTTTATTAGTAAGCTTAATTTCGGTACTCACAATTTCAGCGGACAGGAGCTTAAAAGAGTTTTCGTAATTTTGAAGAAGACGATCTTCCAACTTACGGAACTCCGACTTCAAATTATTACTCAGCCGTTCTTCCAATTCCTGGAACTGAGCGCGAAGAGACTGGGTAATTGCGTCTATACCCTCAGACTTAGGCGTGCCCTCACCTTTGTTGATCATTCTATTGGAGTGCTGGAGAAGTTGTTGGCGCGTCAATCTGGGGGACGGTGACATTGGTTTGCTAGGTTGAGTGATTGAGTAGACTAGCAGCAGCGAGATTAGGTTAAAGACCCACAAGAACAACAACAGCACAGAGGAAGACAGCCAAAATGCAATAAGCAATTGCACTTTGTTGATATGGCGAGGTAGAGCACGAACGGTAAGACAAACTGTTGCACGAACCGAAGAGCGAATAGTAGTTGGTTGATTGAGCGACTTTCGTTTGTTCGGTTATTTTGTGGTTTAGTGATATTTTTTGTGTTGACAGAGGCACAATATAATACAATGCCAATTGCAGATTTTTTGAGTGCAAATATGGCGCGACCAAAGAAATTTAAGAAATTAGATTTGTTTTAATTATTTCAGTTTGGTTTTGTTCTATTTTCTTTTGTTTTTATTTTTAATTGCAGTTATGTTTGCAGTGTTATTATTAATTACAAACTTATCTCAAACATTTATTAAATTTATTATTTATTAGTTTATTTAGCAAAACATCAAGAGCGCGATAAAAATGCGTGCGATCAATGCTCAAGTAAGAACTCCACATCCACTTCCACTTCACTTTCAGTTCTTTGTTTGCAAACTACATTTTTTATATAGGAAAAATCTATCTAGTTGCATTGAGGAAGGTTGTACTTTAGTTGCTTTTTTTCCACACAAAAATGTTGACTCTACACTGTGTGGAATTATATGCCGCGGAATTTTCGTTTCTACAGCATACTAAGCTTTAAACAAAAAAAAATTGTAAAACCATACCGCAGCCCCGCCCCGCCCCCGCCAAATTAAACCCTCCATCTTACAATTAAATAACAAATATAAATCCATGCCGCAGCCGCGCCTCCGCTGACGCTTTTTCTAAACGGAAATCGGTAGTGGTCGATTCTGTTGCTTTGTTAACAGCCCCTCAAAATTACGCAATACTTTTTTTTAATTAAAAAAAAGCGTGTCTGGACTACATGAATCTGTTAAAAACAACATGACCCCAAAAGTATACTATATTTTTTAAATCATAAGATTTATGTGTTCGCTACGCTACGCTAGATGGCTTTTTTTCAAAAACCGGAAGTGTGCCAGAACTCTCATCACAGTCGATAAATAGGTAGCAACCTTAAACAAGATCCATGCGCACAGCAAACAGAAACATCAAATGTAGGCTTTATATTTCATGTAATTGTGTAAAATTTATATAAGTTAGAGAGTTCAAACATGAATTTTTCTCTCAGTGAGGATCAAGCAGACCACTGATGTTAACTGCACAGTAATTACTGTTTTCTACAGTAATTTGACTGCTCATACAGTACGACAGTAATTTTTCGAAAAATCAAGTTATTTCAATGGCCGGCCAAAAATAACACGTTTATTTAGAAAAAATTTATTAAAATCTCATCCATCCCTGGAATTGCTAATTGCGTTGCTAACTTTGCAAATAATAGTGTATACATGGATAACACTAATAACCGTACAGTTCTAAAGAACTCATTTTAAGCTTTTAAAAAGATATATGTAAGATCGTTTAGATGAATAATATCTTAAATTCTTTATTTTTTGTAATGTATGAAGTATCCAAACATATGTTGTTACAATTGAACGGTTATTAGTGTAATTGAAAAAATTTTCGAATCGCGAGTTCCGAGGTTCGAATCCGCTACTAGACACGCTAAATACACGGTGTTACAAAATGAAAAAAAAATCAAAAAACTTGCCTCGAGACATAGAAGAGGTAGTAGGCCTGGTTGAACATAAGATAACTGCATACTTAGTTTTTTAATATACCCTCAAAATCGGGATTTGTGGTAAAAAAACCGATTTTAGGTAGGAGCATGTATAGTTTTTTTATGTAACTCCGTTATATCTAAATCAATTTTAAAAATTTAAACATTGATAAAAAGAAAAAAAAGAAACCTTTAATATAATATACACACCGTTCTTTTAACAAAAAGAATTGACAAAGTTACAGATAAAATCATTTGAAAATTTCTCATTTCTTTTTAACTTTTTCAACTTTAACAACGTTTTGTTAACAAATTTTGTTTTGTGGCACTATTAGTTTTAACAGGATTCTAAAAGTCTGTTAAATTTTGCGTTCAACAATCTATCATTTACTTCAATTGGCTGAAATACAAATGCACTATCGAATTTTTAGTATTCGTAATAAAATACAAACAATTTCATTTTTTTTTTTCTAAAAATGTTTTTTGACCTTTTTTCGTTTATATATATTTATTATATATATAAAAATGAATCTTGGTTTGTTCGACCACTTAAAACTTGAAAACTACTGGACCAAATTGGATACTTCCTTCTGTGAGTTTGCTCATAATTGTTCCGCAAAGGTTTTGGAAAAAATTCACGGAACATTGGACAAGGGGGCGTGGCACCTCCCATACAACGCAAATCTACGGTAGCGAATAGCTCTGAAGTTATAGGTCGCATAGCATCGGAATTCGGTGTTCTGCCTCAATTTACAAGAGCCGTTCCACAGGTAAAATTTTATGGGCGTTGAATGTGGGGCGTGGTATTTTTTCAACAGACCAAATTTTCGGTATAACTTTCAAGCTATAAGTCACACATCAATGAAACTTGGTAGGAGCGTACTATTTAGTCGCGTCCTTCAACTAGCAAAATTGAGCAAGTATAGGCCAAAGAGGTGTGGCACCGCCCATACAATTCAAATTTATATAATAATGAAATTCAGTATGGAGTTACCACTTGGTGATATATTTCTACTATAAAACTGGGATGGGCTTTGGAAAAGGGGGTGTGGCTCCACCCATACACTTTAAATTTTTGATATCAGATAGCTTTGGAACTAAATGTCGTATAACAACGAAATTCAGTATGGAATTACTATTGGGTGATATCCATCAACTAGAAAACTGAGACGTCATTGAACAAGGGGGTGTGGCTCCGCCCATACAAGCCAAATTTGCGATATCGAATAACTTTGGAATTATAGGTAGCTATAATTGGCTAATCGAGGTGATAACCTCGAAATTTGGTTTTCAATTCACACGAGTCGTTCCACTTAGAGATAGAGATAGAGATAGAGATAAAAATAGAGATAGAGATAGAGATAGAGATAGAGATAGAGATAGAGATAGAGATAGAGATAGAGATAGAGATAGAGAGAGATAGAGATAGAGATAGAGATAGAGATAGAGATAGAGATAGAGATAGAGATAGAGATAGAGATAGCGATAGAGATAGAGATAGAGATAGAGATAGAGATAGAGATAGTGATAGAGATAGAGATAGAGATAGAGATAGAGATAGAGATAGAGATAGAGATAGAGATAGAGATAGAGACAGAGATAGAGATAGAGACAGAGATAGAGATAGAGATATAGATAGAGATAGAGATAGAGATAGAGATAGAGATAGAGATAGAGATAGAGATAGAGATAGAGATAGAGATAGAGATAGAGATAGAGATAGAGATAGAGATAGAGATAGAGATAGAGATAGAGATAGAGATAGAGATAGAGATAGAGATAGAGATAGAGATAGAGATAGAGATAGAGATAGAGATAGAGATAGATAGAGATAGAGATAGAGATAGAGATAGAGATAGAGATAGAGATAGAGATGGAGATGGAGATGGAGATAGAAATAGAAATAGAAATAGAAATAGAAATAGAAATGGAAATGGAAATTGAGACTGAGTTTGAGATTCAGATAGAGATAGAAATCATTTCCGCTACGACAGCAACGCGTCGGGAACCAGCTAGTATTATCATAAAGCTAGTGTATTGCCCGGATGTGACGGAACTATTTGCAGTTTTCAACCACAAACACGCTCCGAATGAATGGCTTTTGTATATTGAGGGATCTTGCAAGAGTATGATTTATTTAAGAATTTTTTATGTGATTCTTGATATGTTAAATTCTGATATATGTAGACTTGAAAGCTGTGCTATTACACAACAAAAATGAGTTGCCATCAGTTCCTTTAGATTATGCAACGAACATGAAAGAAACATATTCGACAATGGAAAAAATACTTCGTTTTATAAATTACAACACCTTTAAATAGCAAATGGGATAGTCGTGCGACTAATAAATATAAGCAAAAGGAGTGGCCACTGCGTGCTTCATTTCAAGTTGGCAAAAAAAATATTTTGAATACTCCACTGGTGCGACCTGAAAATGTAATCCTACCGCCTCTTCATTTTAAATAAGGTTATATGAAACAGTTTGTTAAGAAAATAAAAACTAACAGCGAAGCGTTTCGTCATCTGATTGCAGCGTTTCCTAGGTTAAGTGAGGCCAAAATCAAAGAAAATATCCTGCACGTTCAAATCTTTTATAAAAGTTATTTATTCATTTCAGTTATTCTAAGGTTTATTTGTGGGCCCACAAATTCGGAAAATTTTCTTTGACACTGATTTCGTTTCTAAATTAAATCCAGTTGAAAAAAAGAGCTTGGAATAGTTTTATTTCGTTATGCATTTATTTAGATGTTATAAATGAATTTTTAAGTGCCTACGAAGAAATGGGCTGCAATATGTCAATCAAAATACATTTCTTGCACTCCCATATAAACTTTTTCCCGAATAGCCTTGGGCAGTTTAGTGATGAACAAGGAGAAAGGTTCCACCAGGAGATGGAAGCTATAGAAACCGGCTTTCAGGGAAAAAATTCCATAAACATGCTGGCAGACTACTGCTGGTCCCTAAAACTTGAAACCAATGATAATATATATAAACGAAAAAGGTCAAATAAACATTTTTAGAAAAAAAAAAAAAAGAAATTTTTTGTATTTTAGTACGAATACTAAAAATTCGATAGTGCATTTGTATTTCAGCCAATTGAAGTAAATGATAGCTTATTGAACGCAAAATTTAACAGGCTTTCAGAATACTGCTAAAACTAATAGTGCCACAAAACAAAATTTGTTAACAAAACGTTGTTAAAGTTGAAAAAGTTAAAAAGAAATGAGAAATTTTCAAATGATTTTACCTGTAACTTTGTCAATTCTTTTTGTAAAAAAACGGTCTGTATATTATATTAAAGGTTTCTTCTTTTTCTTTTTTATCAACGTTTAAATTTTTAAAATTAAGCTAGATATAACGGAGTTACATAACAAACTATACATGCACCTACCTAAAATCGGTTTTTTGACCACTAATCCCGATTTTGAGGGTATATTAAAAAAACTAAGTATGCAGTTATCTTATGTTCAACCAGACCTACAACCTATACTATGTCTCGAGCCGAGTTGATTTTCACTGTTACACCGTGATATTTTCAATTGAAATACATTTTTTTGATCTGTCGTCACCTCTCTGCAGACAATGGCAAACCTCAGAGAGTAAATAAAGCCATGTAAAGCTTATTGAAAACATGTAGATTCGGCATAAAACTAGGAGGTCCAGTTCTCGATCAATTGTGTACAATTGAAATTGGGCCAAAGAATTGGGCTGAAATGGCTAGTTTATTATTATATTATATAATTTTTTTTAAATATTATATTTACAATTTAATACTCTCATAACCCGAAACTCTTTCTTGAGCATTCATATGCATTTTTTATATTGTATAATTTAGTCGTTAAGTGATTAATAAACCGGATACACACAAAATCGTATTAGTTCTCGCGTTCTTATCCTTAGCAGCAGAGGAGTTTATTTTAACCGATCCCAGCGACCCAAAATTTTTGTTATATTCCCGTTCTAAGAACTAATAAGTTTACTTATAAAGTTAAGTTGCAATCACTAGGTCCAATTTATGAAATGGAAAATTACTGTTGGACTTTGTCATTTTGAAATTTATTAACAGAAAAAAGGTTCCGAACATCAGTTATATAAATAGAATTGAACAACTGTATGAAAATTAACATTTAAATTTATTTTATATTTGTTTCAGTTAAACAGTAATTCCACAGTAATTTTTGTTCCAATTCACAGTAATTTTGCATCAAAAACAGTAATTTTTCGTACCTAACACAGTAATTTCAACAAATTATGTTAACATCACTGAAGCAGACCAACAAGTGCTTACATCAACATTGTACAATCAGTACTATAGGCACACCAAAGGCTCAAAGTGGCACCTTAAAACGCTATCAACCGCCCTACTAACCTAAATAATAAAAATTATAACGAAAATGAAAACAAAAATGAACAAGAGTATTAATTTTCAATTTTAAAAATGAAAATAATAATCAGAATCAGAATGAGAATGAGAATAAGAATAAAAATTGAAATGAGAACTAAATTTAAATTAAAACAAAATTGACAATGAAAATGCAAAAGAAAATAAAAATTAACATGAACATGAAAATGAAAATGAAAATGAGAATGAGAATGAGAATCAGAATGAGAATGACAATAAAAATTGAAATGAAAATGAAAATGAGAACAGAATCAGAATCAGAATGAGAATGATGATGAGAATGATAAGGAACATAAGAATTAGAATCAAACTGAAAATTAAAATCAAAATCAAAATTTAAACCAAAATCAAAATCAAAATCAAAATCAAAATCAATACCAAAATCAAAATCAAACTCAAAATCAAAATCAAAATCAAAATCAATATCAATATCAATATCAATATCAATATCAATATCAATATCAATATCCATATCAATATCAATATCAATATCAATATCAATATCAATAACAATATCAATATCAAAATCAATATCAATATCAATATCAAAATTAAAATCAAAATCAAAATCAAAATCAAAATCAAAATCAATACCAAAATCAAAATCAAACTCAAAATCAAAATCAAAATCAATATCAATATCAATATCAATATCAATATCAATATCAATATCAATATCAATATCAATATCCATATCAATATCAATATCAATATCAATAACAATATCAATATCAAAATCAATATCAATATCAATATCAAAATTAAAATCAAAATCAAAATCAAAATCAAAATCAAAATCAAAATCAAAATTAAAGTCAAAATCAGAATCAAAATCAAAATCAAAATCAATATCAATGCCAAAATTAAAATCAAAATCAAAATCAGAATCAGAATCAGAATCAGAATCAAAATCAAAATCCAGATCAAAATCAAAATAACAATAAATATTAAAATTAAAATTAAAATGAAAATGAGAATCAGAATCACATTGAGAATGAGAATGAAGATGGGAAGAAGAATGAAAATTTTAATGAGAATGAGAATGGAACGAAATGTAAATCAAAATGAAAACGAAATAGAAATCAAAATGAAAATGAAAATGAAAATAAAAATGAAAATTGTTACGAAAATGAAAATGAAGATGAAGAAGATGAAAATTAAATCGGAAGTAAAAATATATATAAAAAATATACTAAATAGAAATAACATTTTTAATTAAAAATAGAAATAGGTTTAAAAATCAAAATGGAAAAGAATTAAGACAAAGATTTGGTCAGCACTTGGACAAGAATTAGGACAAAGATTGTGTCAAGGACAAGAAGTTTGGCAAGGCTTAGGGAAGGAATTCGTAAAAAGATTAAAACAAGAATTTTAACAAGGATAAGGACAAGGATTTGGGCAATCATAAGGACGAATAAAAGGATAAAGATGGGGATAAGGCAAATGATACGGATAAGAATAAGGAAAAGGATAAACATACATTATCACGTCCAAATACCTGCGAGTGTGTTCAAGATACAGTCCATTTCTTCCTTTTTTAATTTTAATCAATAAAGTTTTGGAATTTGTGTTGTCGTATCAATGTTGTGTTACTTATTCATGTGAAAGCATAGGTTGCTATTTAGTAGTCAATAAAATTGATTTAAAACTTAGTCGGTTGTTGCGCTATAATTAAGTTAGTTTTTAGTTAAACCATGTGAAAAGACTTTGAGGGGCAAAATTAAGAAAACTATTGCAGTTCATATTGAACAATTTAGAGTAATCGTGTTATAACAATGGATAATTAGAAGATAATGTCATTTTATAATTTAAAACTTTGATTTTAAATGTTATAACGGTGATTAATAAGGAAAAGAAACAATGCCTTTCTTATTTTCATATAAGGGGTTTTCACAATTCAGTGCATTTGGCTGTGCATTTGAGCA
This sequence comes from Pherbina coryleti, assembly GCA_943735915.1. Taxonomy (NCBI): domain Eukaryota; kingdom Metazoa; phylum Arthropoda; class Insecta; order Diptera; family Sciomyzidae; genus Pherbina; species Pherbina coryleti. The sequence continues at coordinate 77,188,533 of OX030951.1, forward strand.
TGAGCAAAAAATCCATGCTTTTTTTCTCTTTACACTAACAAAATGTACATACAATGAGAAAAAAATCATGGATTTTTTGCTCATGCTCAAATGCAAAGCCAAATGCACTAAATTGTGAAAACCCCTATAAAATTGTTTGAGAGAGCGGAGGTTTATTGACTGAGGATTGTAAGTCCCTAGATATAGCATTTAATTGAAATTGAAAATAAAAAGCCTGACCATAGATCGTAATTAGAGTAGATTTAGATGTTCATCTGTAAAACAAATAAAGGTAACCACGAAAAAATTAGACTTTTCCATTTTTTTGATGCCCATCCTTCCTCTTTACTATAAAAAATTAATAATATCTCTTATCTTTCAACACTTTCTTGGAAGAAATGTGTGAAATTTTTCTTTTTTTACTTCTTAGAATGGTATTTAATTATTAATCATTTTAATGGCACCCACAACTTTTAACAATCATATTCTTGTATTTTTTTAAATTAACATTCTCTTCGTTAAGATGATAGAGGACAGGAAGTGCTCCCAAGCGAGTTGGGGCACAACATGGTTTGGGTACCTTCTTTGGCTCAAGTAAATGAACCAAAGTCTGTACGATTGCATGATTTGTTGCATTCATGTGTGCGTTAAGTGGAAAATTGCATTCACCGCTACAATAATATGCACCATATCCTTCCGGAGCTATGATCCAATCCTAAAATATTAACAATTCTTAAACTGAAGCTTTAATTTTCAAAAATGACTCTTACATGCCACCCGAGATCTTTGAAATCAATGTAAAGTGTCTGCATTTGACAGCTTCTCATATTTTCCATCGGACCTTCGAACAGTGGATTGACCATTTCGGACTTCTTTCGTCTTCGTGAATGAGGTGTATTGCGTTTTTTTCTACTGTGTCGCTTGACCGTTTTAATTAACTAAAAAGACCAAAATATAAATATAATTTGCCTGTTCAGATAAAAATTTAACTTACATCTGGTCCGCGAAAGAACCCAATCATGAATGGTTGATATTCATCATCAGCCTTGGGATGCACCAAGCCAATGTCATCTAATTTAATCTCGCGTTCAGATTTGTTCACAGCATGCGCTCCAATGTAGAGACCTTTGTTTTCTTTGGGATTTCTTAACCATGCGCATAAGCCTTCCGTTACGTTTAGCTCAAGCCAACCTTGATAATCGGCTGTTGTATTCGTCGATGATAAAATTTCAAGTTCACGCTGACCTTCTGATTTTACAATCGAATATACAGTTATGGTGAACTCTCTGCCACTAGTCATCCATTTTCCCTGTGCTGGATTCTGGTACATTCTTAGTTCGGCCATCATTAAGAAATTATCATCAGGCACGTCGGAAACATCAAACCACAAACGACGACCGTGCTCATGACGAACCTCGTCTACATGGTGGTCTGTAAAGAATGTTGAAAATAAGGATTAGCAACAAGGGAAACAAGAGTAAGTACGTTGCATTTCAAAGGTTGTGTAGGTAGGTATTCGTTTAACATTTACTATAATCATCAGGTAGAAAACCTGGTAGAGCAAGAAATAAATATTCAGTCAACAAAAAATTGTATTGCTTGGTTTTATTTTTATTTTTTTAAATATAATAGGTCTGTTTCCGTACTTTACACTGTGTAAGATTTGTGTAAAATGTGTGCTAGAGAGTAAAAATGAAATGTGAGAATAGTTGCAAAAGTACGGAAACAGCTTCTGGGAAATTTCAAGCACAAAACAGCTGATTTTGACTGCAGACGGCAGCACAAAATTTAAAACACTTTCACTCAAATTATTAAAAGCCATTTTTAATGCAAAACTGAACAATTACTTAATTTTTATTTATTTATTGTACGTAAATTTCTTTTTAGGCACACAATTTGTGAATTTATTAAACGCAAAACATAAACAATTATTAAATGTAATTTGACATTTGCTTCTTCTTATTGATGCTTATTATTCTTGATGCTTGTTCTTACTTTACTCGAAGTCTCGAGTTCTAGCACTCTCTGTGCACTTTGTGTGCTCGAGAGAGCGATTTTATGCTTGTTCTTCTTCTCGCATTTTTAGCACAGAAAGTACGGAAACAGAAAATAGTGTCCCACAAGTTACACAGTGTACGTACGGAAACAGACCTAATGATAATGGTAATAAATGCAACAAATAAAATATAACACTGCAACAAGTATTAAAGTTAAAGTTGTTCGATAAAATTATTCGAGTTTTGATTTAGAATTTGACATTAGAAGTCTTGCAATGAAACATTATGTTGCAAAATAATAATAAAAAAACTAGAAATAAAATATTTTTTGTGTTAAAGACAACTTTAATTTTGTGCTTCTCATAAACAACAAAAAAAAAAAAAACAAAAGCATGTCTATGACAAAAATTGCTTTTAGGAATTCATCCTAGTATCCCTTTTTTTAAATGTACCGTTATAAATTCCACTTAATTTAGCCACAGCTTACTTTCTATGTGTGTGTGCGTTCATTTATGGTATGAATTCTACAAAGTGCGCTTGTCTTGTATATTTTTATTTCTTATAGAAAAAAAGGGTAGAAAATCCGCTGGTAGGGTAGAAAAAAAAGTGTGTGGCCACCACACAGGGTAAAAGTGAAACTTTAACCCAAAAAAGTTGATTTTTAAGAGGGTTAATATGTATCAGAAAAATATGTGATATGTAGAATTTTGTATCAAAAACAAAGATATAAGGAAAGTAAATGCAGTACAGAAGTTTGAAATATATTTTAAAATGTTGTACATTAAAACTGTGTTACTGTGCAGCAGCCAGTGTTTGTCTCTTTGTTTAAGGTTGATGTTTTCAAAATGAATATCAAGGACATGCTCCATATGCTTCGAATTTTTATGGCAATATTATAATTACTTGATGTATGAACCATGCAGTTGAAAAGCTACTGTCTCCATACTATATTTTAATTATTTAATTTTGCGTAACACTATGTTAAAACACGCCGAAGCGTTTCACGGCGAAGTGTTTCATCGGCGAATTGATTCATCGGTTTTACTCCCCATCGCGGCTAAAGAAGTTTCACTTAAAAAAAAAAAAAACTCATAAGTTTACCAACAGGTGAAGATGTGATTTTGGCGCTTTATTACACGAAGCAACATAAAAACTTAAACTGAAAAGAAGCCAAAACAAGTGCATCGTTAGAAGTTATAGACTTATGGAACAACACAAGCATTTCAACCAATATTTCGCAAAGAGTTCTTGCTCAAGGAGACTTTAAAAGCTCCGATATGTTCCGCAATCCGATAAATATAGCAATCAAGCATCACCCAGCTAGCGTAAATGGAGCACACAGGGTCATAAAATTGTCGCGGTTTCTGGTATCCCTTGTGCCAGCAGAAATAATGTGCGCGTTCAACAAATACATTCATCGCAATGGCTATTTCGCGCATCGTGAAAACATTCTTTTGGCGATGTGCAACGACGATCGAGAACCGATTCATTAATATGAATATCGCCGAGTTTTAGATGCACACAATGCATTATCCGAAGCTCTAGTTGCCGTCGTCCGTGAGTTGAAAGTTCCAATGCTGAACTACTCATGAATGGACTATATTGACATGATACGCTGACCAATTGTACGCAATCTTTTAATTACAAAAGACAACATTGTACAACTGTCGAAAATAAAATCACTGAGCTTCAGTTCGAAGGAAGATCTTAAATGTTGCAGGAGAAGAAAAGAACTTCGATATCGAAGCTTTGAAGCAAAACAGTGACAGAGACCACAAAACACGTTCCGAGCGTGATAAGATAACCCCGTAAAAGGTATTTTATATTATTATTTTTAACTTGGTCAATTCTAGTCCGAAAGGTAAGTATTAGCTACATCACACGTAAAAAAAAATTGACGAAAAGTAGGGTATATTGGAGTAGTTGGGCCAATATGGGTTAAGACAAAGTCTTAGAGTTAAATGTTTGGTACTTAAAGATGGGTAAAGTATTAATTAAAATTGGTGTAGAACATTTCAATATCGTATCTGGAATAGATTTTTTAACAAAAATCAAAAAGTAAAACAAATAGGAATTTTTATAAACATCCGATTTTTCTTATAAAAATATATATCTCAGGAACCAGATGTCTCAAATAGTTAAGCAGTATACCAAAATGTTTGTATTCAAATTAGCTACAATTGTACAATTTTTTAATACATTGCAATGACGTCAAAAAATAGATTTCTTGCATTTACAAAAGGTCACGCAGGTGGGCCAGTATGGGTTAAAAAAAAAGTATCCAAAATTTGTTTTTCATCCATTCGCAAGTTTTTATCACATAATCACATAAAAAATAAATGCATAATTCGCTGTATTGAATTAATTTTTTATTCATTTTAGAAAGTGAATAAACTTATATGTAACCACACGCAAAGAAATTTTTCGCTTACCGCAACTAAAAAATTCACCAACTACACTTCGTTGGTGTACTACAAGTTGTTTCGGTCATTATTTATCTTTCTTTATTAATTACCTTTCTGCCCAAACGTCTTTAGTTTCGGTTAATATTACACTAGCTAATCAGAACGAAAAATTACGAAATTCAAAGACGATTACTCTCCTGGAGCCGATGGCTTGACTGCTATTGTTTTAAAAAAACTTTCAAACACTTTAGCTCATCCCCTTTTAGCTCTTTTCCAGCTCTCTATCTCTCAATCATTTGTTCCTAAGTTTTGGAAGAATTCATACATTATACCTCTGTACAAAAAAGGGTCTAAAAATGATATCACAAACTGTATAACCATTGCAAAACTATCATGCACACCCAAAATAATTGAAAATATACTTTACGACATTATGTTTTTTCACTGTAAGTCTATCTTCTCCCCTAACCAACATGGCTTTCTCTAGGGTAGATCCACTACTACCAACCTCACAGAATTCGTCTCGAATACCCCATGTTCTTTGGTAAGTGGTTATGAAGTTGACGTTGTCTCAACTGACTTTAGCAAAGCATTCGTCAAAATCTCGTACACTGTCATCCTTCGTAAGCTAAAAACTTTCGACTTTCAACCCCCGTTTATTGCTTGGATTAAATCTTACCTTAAAGAATGTCGATATAATGTCATGTTTAGGTTTTCAAAATCCGAGTTTTTTACAGCAACTTCTGGTGTCCCTCAAGGCAGCTTACCCTCAAGGCAGTCAACTACATACTCGCGTTAGAGATCCCAATGTCCATCGCGAACTTATTACATATTTGGCGAGCCGATTCCCTTAGTAAGTTCTTTGCGAGACTTGGGTATAATTTGCGATAAAGAACTTAATTTTCGATCTCATATCGATAATATCATTAGTAGAGCCAACTCTACTCTTGGTTTTGTAAAACGACGCCTGAAGAAGCGGTTAATGTAATTTAATCACATGTTTTGGAGCTACCGCAATCGGAGTGGAAAAAGTGTTTCGAAAATTAGTCCAAGCGCATGGAAAAGTATATCTATCGATCTTTATGGAGAATATTTAGAAAAACAATAAAGCCATTTCCGATTGTAAATATTTTTTTTATATGTCTCTCTCATGACTTTAAATCAACCCTTGTATATTTAAAAATACAACGACTTTACGTTTGATTCATTCATTTAAAAATTATTAAAATTTTTTTGAGTTTTTGAGTTTAATGAGAACAATAGAAAGATTCCTGTTTTTTGTCACGAACTCGCGAAGAAAGACTTTTGATTCATTTAACAGTAAAACATTACAATTTCTTAAATGAGAATAAACTTACTTTTATTTAAAAATGTCATAATAATGTCACTTTGATCGATTGCTCTTTTATCAAGATCAGTTATGAAATTTTCTTGCTGCTGAAGATCGCGCTTCAAACGCGATGGGCCATCATTATTCTCCTCTTCAGTTAGTCTGTGATAAACGTCCAGTAGGAATTGCGGTGCAGACTTTCTAAAAAAAGATATGTATATATATTAAATAAATTTTTAATGCTTACAAGAGATTTCGTTTTTTTTTTTTTTTGCTACTTAAATATAGTATTAATAGTATGCCAACATTCCAAAATGGTACTTAAGCACATATAATTTTCCCAGTTTTGAGTTCCCTACTTTCTATATAGGAATTTAAATTTTAGGACATCAAAACTAAAATTAATTTTAAAATTAAAGCTTTTCATTTTAATATTTATATTTATGTTTATTTTTATATTTAAAATTAATAAAATATTTTAATAATAATATCTTAATAATTTAAGGAGTGAATTTCAATGAGGAACTGAACTCCCTGGCACTGAATGTTCAGGTCGCCCAAAAACGGTCGTCACACCAGAAATCGTCAATAAAATCCATGGAATGACATTGGATGTTCAAAGAATGAAAGTGCGTAAGGTGGCTGAGGCTTTAGGAATCTCAACTGAGTGGCTACATCACATTTTACACGAATATTTGAACATGAAAAAGCTATCCAATGGGTGTTGGGTTGCTCACTCTTGACCATAAGCGCAGCTGTGTGACCACCCCAAAGGAGTGTTTGGCATATTCAAACGTACTCCGAAGGAATTTTGGCGCCGTTTCGTATAAAGTATAAAGTTTCAGAACGAATAATATTTAGGCTATTCTAATGCAAATTAGAGCTCACACATGAGTTACGGGAATTTGTATGGGTTCTTTGGACTTGTTCGACAAAAATCGATACAAATGTGTTCTACACATCATATCGTTCCTCGTATGACTAACTGACGTAACTAAAATATTTTCCGAAATTGAGTTAAAGATGCCAATATACTATTCCTTTAGTCATATTTACTATACGTATACATACGTATTTGGCGGGACAGTCCTGTTTTTTCAAGCATAGACTGTGTCCTGTGTAGAGGGCTCAAAATACTGCTTTTTCTTCTTTTGTCCTGTTTTTTCTTTTTTTCTCAAATTTTTGCACTATAGTCCCTTGTTTGCGACTCTGTAAAAAAAGTGTAACGCTGCAACCCTGTCTGTGCCACTAATTTTTTGAACTTGTCAAAATGTCGAAGACAAAGTGTGTTAAATAATCAACTTCAAAGAAAATATTTATTTCTGAAAAAACAAAAACTGACAGTTAGGTGTTCTGCTTAAAGTGTAATGGAGTCTTTTCGATAGCATCAGTACCCTGCAAGACCAGTCTAACCGAAACTCCTATACTATGACAAAAACTATCGGTTCTTACAAATACTTATGCAAAAAATTTCCTGTGTAAAATGGTTGTCAAAAATATTGTTAGTTATTTTACCAGTTATATAATTGGTACAAGTAACGAAAGTTACAACCTGGTTAGGATTTTCTGTGATGAACAGAGACAACCGCGTTGGTACAATATGTTTCTTTCTTTGCATCTCAGTTGCACATGAAAGAAAAAAAAACAAAATTTTTGGTATACAGAAAATGTTAAATCATTCTGTAAACGTCCAATTGGGACAAGTTAAGTGTTCTAAATTAACGTTAATATTATTTTGTATGTTATTATTTCAATCTTATTTAATCTTATTATTTCAGAAAACATATATATTTAAAATAAAAGGTTTGTTTGGAGAGTTGAGCCCAGTTTTAAAGGCCATAATAACCGATGACCTCATGCAATATTTCAACTGGAGCGGGACTTGGGAGAAAAGAGCATTCGGCAAATTGAGGCTCTTCAATGAAATTTTATATGGTACGTAATTAAGACAAGTTTAATTCTTTCACTTTATGCAATATTATTAATTGCTATTACTTTTTTTATATGCTTTCACCACGGAAGGGTGCAGAAAAATTTTAAAAACAAAAAACAAAGAACAAATGTTTGAAATAAAATTTTAATACATATCGCTCGTTTTCTACAATAACGTTACAACTCAAAAAACTAGATTTTTTAGGAGAAGCATTTTAAGTTTTGAACAGACAAAGGAAATTAATTCACTATTTTCAAAATATGGACAAAACATCAAATATAGAAGTACTACTGTAATGTGCATGGTTTAATCCATACAAAGTGACAAAAAAAACTGGATATTATCGATATATAATACGATCTAATCGGAAATATATTGAGGTGAATGAATCACAAATTCTACTCTCCTGCAAAAATTAAAGAAGATATCGTTACCAAAATTGTACACAGCATAGATCATGGTAACACGATTGTTGCTGTGTAATTAACTCAATTTTTATGTTTTTTGGATTATAACGTTATTGAAGAAAACGAGCTATATGTTACATACAAACAATTATGTTTTTAATTGGAAAAATTAGATAATTGATTTGTTAGGTTACCAAGAAAAATAAATGATTTGTATGTTAAGAATATTAGTCAGTCGATTAATAATTTAACTACAAGTTCTACCTAGTATGTATATGGAAAAGATTCGTTAGTTGATTAGTAATTTTATTAGTTGATATAACTGGTATGGATGACATACATATGAGTTGATTACCAAGTTATTTTACTAATGGCTGTAACTGCTACCTTAAGCAAACAATTGGGTCACATTGCTAGTTATATCACCAATAGGTACAATGGGCACAAAACATTTGGAAGGTAGATGGCGATACATTACAGAGTGTCTGAAAAATAGAGTGTAAGAAAAGGATACAAGCTCACATTTACACAAATGATCCGGTTAGATTATTCCCATGACCCTGTACTATCTAATAGAAAATAGCAACTGAAACTTTGGTATTCATGCCCTTTATATAACCTGACATATAACCAGTTGTGTTCTTCCAAGGGAGGGAATGCAGACTGGAGGGCGTTTGAAAGCAGCTAAGCACCTTTCCGCCTTGGATGCTGCGTCTTCTAACCTAACCATTGATTAGGTTGAATTCATCGACATTCAACGCGAAAAATATAGCAATGGAAGCCGTCTGGGCATATCACGCTATAGATGCAAACAACAGTTTTATATCTTCAGATTGTGCAACAAATATATTTGAAAATTGTTTCCATATTTGAAGTTTAAGCTGCAATTTTAAATTTATTAATAAATTTGATCATTTTATCAATAAAAATTCTCATTCAATTCTTTGAACATACAAGTAATGATAATTTTTCGACTAAAACCTGCGTCCTGCGAAAATGTCCTGTATTTGTATGAGACGTCGTCTTAATCCTGTGAAATCTTAAACATTTTTTCCTGTTTTGGCACAAAAAGATGTGGCAAAAAAAAGTGGCCGCATCATGTCAGATAATATTATAACTATAAATTATACAGTTAGGCTAAAAACACAAATGGCTTTGACTCGTATCTAACATATTACTTATAAAAACACATCAGCGAAAAGTGAAAAAGTGATCTCCTGAACAATTAAGAAAATTTAGTCATAGTCATAAGGCTGGATAAGGCTGGGATATGAGGCTAGATGGACCATAAGAGTTTAAATAGTTTCTATGAACTACTTGGACAAATATCGACTATGTTTCGGGCCCATTGGAACTTTTTAGCTTTGTCAACTTCTTCGGCAATAATCGATTATTCTAAGGCCAATATGTTACATATGCTACATGGATTATATGCAGAACTTGTCAAATCAATTTTGTGGACTCCTTGGAGAAAATCTACGACTATTTGTCAAATAAGTTCCACTGACATTATATGCGGAACTAGTTGGATAATTGAAATTTTTGTTTTTTGATCTTTTTGAGTTCATATCATTCAAGTTGAAACTATTCGGCAGAAAATTATAGAAGTCTACACAAATCATTAAAGTTTCAATGCCTCAGCTAAGATCTAAATTTTTCTTTTAATGCTTTAATTTTTGGCGTGTACGGCTCACAAACTGTCTCATGAGCACCAAAAGAGTCATCTACGTTCTCGTCCATGAGCGCGTACGTTTTGATAGGTACACGGAATGAGATCTCATTTCTCAAAGTCTCACCAAAAGCGTGGATGAGAGCCATAAAATTTTTAATAAGGTATGCGTCCGCGAGCCCATACGATTAATTGCGTACCTTTTCGAATTGAACGCTCAAAAAGGTAGAAGGAATGGGCAGCGGACAATTCCGAACTATGATAAAAATGTTAAAACGATTATTAATAAAGGATATTATTGGGAGAGCATTGAAATTCACCTTTCCGAAATTCCCAATCGAGACATTCACCTTCGAAAAATTAATTTTTCCAAAATCCAACCTTCAAAATTCTCCTATTTTAAAATTCTCCTTTACAAAATCCATATTTTTAGAAAGTCTCCTTGACGAAATTTCTCTTTACAAAATTCTACTTTTAACTAAATTCTCCCTTTACTAAATTCTCAATTTCAGATTTCTACGCCTTCAGTACAAAAACAGAAAATAATGAATGGATACAAGTTAACCCTTACAAGCTAAAATTTTATTGATTTCAATACAGAACAACAAAGCCCAAGATTGAACTCAATCCACTTAACTAAATCCACTGTTATAAAGACGATAAGCCTGTGTCCCGATGCACAGTGCGCTGATCCCATACAAAATGAAACAAAAATAGAAGAGGTGCTCCTATAAGAAATGTTGTATGCTTAGCAAGTCCCTAAGGGTACCTCCCTTGGACCATACAAAATTTTTCCGATCATCACAAAACTCGACCAGAAGGCTGAACAAATAAAGTTATATAATAGATGTATACTTAAAATGGTAGAAATCGGTTTCACCCTAGGGGTACCTCCCTTGGACCTATATTAATTTTTTTACATGATTTTGTATGACAGGTACATAAAAAAGTTGTCAAATCAAAACCAAATCCGTTTAGAGAATCAACAAATAAAATAATGGAAGTGTTCTGAAAATAGTTGAAATCGGTCAGTGCCTCCCATGGACTTACCTCCCTTGGACTTATATTAATTTTTTACATGATTTTGTATGACAGGTACATACAAAATTTGTCCGATCTTAACAAAACTAGGTAAGAAGGCTATGCAAAAAGAAAACTAGAGGTGTACTAAAAATGGAGAAATCGGTAAGACCTTAGAGACCTATATTAATATATGACATGATTTTCTATGGGAAACAGATGTTGTCCCATAAATATTCCAACTTGTATTAATTAAAAACTCTACTTTCAGGCACATATTGTTTTATTTACAATAGGAAAATAAAATTGGTAACTTCTTTTTCATTAAGAACATGTTTAATAAAAAAATTAAAGTTTTTTTAAAAAAATGCAATATAATGAACAAAATTAAACTTTTTCCATGTAAACGTCGTCCAAGTGAGTGCCACGGCTGGCTTCGCAATAACGCTTTCTGTCACTTCAGTTTTCGAAAACCTTGTTGATGGTTTCGGGCTGTAGCACACGGATTGCTTGGATCATATTGGCCTTAAGTGCTTGAATCGTTTCCGGATTGTTTGCGTCACGGTTCGCCACAAAAAAAGTCCAAAGGGGTAAAATCACAGCTCCGAGGCGGCCAAGTGACATCGCCAAGACGGCTGATAACACGATTTGGGAATCTGGTGCTCAAAAGATTGATTGTGGCATGGGCTGTGTGGCATGGCTCGCCATCCCCCCAAAAAAAAAAAAATTCGGTTAACATGGATCTGTAACCGTTGACCGAAACGTTCCATCGCTCCACAATCCGCAACAAACTGTCACTCTCTGTGGATGCATCGGCTTCTCAACAATAACGTGCGGGTTCTCCGATACAGCAGGCGCGGTGGGTGCTTCATTTCGGCCAAAACTTCTTTTTAAATAACGCATTGTTTGGGCTACACAGCACTCACTTTGGAAATAAGTTTCCAATATTTCCCAACTTTGTTCAAACGTAAAGCGACCCATTTCTTTCCGCGGAGGTATGATACTGATTTTATGTCAAGATTTCGAGCGGGAAACAGCTGTCTGTATCAAAATAACATATGATTTAAAAAGAAACCACTAGATAGCCCACCATGTATGCATTATAAATATATAATATTTAAATAAAAATAAAGTCTTTGGACCCGATAAGTGTTGCTGAGATGGAGATGTTTAAAAAATTTTATTTTCCTTGAGCTAATACAGAGAAAAATTATAATTTTTCGTAAAAGATATTGTATGCGCAAGAATAGTATTTAATAAATCAATTAAATTAAAATAAAGTTCCGAGTACCGGGACTATCAGCTAGTTTTATATATTATTGCAAAACATGTTGTTAGTGCTTTATATAAACAATATGTTACATACACACAACTACAAAAATATAAATTTTCAACATGATAATATTCTAAAACAAAAAAATTTATATAAATAAAGAATATGTTAATGCGTGAAAAAACGTGCATATCCTTTTTTTTTAATTTGATTAAGGGGAAAGTTGAATTTACAATATTCCTAAACGAAAATATAGTGAAAATAATTGTGTAAAAGGGGAATTTTGACCACATCCATATTGTTTCATCATCAACACTCGTCGATTGAACTTTAACGATATTCTCTTTATCTCATTAAAAGATGAAAAGATAATCTATATTGTTGCAACTTTCATGAGAACATTCACTGGTTTCAATGGGTGATCAAATTTCTGAAATTTGTTCATTTTACAGATAAAGATAAAGATAAATCAAAGAACCTTCTATGCTTTTTAGCACATTCTCATTATTGAATGAACAATTACGTTGAGAAATCCTGATTAAAATTTATAGACCCGTTACGTATAAATTAAAATAAGTAGCAAAAATTCATGATTGTGGTGTCAGAAAAGTGAAGGTGTTTAGTTTTTATAAATAAATTCTCTTAATACATAGTTATTATAAAATTACTTAATGAAATATTGATTATAATCGTGTTCAAATCTATGTCTTTATGAAGGTATAAGAAATAAATAATAAATTTTAACAATTTTGCTTAAGGGGGACTATATATCCAGAGGCCGATACGAAAAAAAATCCTATGACAAGTACTAGATTATTATGAATAATATAATCCTGCAAAAAAAATCAAAACGATAGGTTCACTGAGTTTTGAGAAATCTTGATCACCTACTTTGAAGACATGGTTTTGAGAAAAACGCGTAAAAAAATAAGGGACAGCACTGCGCGCTCTCGAAGGCGATTTACTCACTGGGCTGTAACTTTGTTATTTTTTGAGATATCGACTTGAAATTGTAACCACATATTCATGAGACTGCAAAAGAAAATGCAAAAAAAAAACAGAAGGTACTTTTGATGGAATGAATTTAACTATTGCAAAAATAACATTCCTTTTCTTTCTAAAATATCTAAACTTAACTTTATCTTTACACCTACCTCAAAGATAGGTGTCCATGTTTCCGTCGAGGTCTTTCAGACAAACCTAAAAATTCCAAAATTTCATAGGATACATCCATCTTATCGTCCTCATCAAGCACTCGATGCATAATAGTCTGGTCAATGCCATTATCCATATAAATACCAGATTGACTGGCATGCACAACAGAGTGACGCGTTTTTGTAGGCATATCATTAAGGGAAAAAATTATAATGAAGGCCAATATAACGTAGCTCGGCTTGCGGTAGAGCAAGCTAAACATCGGGTCGCTTGTAGTTCCAGGAAATATTTTGCGCCACATTTTTGAGGTAGCGATATAATGCGCTTTCTTGGTGTTTTCAAATTTTAAATAAATATTTGTTGGTATAACAAAAATTTCGCGAAACTGTTTTCAAGTCATCGATATTCTTCTTTGTTTTTCTCTTTATGTTTTTACGTCAAAGCAAATGCAAATAAATTTACTTTTTTATTATTTCATTTTGCAGTCTTTAAATTCCTTTTGGTGGTGTTTCTCCGAAATCAAACACTGGATATATACGATATACATGTAGACATAAGTGTTTCAAAACGTTTTCAACAAGTTTTGCCTACGATATAACGATCGATCGCCCGGCTAGCGCACGCTTTAGATTTCCACTCACTCCATAAAGTACGATAATTAAATTAATTGATATACAAAACTGGAAAATAAACACATAAACACGTAAGAGATAAATATGCGTCTACGAACAGTGCTGCTGCGTCTCTCGAGAATTACAAACCGACAAATAAAGAAATGAATTCACGCTTTATAAGTGTTTATAAGATGCTTTAATTTTAATTTTTCGTAAAAACTTGTAGTTAGAACATATATTGCAATATTAAGATTTGAATCCAAAAACACATTACCTAGAAAACTAGTTAATTAATATACCTATGTAGCAAGATTTGAGAAACTTGAGTATTTAGACTTAGAATAACATTGATATTAGATCGCCGCGATACAGAGCAAAAGTGCATTGATCGAATATGCACAAAAAAATACCAACTACGACACCGACACAACAGTTCGAAAAACCAAACCAAACTAAACTGAACTAACTTGTATTTTGTCCAATGAAGCTAAACGAACTTATGGCCGATTGCTACCAATACCAACTAACAGACGACTGTCTGCTTACTTGAAACTTGAACATCGTAATGCTGTCAGCATACAACCATTGCTTCCTGCTGTTTGTATCTCCAAATCGTCTGTGCCTGTGTAACTGGTGGCGATCGAGAGCATCTTGGGCTTCATATATAATTGAGCGCATTGCTTGGTTGTGTGTGTACCTTTTCTCCTAGTTACGATGTTGCGCAAAATAGATGGCGGTCTCCATAAACGCAGATTAGAGATAAGTTCCAACAAATCTTCAAACTGAAAGAACCAATTTCTCTGTGATTAAACAGTTTTTGACCTAATGGAAGTTCACTCAAAGATCTGCCGAAGGAAAACTCTTAGGGGAAACTGCTGTCGTAAAGTTACAATACTTACACCGCAAAAAAAAAATAGTTAAGAGGGTGATGAAGATACAAAAATTATGTTTCGAAGAAGTTTTCATTTGTTTAGAAGTTTACATTTATCCAGAGCAGGAAAATATTACAATTAACAGACCAATGATAGAAGGTTCTACATATAAGCAAGCATTTTATTGCAAAACTGGAAGAATAACTGGTTGATATAACCATGATGCAGAACCCAGTTATTCAAATTCAGTTTTACAGATGTATTTTCCTTGAAAACTCTATTTTCAAATCTGTAGTGTAGACATTACTGATCTCGCAAATTTCTGCTGTAAGATAACAAATATGTAAGCTTACATTCATTTTTCAAATTCAAAGGAAAGATTGAAACATATTCGATACTTTACACCACAAATTTAAGATGTGTATAATGCTTATATATTAAACATAAGCATATCATGCACCACCTCTTACAGCTAACTTTGACGTAAAACGTTACGTATTACCTCACAGGTTACCAAAAAAAAAAATTGAAAAAGGCATTTTTCCAAAATGCTTCGGCGTTGCATGGAATTGTGCTGTGAGAAAAGTTATGATACGACAGTAAGAATTGACCTCTTCGAAAATAAAGACGTCATCGAGACGCAGAAGGAGCTTCTTAAGTAACGAAACTGAAAATCTGTTACATAGAATTATAAGTAAAGACTGGCCTTAAGGCCCTATTATAATAGAAGTATGGGATCTAATGTCAATTCAGCAGTGCGTTCCATCATTTACTGTTGCAACCAATACTTTCTTATAAAAGTTATTATTAGAATCCGTAGATTTTGGATTTCTACGTCACTTTACATTACGTCTTGTCAAAAAAGAGCTGAACATTAAAGTAAGATTCGATTATTGCTCTATTTTATATAGTTGATATATATTAATATGATAATTCTATATAACCACCGCTATGGACTACAAGTGTGTCGTCCGTGGCGTAATTGGTTAAAGTGCGTGGCCGCTATGTCAAAGAACCTTGAAGACCCAGGTTCGAACCCCAGCAGCGACAGAAAATTATTTGAATTAAAAGATAATAACCTCTCTGCAGACAATGGCAAACCTCAGAGAGTAATCAAAATGCCATGTAAAGCTTCTTGAGAACGAGAACATTCCGTTCATCGCCGTTCGGAGTCGGCGTTAAGCATGTAGGTCCGGTTCTCGGTCAATTGTGTACAAACTTAATAACACGCACAACACAATTGATCATAAAAAGCTAGGTCAAAGTCCTTTCAAGGGCTGAAATGGCCAGTTATTTATTTATTTTTTTTTTATGAACTACAAATTTTAATTGAACTTGTTAAGGATCCTGCAATAATTTACGACAAATAATTGCCTGCCTAAAATGCAAATTGTCTGTACTTATTGTTTATTTATAATTTATATTTGTATTAAACTTTATTTAACAGCCAAGGAGGTACATTAAATGAATTTTTTAATATATTATCTTATGAGTGTGTAAGCGGAAGTCTTTCCTCGGCAATGCAACAAGTTCGAAAATACAACAATCGTGTAACGGCGTTGCATGAAATTATTACTCGGTGAGTATATACGCTACGGTAAATGTTATGAAATGAAAATAAAGATTTTTTACTTGCCTAGCAAACACAAGTCAAAGATATGAGAATTTTTTTTTCTCAACTTTGATATCAAATGTGATTCTCAAATCTTTTTCAAATCGAGAATTAATATTTGAGTTCGATTTAATGTTGATTTGAGAATAAATGTTTTTGAAAATCAAGTTTGAACATTAAACAATTTGAAAATCACATTTGAAACAGGTTTGAGATCAACGTTTAATATCAATTAAAGAATAAACCAATTTCTCAATTTGAGAATAAAATCCCCTTTTTGTTGGGAAAGCTATCATTCTCAAATCAATCTCAAATCGATATTAAACGTTTGACATTTGAGAAATACATTTGATATCAAATCATTCTCAAATCATCCTCAAACATCAATGTTTGCTGGGTGGCCTTACGCCAAAAATAAAAAAAAAATATATTATGACATTGCACGGTGTAACGAGCCCATATATCAAGTGGCAAAAATAGAAGGAGTTGCCCTAGAATCATGAAATTTTGTGAAAATGAGTTTGACTATTAAGAAATTATTGAAATTGAATGAATGGCACGCCTACCTCCCATATAACCGAAATCGGTAATCTTAGATCAATAAAATTTGGTACACGTAGTCCTTTTGTAGCTATAAACAGCTGGTGTGATCTAAATAAACCAAATCGGCCGATTAGCACGCCCACCTCCCATATAACCGAAATTGGTAAAATAAATTTGGTGTTTCTTTACGCACTAACAAAATAATAATTAATTCCATATTTGTTTTAAAAATTATTTAATTTGTTTTTTTTCGCTTTTATTTAATATTTTTAATATTTTATATTTATATATAATATATTTATATATAATATATTTAATATTATATTTAAATATATTAAATGTATCATAAACTTGCTATTTCAGCCCTTGAAAGGACTGTGACCGAACTTCTTTTGATCAAATTGTGTTGTGCGTGTTATTAAATGTTTGAACACAATTGATCGAGAACTGGACCTACTAGTTTTATTCCGACTCCGAACGGCTATGTGCATGTTCTCAAAAAGCTTTACATGGCATTTTGATTACTCTCTGAGGTTTGCCATTGTCTGCAGATGGCGACCGCACAGAAAAATCATTTTAATTGAAATAATTTTCTGTCGCTGCTGGGATTCGAACCCGGGTTTCCAGGTTCGTTGACATAGAGGCCATGCACTTTAACCAACTACTCCACGGACGCCACACAATACAACATTAATAATAAAAATAAATATATATTTATCTATGTAATTATTTAATAAATAAATAAAATAAATCAATTTTTATTTAAATAAGTGTAGGGTATCAATAATGTCAATAATAAAACAGAAGATAAAGACGATGAGACCAAAGATAGCTTCTACGAGCGCCTTGAAGAGGCCTATGAGCGCAAAAATTTTTCGAAAAAATAAGACGCCTCCGATGGTTATGGTATGGTAAAAATATTAAATAAAACCGATGGTTTCAAGACCGGGGCCTCTTTCTGCAAGGATGAAAATGGGAATCTACTGACAGATATCCAAAGTACACTGATGATTTGGAGGGAACACTTCTCTATGCTTCTGAATGGCGACGACGACAACAATCCCGCCAATAGAGATGATATCCCGGAAACCCTAATTTAGGAGGACAGCGTTGAAGATCCGCTGTCCGACCATAGTGAAGTCTTAAAAGCAATAGCTCGGCTTAAAAACCACAAAGCCGCAGGAGCCGATGGCTTACCTGCTGAGCTCTTCAGGAATGAAGGCGAAGCTCTATTTAAATATATTCATGAGCAGAATATGGTCGGAAGAATGCATTCCAAACGATTGAAACCTCAGTGTGCTCTGCCCAATCCATAAGAAAGGCGATCCTACTATTTGCGCCAACTACCGTGGGATCGCATATAAGGTCCTGTCAAGCGTATTATGTGCAAGACTGAAGCCCATCGTAAACCAGCTGATTAGACCTTATCAATGTGGCTTCAGTCCTGGCAAATCCACCTTATAGTCCGTTTACATATAGAGATTAAATCGAGATTAAGCCCTTTGAGAGATTATCTCGCTAATCTTGTTGATTTTTACGAGATTAGCCATACAAAAATTAATCTCTTCGGAACGAGATTAGAAACTAATCTAATTGCTGATCTCCTCAAAAAAGGTTTGCAATGCTGTGAACAGCGATAATTCCTTAAAAAATGCAACACTATAAAGAAGTAACAAAATGAAATGGCAAATAATTGTCTGGTGAAGGAAAATGGCTGCAACAAGAGATACATAAAAACATGGCTGAAGGTAAATACACAAAACAAAATACAGCAACGAAATGTCAAAGTTAATCTCGATCACGCTAATGTAAACAGTTAAGATTACAGCAGGAGATTAGGCTAATCTTCTTTCTCTTAATCCTCATATGTTAACGTACTATTAGGCCAAATATTTACGCTACGACAAATCTTGGAGAAGATCCTTGAAAAACAAATCGACACACACCATCTTTTTTGTCGTTTACAAAGCCGCCTTCGACAGTACAATAAGGAATCACCTATACTCCATCATGTCTGAATTTGCAGAATGCCACTAAGCAACACCAGCAGCACAGTTAAAATCGGGAAGGATCTCACTCCTCCATTCGATACCAAGCGAGATTTCAGACAAGGTAATTTCTTATCGTTCGACTTTTTCAACCTAATGATGGAGAAGATCATCCGAGCTGTTGATTTGAGGCGTAGTGACACGATATTCTACAAAAGCTGCTGGGTCATGCTGATGATATCGATATCATTGGCCATAATACGCGCGAAGTAAGTATAGCATTCTCCAGATTATCGAAAGAGTCAAGTCGAATGGGTCTTGCAGTGAACGCAGATAAGACGAAATACCTAGTGTCAACAAATAAACAGTCCCAGCGTCTTGAAAACTACGTCACTGTTGACAACATCTCCTTCGAGGTTGTTAAGGACTTCGTCTAACTGGGATTCAGCATAAACTCTCTCAACGATGTCAGTATTGAGATAAGACGAAGGATAACTCTTGTCATCAGTTGTTACTTTGGGCTGAGTAGGCAATTGAGATGCAGAACCCTCTCTCGACGAACAAAACTCACTCATTTTTGGAAACAAAAAATCAGTCGCAAAACAAAAAATCAAATAGAGCTCAAATAGAGCTAAATGATTTTGATGAATTTAGCATGCTATTAATATTATTCAATTGTATAAGTTAACACACGTATCCGCTCCAGTTGTAATATGAAGATAGTACGTGACAATTTGTCAATTTTGTCGCACACTCCATTCCCACACTAGCCAAACGCTGAGCCAGCAAAATAGAACAGCAGCAAGCCAAAATAACGACAGCGCTGCAACGGCAGATTCAACCAGTACAACAACAACAACAAAGTCAATATCAACAGCAGTGCGGTCAATGTTAGAGCAATAGCAGCAGTCACTATAGTGCAGCTAAAAGTACAACAACAACAACAACAGCATGCAGCCAATACAATAGCAACACCTACTAAAGGAACAACAACAAGATCACAACAATATCAGCAACAGTAGCGCAGCTGAAGCAACAAGTATAGTAAGATATTATAAGTTTATTTTGGGTTGTTTAAGTCAGTCTTAAGAGAGCATTTAATAAAGTAATTACACTGGCCCATAGTGCCAATCAAACTCTTTGATTTAATTTACAGTGGCACATAGTGCCAATTGAACTCCTTTGGATTAACTAACACTGGCACATAGTGCCAATTGAACTCCTCTGGATTAACTGGCGCCCAACGTGGGGCCACAAAAATTCTTTATATTAAGATTAATGTGGCCGTGAGCTCGGACTCACCAACAAGAAAAAATAGTGACATTTCTGAAAACATTTAAATAAATTTCACATAGTGAAAAAAAGTAAGGAAAAACGGTGAAAGATTGAAAAAATTAAAACTTTTGAAAACATTTAAATAAATTTCACATAGTGAAAAAAAGTAAGAAAAAACGGTGAAAGATTGAAAAAATGAAAACTTTTGAAAACATTTAAATAAATTTCACATAGTGGAAAAAAGTAAAAAAAAACTGCCAAAATAAAAAAATTTAAGCTTTTGAAAAAATTTTAAAAAAAATTTTCGCATAGCGAAAAAATTTTACTAAAAATATAAAAACTTTCAAATTGTAAAAAAACAGATAGCCTGTGTCAAGTGACTATAAAAATTGGAATATTTTTAAATAGTGGAAAATTTAAAAAAAACTCAACGAATTTTTTTTGTGAAAAAAAAACCAAAAAAGGTGAAAAAAAAAACTGCAAAGATTCTTTATAGAAGAGACATTGAAGAGAAGACATAGAAGAGAAAAAATTGTTCGAGAAAAACGGAACTTAAATTGAACTTACCAACATACAGATTGAAACAAAAGATACGTACCTGAAAAAAAGAAAATGATGATTAGAGTACTTTATATGTAAGTGTAATTTTAATATAATAATTTAATTCTTCCAAATGTTTTGAATTTATTAGAAAAATTTTAAAATTGATTAAAAAGTTTTTTTTTTAAAAAACCATTGTACTTTTACTAAATCTCAGTCAATTAATTGTTGGAGGAAGAAAGAATAACTGAAAAATAAGATAATAAATAATTGTTAATAAAAAAATTGTAACGATTGAAATGGATCCTCAAGCTCTTCAAGCCATTGTAAATGCCGCAATAAGGGCAGCAACGGAACAAACAAGACGAGAATTTCAGAGTTCTGTCGACGAGTTGACCGCTAGATTAAAAACCCTAGAGACACCGACGACCGTTATTCAATACGAACCAGTAACGATTAACCCGACCATCAAATGTGAGGAATCACTCGACTTAATAAAATCACTACCAGAGTTTAGTGGCGATAGAGCCACCTACGTATCATGGAGGCAGGCTGCCCATGCTGCGTATAAACTTTTTGAGGACTTTGACGGTAGTTCCAAGCACTACCAGGCAGTTGCCATTCTGAGGAATAAGGTGGTGGGCTCGGCAAACATGGTTTTGTCATCCTTTAATACCATTTTAAATTTTCACGCCATAATCGCTCGTCTAGACTTCACCTACGCCGACAAGAGACCCATATACCTGGTAGAGCAGGAGATGTCCACCTTAAGGCAAGGGCAACGCACAATCTCCCAGTTCTACGACGACGTGGAACGAAAACTATCATTAATAGTAAACAAAAACATTATGACAAATTACGGTAATATGGAACTGATAAACTCCCTTAATAATAAGTACCGACAAGACGCCCTTCGAGTGTTCATCTCGGGGCTTAACAAACCTCTCTGTGACATTCTTTTCTCCTCCAGACCAACAGACATGCCAACAGCTCTGGCTCTTGCCCAAGAGCTTGAATCAAACCAGGCACGATCCCTTTTTGCACAGTCATTTATAAACCAAAATCGAAACCAAACTGGCACTTTCCCAAAACCTAATAATCATGGCTTTAATAATTCACCCCATTACCGAAGAGTAACGAACGCATATCCTCGACCAGTGCCTATGGATGTAGACCCAACGTCATCCCGTTTTAGGCATAATAAGCCAGAGGGACTTTTCCGCAACTCTGCACCAAACCTTAATATCAATAGAAATCCTTTCCTTAGCCCTAATCCTCAAACTATCCGACCAACAAAAAGACCTAATGAGAGTGATAGATTGCCAGCCAATAAGCTTCAACGTGTAAACCATTTGAGGCAGCGCGAACGTGATGACAAGGACATACCTGGGTTTTATGTTGCCAAAAACCTCTACTTCCCTGAAGATTACGAAGACGAAGACGCTGACGAAAACGGCGATATGCCACAGGACGAGGAGATTGAGGCAACGGACGAAATTAATTTTTTAGAACAAGATCCCTCCTGCCCTACGTCACCAGAACATTGGCAGGGAGGAAATTAAAATTCTTAATAGATACAGGTGCCGCAAAGAACTATATTACAAATTTAGAAACCCTCAAAGGTGTCAAACATATTGATAATACATTTCTAGTTAAATCAATTCACGGAAACGAGAAAATCCATAGTAAATGCACAATAAATATTTTCGACACAAACGCTCAGTTTTTTATTCTTCCGTCACTCCAAACATTCGATGGCATTATCGGTTTCGATTTCCTCAAGGAAATTGGTGCGACTCTCGATATAAAAAAAGGAATGATTTGCTACAATAATAAGCAGGAAGAGCTTTTGTACTATTTTTGCCGCGAAGTGAACAATATTTTACCAGACCCAAATCACAACAAACAAATCTCTGTCATTATTAAAGAACAGGCAGGAGTTTTTGCAGATCCAAATGAAGCCTTGCCCTATAATACCAATATCGTAGCAACAATCCGAACAAATGATGACCAACCAGTTTACTCCAAGTCCTATCCTTATCCAATAGCCGCATCCGAGTTTGTGAATAAAGAAATTTCCGAACTATTACGAGACGGTATCATTAGGCCTTCTCGCTCCCCGTATAACAATCCAATATGGGTCGTAGGCAAGAAAGGAACCACTGAAACAGGAGAACGTAAAATGCGTTTGGTCATTGACTTTAGGAAGCTCAATGAAAAAACAACAAGCGATAGGTACCCGATTCCGGATACTTCGGTTATCCTCTCAAATTTAGGGAAATCTTCCTACTTTACTACCCTAGATCTTAAATCTGGCTTCCACCAGATAAATCTTGCTGAGTGTGATAGAGAAAAGACAGCTTTTTCTGTTAATAACGGCAAGTACGAGTTCTGTAGACTCCCATTTGGACTGAAAAATGCGCCCAGCATTTTTCAGCGAGCAATTGACGACATTCTTAGGGACGAGATAGGCAAAGCTTGTCACGTTTACATAGATGATGTAATTATATTCTCCTCTAGCTATGAACAACATAAGAATGATATAAGGCGTATCTTAAAGAAACTTTTTGAAGCTAATATGAGGGTTTCACTGGAAAAAACAAAATTTTTCAAAGAAGAGGTGGAATTTCTTGGCTTCATTGTTTCCAAGAACGGGCTGAAAACCTGCCCGGACAAAGTAAAAGATATCATTAATTACGAGGTTCCCAAAACACTCCGAGGTTTAAGATCATTTCTTGGATTGTCCGGTTACTACAGACGATTCATCAGGGACTATGCGTTGATTGCTAAACCGCTTACAAGATACTTGCGGGGCGAAAATGGAAACATTAGTGCTAATCAATCAAAAAACGTTCGAATAGAGTTCGACGAAGAGGCACAGAGAGCCTTTAGCAAGATAAAGGAAATTGTGGCGTCAGAAGACGTACTTTTACTTTATCCTGATTACGAAAAACCATTCGAACTAACCACCGATGCATCGTCATATGCGTTAGGTGCAGTTCTCTCTCAAGAGGGACGGCCTATAACTATGATTTCCAGGACTCTCTCTTCGACTGAAGAGAATTACGCAACCAATGAACGTGAACTGCTCGCAATAGTTTGGGCTTTGCAGAAGCTCAGAAATTATCTTTATGGTGTTAAACAGTTGAGTATTTTTACTGACCATCAGCCCCTCACGTTCGCTATATCAGACAAAAATCCTAACTCAAAATTGAAAAAGTGGAGAGCGTTTGTAGAGGAATTTGCACCGAAATTCTTTTATAAACCTGGCAGGGCGAACATTGTAGCCGACGCCTTGTCCAGACAACATATCAATGCTTTAGAAAACTCTAGTAGTTCATCAAAAACAGTCCACAGTGAAGAATCACTGACAAAAACAATTCCCACGGTTGAGAATCCCATAAACTGTTTCAGAAATCAGCTTATCCTGGAAGAAGGAAATACAGAAACAAATACCTCAAAAATACTTTTCAAATCCCAAGTTAGACATCGTATTGTTTTTTCCAGTATAGATAATCTTTTGAAGACTATCAGATTATGCGTCAATCCCAACGTAGTCAACGGAGTATTGTGTGACCTACCTACCTTGGCCAAGATTCAGGATAAAATTATTTCAATGTTCCCTGCTGTTAAATTCCTACATGCAGCAAAGCAGGTGACAGATATCTTTAATAAAAATGACCAAAAGGAAATCTTGCAAACGGAGCACAATAGAGCCCATCGTTCGGTGCAAGAAAACCTTAAACAAGTTCTAGACGACTATTATTTCCCTGACATGCGTAAGAGCCTGAAAGAGATAACTTCAAATTGTAGAATCTGTAGAGAAGCAAAGTATCAGCGCCACCCTCCGAACCCAGAGATTGGCAAAACACCCTTACCCCAAAATCCTGGTGAAATTTTGCACATCGACATCTACTCTACTGACAATCAACACTTTCTAACTTGTGTTGACAAATTCTCAAAATTTGCCATAGTTTCAGCAATAAATTCCAGATCAATAGTAGATATTAAAGAACCCATACTACAAATTTTAATTTTTTCAAAAACACCAAAACAATTGTCTGTGACAATGAAAAATCTTTTAATTCACATACAATTAGTTCGCTAGTAAGGGACCATTTTGGTATAAACATATTTACAACACCTCCACATCATAGCACTACAAACGGACAGGTTGAGCGATTCCATAGTACGCTTTCAGAAATAGCCAGATGTACAAAATTAACACAAGGTATCAATGACACGATTGACTTAATTTTACTTGCTACGGCGAAGTACAATAGAACAATTCATTCTACCACAAAAAAACGACCGATAGATATTATCCATTCTATGCCTGAAGCTCTGCGAAAAGAAATCGAATCAAGAATAGCTATAGCACAACACGTAGAGTTGCAACGACTAAATTCTAGGAAAAAAACTAGACAGTTCGAACCAGGTGACAAGGTTTATGTTAAAACGAATAGAAGAATAGGGAATAAATTCTCAAAACTCTATATTGAAAAAGTAGTCGAAAAAGACTTAGGAACTACTTTATTGATTGAGGGTAAAAAGGTCCATAAAAGTAATATAAGATAATATTCTTGTATTTTCAGGATTTTTATAATAACAATAGCTCAGGCGAAACTAGCCAAATTTTTAAATTACACCAATTCACACTACATTCCGATAACCGATGGAGCAGTGGCTGTTTACAATAGCTACGGGTTCCTACTGCATAGAACAAACCTGACTGATTATGAAACCATAGCCCATGATACCGAAAACTTACTCGACCACTTTCCACATTCGCACATGAGGAAATTACTTAAAGCAGATGTGGACCAGATCTTTAACTTACTTAGCGCGCTCAGAATTCATCATCGACACTCGCGAAGTATCAATTTTTTGGGAACGGCACTGAAATACATTGCTGGCACTCCAGATTTCGATGACTTTAATCAGGTGGCCACTAAGGAAGAAGCTTTAATAGAGGCTAATGAAAAACAGATACTTATAAACACTGAAATGCAGATTAGAATTAACCAATTAACAGAGACAGTAAACAAGCTTCTAAATGTTACAATGAAAAAAGAAATAGACACCGGACACCTATTTGAACTAGCTACTGCCAGAAACAAGGCCATAATAACGAGTATTGAGGATACCATCTATTCGGTCATTCTTGGAAAAGTAAATGTAATTAATCCTATTATACTAGATAGTACCGAAATACAAAATTTGTTAGTCGCGGAACACTTTGCAAATATTAGCATAAGTGATATTTTAAGTATATCAAAACAGAAAATATTTCAAGACAGTAATAGTATCCATTTCGTAATTAAGTATCCAAAAATTGAAGAAATATGTAATAGAATTAAGATATTGCCCGTAGTACGTAACAATAAAATCTTGCTGTTAGAAACCAATACCGTTGCCAACTGCAAAATAGTACATGAACCGCTCGAAAATTGCAGAGATGCAGCCACAATGACATTCTGTCAACCTCTAAAAGGAAACTCCTGCGTGCAGCAATTACTGAACAATAATTTTGCAACATGCAAGACCACTTCGGCATACCATATTACACCAGTCGAAGAAATCGATGATGGACTAGTAATTGTGAATGATCAGACAGCAGAGATACAGGAAGGAAATAATCCAGCAATTTTGATGCATGGAACCCTTCTTGTTACTTTCGAAAGCGAAATAACCATAAACGGAACAACCTTTACGAATTGGAAGAAAATCAGTCATTCACACCCTCAACCCGCATCAGTTAAATTTGTCAATATCACGGACCACGTTACGCTGTTATTACTTCCGTACTTACATGAGGTTAATATAAAAAACATTGGTCATATTGCCAGCCTGAAAGAACTAATCCATCAACAATCTACGCAATGGCTAACAATTTTCATTTCCTCGATAGTAACAGTCGCAATCATTGTTATTGTTTTGTTAATCACAAGACGTCGCAATAAGATAAACAACGTCATAGCCCTAGAAAGAGTTTTAAAGGAAACCGGGGACGGCTCCTCTTAACAGGGGGAGAAGTTAACACACGTATCCGCTCCAGTTGTAATATGAAGATAGTACGTGACAATTTGTCAATTTTGTCGCACACTCCATTCCCACACTAGCCAAACGCTGAGCCAGCAAAATAGAACAGCAGCAAGCCAAAATAACGACAGCGCTGCAACGGCAGATTCAACCAGTACAACAACAACAACAAAGTCAATATCAACAGCAGTGCGGTCAATTTTAGAGCAATAGCAGCAGTCACTATAGTGCAGCTAAAAGTACAACAACAACAACAACAGCATGCAGCCAATACAATAGCAACACCTACTAAAGGAACAACAACAAGATCACAACAATATCAGCAACAGTAGCGCAGCTGAAGCAACAAGTATAGTAAGATATTATAAGTTTATTTTGGGTTGTTTAAGTCAGTCTTAAGAGAGCATTTAATAAAGTAATTACACTGGCCCATAGTGCCAATCAAACTCTTTGATTTAATTTACAGTGGCACATAGTGCCAATTGAACTCCTTTGGATTAACTAACACTGGCACATAGTGCCAATTGAACTCCTCTGGATTAACTTATATCCTATTAAAATTTATGCATTTTTTAGTATATTATAAATAATATTATAAGGGTATTCATGCAAAACGGCAAACTTATATATTGGTCAATAAGATATTTTAATGAGGTTGGTTGAGGACGAATACCCTTAATATCATTGTTTGAATAATATAACACACAAAGGAATGTTGTGGTAAGGTAAATTGGCAAATGCCGTTCATTTTGTTTTTGTAAAGTTGTACCCAAGTACTCACTAATTACAAGTGATTCAGCGAGCATTATACAAGGGGGCGTGGCAGCTCGAATCTGCAATATCGAATAACTTTAGAATTATAGGTCGCAAAACATTGGAATTAGGTGTTCGGCCTCGATTTACATGTACCGTTCCACTGGTAAAATTTTATGGGCGTTGGGAAAAGGGTGTGGCACTTTTTCAACTGCCCAAATTGTGGGTATAACTTTCGAATTATTAGTCACACATCAATGAAACTCGGTAAGAATATACTATTTAGTCTTGTCATTTGACTGGAAAAATTGAGTGAGCATTGGACAAGGGGGCATGGCACCGCCCATATAAATCAAACTTATGGTATCAAATAGCTTTGGAGTTAAATGCCGCATAATAATGAAACTCGGTATGGAGTTGCCACTTGGTAATGTCCATCTACTAGAAAACCGAGACGGGCATTGTGCAAGGGGGTGTGGCTCCGCCCATACAATAACAATTTTTGATATCGAATAGCCTATGAAAGTAAGTCACAAAACGTTGAATTTTAGAATAGAACTACTATTTGGCGATGCATTTCTACTAAAAAATTTGGACAGGCATTGATCAAGGGGGTGTGGCTCCGCCCATACATGCCAAAGTTTTGATATCGAATAGATATGGAAATTAAAGTCGCATAACATTAAAACTCACAATGGAGTTCATAGTGTTATTATTATGTATTAAAGAGTGATTTTTTAAGTGCCTGATAACTTTTTTTTTAAAAAAAACGCATAAAATTTGCAAAATCTCATCGGTTCTTTATTTGAAACGTTAGATTGGTCCATGACATTTACTTTTTGAAGATAATTTCATTTAAATGTTGACCGCGGCTGCGTCTTAGGTGGTCCATTCGGAAAGTCCAATTTTGGGCAACTTTTTCGAGCATTTCGGCCGGAATAGCCCGAATTTCTTCGGAAATGTTGTCTTCCAAAGCTGGAATAGTTGCTGGCTTATTTCTGTAGACTTGACGTAGCCCCACAAAAAATAGTCTAAAGGCGTCAAATCGCATGATCTTGGTGGCCAACTTACCGGTCCATTTCTTGAGATTAATTGTTCTCCGAAGTTTTCCCTCAAAATGGCCATAGAATCGCGAGATGTGTGGCATGTAGCGCCATCTTGTTGAAACCACATGTCAACCAAGTTCAGTTCTTCCATTTTTGGCAACAAAAAGTTTGTTAGCATCGAACGATAGCGATCACCATTCACCGTAACGTTGCGTCCAACAGCATCTTTGAAAAAATACGGTCCAATGATTCCACCAGCGTACAAACCACACCAAACAGTGCATTTTTCGGGATGCATGGCCAGTTCTTGAACGGCTTTTGGTTGCTCTTCACTCCAAATGCGGCAATTTTGCTTATTTACGTAGCCATTCAACCAGAAATGAGCCTCATCGCTGAACAAAATTTGTCGATAAAACACATTTCGAACCGAACACTGATTTTGGTAATAAAATTCAATGATTTGCAAGCGTTGCTCGTTAGTAAGTCTATTCATGATGAAATGTCAAAGCATACTGAGCATCTTTCTCTTTGACACCATGTCTGAAATCCCACGTGATCTGTCAAATACTAATGCATGAAAATCATAACCTCAAAAAAATCACCCTTTACTTATAAGGCATTAATTACTTACTTACTTACTTACTTATCTGGCGCTTACAACCGTAAGTCGGTTTTGGCCTCGTATAAGAAATTGCGCCAGCCATTTCTGTTCTGCGCTTGCTGGCGCCAGTTGGAAACACCAAGTGTAGTCAGGTTATCCAACACCTGATCCTTCCAACGAAGATGTGGGCGTCCTCTTCTGCGTTGACCACCACCGGGCACCGAATCGAATATTTTTTTCGCTGGAGCGTCGTTTTCCATTCGCTCAACATGACCTAGCCAGCGGAGCCGCTCGATTTTGATACGCTTAACTATGTCGATGTCAGCGTACAGCTCATACAGCTCGTGGTTCCATCGAATTCGGTACTCGCCATTGACGCAGATTGGACCGAAGATCTTACGAAGGATCTTTCTCTCGAAGGCTCCCAAAGTCTTTTCATCATAACTGCTCAACGTCCAGGTTTGTGCTGCATATAATAGGACGGGCATGATTAGTGACTTATAGAGCGTGAGTTTTGTTCGTCGAGAGAGGGCTCTGCTTCTCAATTGCCTACTCAGCCCAAAGTAACACCTGTTGGCAAGAGTTATCCTTCGCTTTATCTCAATACTGACATCGTTGAAAGAGTTTACGCTGGATCCCAGGTAGACGAAGTCCTTAACGACCTCGAAGTAGATGTTGTCAACAGTGACGTGGTTTCCAAGACGCTGGGACTGTTTATTTGTTGACACTAGGTATTTCGTCTTATCTGCGTTCACTACAAGACCCATTCGACTCGACTCTTTCGCTAACCTGGAGAATGCTGCGCTGACTTCGCGCGTATTATGGCCAATGATATCGATATCATCAGCATACGCCAGCAGCATAATACTTTTGTAGAATATCGTGCCGCTGCGTCTCAAATCAGCAGCTCGGATGATCTTCTCCATCATTAGGTTGAAAAAGTCGCACGATAAGGAATCACCTTGTCTGAAACCTCGTTTGGTATCGAATGGAGGAGTGAGGTCCTTTCCAATTTTAACTGTGCTGCTGGTGTTGCTCAGTGTCATTCTGCAAAGGCGGATGAGCTTTGCAGGAATACCAAATTCAGACATGGTGGAATATAGATGATTCCTTATTGGACTGTCGAAGGCGGCTTTGTAATCGACAAAAAGATGGTGTGTGTCGATTTGTTTTTCTAGGGTCTTCTCCAAGATTTGTCGTAGCGTAAATATCTGGTCTATGGTGGATTTACCAGGTCTGAAGCCACACTGATAAGGTCCAATCAGCTGGTTTACGATGGGCTTCAGTCTTTCACATAGTACGCTCGACAGGACCTTATATGCGATATTCAGAAGGCTTATCCCACGGTAGTTGGCGCAAATTGTGGGATCGCCTTTCTTGTGGATTGGGCAGAGCACACTGAGGTTCCAATCGTTTGGAATGCATTCTTCCGACCATATTCTGCATAGAAGCTCATGAATGCATTTAAATAGAGCTTCGCCTCCATTCTTGAAGAGCTCAGCAGGTAAGCCATCGGCTCCTGCGGCTTTGTTGTTTTTAAGCCGAGCTATAGCTTTCAAGACTTCACTATGGTCGGGCAGCGGAACTTCAACGCTGTCGTCCAAAATTGGGGATTCCGGAATATCATCTCTATTGGCGGGATTGTTGTCGTCGTCGCCATTCAGAAGCCTAGAGAAGTGTTCCCTCCACATCATCAGTGTACTCTGGATATCTGTCACTAGATTCCCATTTTCATCCTTGCAGGAAGAGGCTCCGGTCTTGAAACCATCGGCCAGGCGTCTTATTTTTTCGAAAAATTTTCGGACCTCATTCCTGTCACCATGCATCTCAATTTTCTCGCACTCACGCATTTCCGCTTCCCTTTTCTTTCGCCTGAAAATGCGTCTCTCTTCCCTCCTCTTCTCTTTGTATCGCTCCTTAGCAGCACGCGTTACAACCGACTGCAGGGTGGCTTTGTAGGCGGCATCTTTTTCTGCAGTGGCGTCGCGACACTCTTGGTCGTGCCACTGGTTTCGGCGAGGGCGGTGATAGCCAATCACCTCTTCGGCAGCCGTACGCATAGAGTGGGAAATGTGATTCCACTGCGCGCATATATCGTCGATCGGAGGAGTGCTTTCTTGAAGCAGGAGTGAGAGTCGAGTAGCGAAGTCTTCGGCTGTTTGCTTTGATTGCAGCTTTTCGACGTCTAGCTTTCTTTGTGCTGGATTGCGCGCATTCTTGGTTGCGCACAGGCGTGTACTGATCTTGGCTGCGACAAGATAATGATCCGAGTCTATATTGGCACCACGGATCGTGCGTACATCTAAAACACTAGAAGAGTGCCTTCCGTCAATCAAAACGTGATCAATTTGGTTGCGCGTCTTTTGATCAGGAGACAGCCAAGTTGCTTTATGAATATTGAGATGCTTGAATCTAGTGCTACTAACGACCATGTTTCGCGCTGCGGCAAAGTCAATCAGCCTCATTCCGTTATCGGAGGTATTGTCGTGGAGGCTGAACTTTCCGACTGTTGGACCAAAGATATTTTCTTTTCCCACCTTGGCGTTGAAGTCACCAAGCACGATTTTTATGTCGTGGCGGGGGCTGCGCTCATAGGCCTCTTCAAGGCGCTCGTAGAAGCTGTCTTTGGTCTCATCGTCCTTATCTTCTGTCGGAGCG
Organism: Pherbina coryleti; assembly: GCA_943735915.1. Classification (NCBI taxonomy): domain Eukaryota; kingdom Metazoa; phylum Arthropoda; class Insecta; order Diptera; family Sciomyzidae; genus Pherbina; species Pherbina coryleti. The sequence continues at coordinate 77,220,245 of OX030951.1, forward strand.
TGCGCACAAATCAGGCTTATGTTGAAAAATCTTGCCTTGACACGGATTATGGCAAGTCGTTCGTTCACAGGTGTGAATCGCAGAACATGATGTCGTAGTCGCTTGCCAACCACGAATCCGCATCCAAATTCGTGCTTCTCCGCATGGCCGCTGTAGTAGATATCACAGGATGCTTGCCGTGAGCAACCCTGTCCCTTCCATCGCATTTCTTGGATTGCAGTGATATCAGCTTTGTATCTTTCTAAGATATCTATCAATTGGATAGAGGCACCATCCCAATTAAGGGTTCGGACGTTCCAGGTGCATATCCGTAAATCATTGTCAGTTTTTCGTTTGCGGTAGTCGTCATCAGATTTGGGGATCATTTTTATCTTATTTCTTTGTCGTTTCATTGAAATTTGTTTTTACGTGGTGGGCATCAAACCCAACGCACAACCCTTTAAAGGCAGGGGGAGCCCGCCGCTCAGATTAGCCGTCAAACTAACGGTTGCCAGTTTGCCGTTTCTAGAGGACACCACGCAGAGGTTTGAGTCGACTTGAGACGAGTTCGACATGGATAATGCTGGCCTCACCAGGTTGAGGCAGTCAGACACGTTGCCATGTGAAGATCGCCCCCTTGACCCTCACGCGTTGCCTTGTGAGGATCGTCCTCCATTTGGCGATTTTGTAAAAAAATTTGTACTTGTACTGGTGTCCAAGTTGGATCAAAGAAGATAGCACCAAAATACTCACCGTACCTCAAAACCACAATATACCAATTTTCATTCTAATCGCATAAAGAAAATTTGGAAAAAAATCTTGTACATACAAAAGTTTGCTTGATTTTAAGATACATATAAAAGGTATGCTTGAAATATTTCTAGACAGTTTAAAAGTTTAGGTGTTATCTGTTTTTCTCTTTTAAATGAATATTATTCTTTAAAAAATATATTTTTTGGTAAAAGTCGAGGTGACAATTAAGCAAGCTACTGCTACAGTGTCTCGGACACCTATTGCATAACTTTTGTAAGAAGGTCTAACATTTTTTATCTCGAAAAATTGGTTTAATCATTTTATTTTAGAATAAATTAAATTTTTTTTTAATTTACTTTCAGAATGGAGTTTTAATCGAAACTTAAAAAAAGTTTTCCTCATCAGACTGTTAAAATCAATAACTACAACTATTTTTTTCAACCTGTATGATAACGGGCTAATCGTCTGGATTGTTTAGTTGTATCAATGTCGGTATTAATAGACTATAAAAATCCTTTACGTTTAGTTATTTGCTCTAAAAGTTTTGTTGAGTGAATATTGAATTCAACAACTTGTCTGCTCTACCTGACTGCCAGTCTATATCTAATGTCTATATATAATGTTGATATCTCATTACCTAAGATAAATTTTTGTTCATAAGTACGTGTATAGACAGGACCTGAAATGCTCTTTTTTCTACTGTGAATATTTTCGGTCTTTGTTTTAAATCATTGTAAACATTGCATCAGGTACGTAAATATATCCAATTCGCTTACTCTCGACGATAACAAAAACAGTTTTTACGCTTTGAAGCTGGAAATAAATATTTTTAAATAGTACACTTGAGTATTTGACTCCATTATTTTCGTTGATGCTTATTTATTTTTAGCTCTGTAAGTCTCTATAGGGATATGATGGGTAAAAGGCTTGGTAGCATTACCACTCAATCAGACAGTTTTAACGAACAGTTTGACCGAACGAACAGTTTTAACTATAAATTTATTGCGAACAGTGTTCGCCCAGTCTTAAGAATCCGATCAGGTCAAAATAACAAAGTTTTATCATTCGCACTGTTTGGAGTTTGTTCAATATTTTTGAGTGGATTATATAATGCGTTGCTTGTTAAAGAGGGAGAAGTAAAAAACATAAAAACGAAAGGAAGTTAAGTATTTAAGTTAGTAGAAATTAAATCCAATTGAAGGGTTATACATTTTTTCATATAAGGTGTATTCACGATCTTAGCTGTGCTCTTGTGCAAAAGAGTAAAAAAGAAACAAAACAGACCTATACAATAACAAAATATACGTTCTGTCAAAATGTACTCTTGCACAAAAGCGCTGATGATACACTAGGGATATTCACGATTCAGTGCACTTGCTAGTGCAGTTGAGAAAATATCCTTTTCAATTTTAAACCCCAGTTCTAACCAAATATATACATTCTGCTTTAAAATCATGTTTAATTTTGTATTATTGTAAGTAAAGTAAATTCAAATGTGCTTTAAAATTATTAACAGATTGATATCAGATTCAAAGATATAAAATGATAACAGTAACATGGATTCACTTTCGGGGACCACTTTTCGGCTCTTATTAAGCCTGTCCCTGGCCAGCGCCTGCCAGACCTACGTTAAAGTATAAAAGCTGAAATTTTTTTGTGTGTTCTCACCAGCATAGAGTACAATGTTTGGGGGTTACAAATCTTGACTAGTGCCTTCGCCAGGAATCTTCGCTAGGAATCTGGTAATTTTGTGGAACTAAGGAACCTTCATAAAAAATTGCAGCCAAAACCCATTATTTTTGACAGAATTTTTTTTTTAAATTCAAACCGCTGGGTCAGACTGATTCCGAAGTCCTTATGGACTTAATACCTTCTTGAATACAGCTTTCACAAAATGAGTGGAAATATGCGTTTGAGCCACTTTATAGCTTTGTGATTAAATTTAAGAGTTTTTTTAACATATATAAATTATATATGATATTTTATAGAAATGAATTTATTTATTTATTTATGACTTTTTATAGAAATGAATTTGTATTTTATGATAACGAATTTTTGTTTTAAATAAAATACACGTGTGTGGTAAAAAGCTTTTAAATGAAAGACGAGAACTTAGTTGCTTGGTAGTTTAATGATTACTGACTCATGTCAAAAAAAAGTATTTTAGTACAAGCATGATGAACATAAGTGAGATCAACAGTAAAATAGAGAGCGTGTTATGAATGACAACCAGAACAATAATGTGGTGCCAGATTGTTTAAAGTAATACATTTTCAATTACATAGTTTCAATTCAAGGGTAATTTAACAATACTGAATATTAGTTAGGATAGCATTTAATGTATGATAAAAATGTAAATGAAAGTATATAAATTCATCTCCTGCAACATACTCCGCCCGTTGAAAGGATATGATCTTTCAAATGTATTCGCATTGTGGTAGTGGCGCTATCTTGTGAATAGGTCGTCGTAAAATACCCTTCTTTGTACGAAGATCTACAACTCTAACCTTGCCGTCTGCGCCAGCAATAGTTGAAGTAACCCGTGCCAGTAACCATTGCTGTGGCGGGATATTATCTTCATGGATGATAACTAATTGTCCGGTTTTAACGTTGGGTTTCTCTGAAAACCATTTAGCTTTCTGTTGAAGTTGAAGTACGTAGTCACGGAGCCAGAGTTCCCAAAAACGCTGCTTCAAATAGGCAACACGCTGCCAACGGGATAAATAAGTAATATTGGCATCAGTATAATGTTCATCTGGAGCTGCCATGAGCGTTGAACCAATTAACAAGTGCGCCGGGGTCAGCGCTTCACCATCATTTGGATCATTAGACATCTGGACTAAAGGACGAGAATTTAATATTGCTTCAACTTCTGTTAAAATTGTTTGAAGTTCTTCATATGTTAAGTTAGCTTGACTGATATTTTTGTATAGTAATAACTTGGTGGACTTAACTGCTGCCTCCCAGAGACCACCAAAGTGCGGTGCTCTAGGAGGAATGAAACAAAATTCAAATCCAGTTTTTGTGCAGTAAGATAAAACATCAGCTTTCCCACTGAAAAGCGTCTGTTGAAAGTTTGCTAGCTTTGCTTGAGCTCCCACAAAATTTGTTGCGTTATCGCAAAAAATGCGTTGAGGAACCCCACGACGAGCGATGAAACGTTTGAGACATAACAAGAAGGCATTGGTTGATAATTCTGTGACAAGTTCTGTGTGTATTGCCTTCGACGCAAAACATACGAAAATGGCTGCGTATGTCTTGTATGGAGCTTTGCCTCTTATTTTGAAAGATGTCAAGAACGGTCCGCAGAAATCAACACCTGTTATCAAAAATGGCCGTTGCGCCCTTAACCGGTCCGCAGGTAGATCACCCATGATTTGCTGCATAAGCTTAGGCTTATAATGAAAGCAATGAATACATTGCCTTACAACTTTGCGCACGACCTCTCGAGCATTAATTACCCATATTTTTTCGCGTAGTAAAGCGATAACCACTTTGGGTCCTGCGTGTAGATGACTTCGATGCAAAAATTCAATATAAAGGTAAATAAAGCGATGGTCTTTCGGCATTAAAGCGGGAAATCTTGCATCGAATGGAATTGGTGCCTTTGACAACCTACCACCGACTCTTACAAGACTTATTTCATTATCATCAATTACCTTGTTGTGAATAAATGGCGATAGTTTTTGAATGCTTGGTTGTACCACTTTCCCAGTTTTAAGATTTTGAATTTCTTCTCTATATGATGAAGCTTGAATTGCCGCTAAGATTCTTCAAAAGGTGTTGTTCAGTTCATTTGAAGGCAAATGCAAGATATCAGCTGCATTAAGAGATTTGTCGGATGGAACTCTGTTGAAAAAGCGAAAAATGTAAGAAATTATTCTGAGAATTCGATAGTACGAAGAAGTTCTGTTGATTATATTGTTAATAAGAGACCCCACGCTGTCACTGTTGTTGCATTTAAAAACAACCATTTTTCTTGTTTCAGCTGGCATATCAACCTTCAATTCATCGTGAGACTGTTCCTTGGGCCAATTTTTGCTGTCGCAACGGAAAAAGTCAGGACCCGTGAACCAAATTGTACTTGGTAATTCAGCCGCGCTGCAACCTCGTGATACAATGTCAGCCGGATTGCTTTTGGATGGGATATGCTTCCATACCACGTTCTTTGTTCCTTCTTGAATCTCCGAGATACGATTCCCGACAAAACAATTTAGTTGCGACGAATGCATTTTCATCCACTGTAACACAATTTTAGAGTCGGTCCAGAAATAACTACAATTTATTAAATGTTTAATTTTATGATGTATTTTTTGCCATGTTCGACAAAGCAGAAGGACAGAGCAAAGTTCTAATCTTGGTAACGATTGTGCTTTAATTGGTGATACCTTTGACTTAGCGATAAGTAGTGTTACCTTGTAAGTGTCATCAATTTTAGTACGAATATAGATACAGCATCCGTATGCACGTTGCGATGCATCCGCAAATCCGTGAAGTTCGCTAAGATGACACATAGAAGTATTAACAAAACGTGGTACTTCAATATTGTTTATAAACGGCAAATCTCCTTCAATTTTAAGCCACAATGACTGTAAATCCTTTGGTAAAGGCTCGTCCCAGCTCAAGTTTCTAATCCACATTTCTTGTATAAGAATTTTGCTGCGTATGATTACTGGGCTAAGCAATCCTAACAGGTCAAAGGTTTTAGCAACGACCGATAAAATTGTTCGTTTCGTAGCAAGTTTAATTTTTTTGAAATCGAATTGGAAACAAAACGTGTCGCGATCTGGTCTCCAAGACATGCCTAAGGCCTTTGCCATATCGTTATCATCCGTTTTTATTGGAGTTTCAGATGCGCCATTTAAGATGATTTCTTTTGAGTTGCTGTTCCATTTTGCCAACTGCAGACATGATCGATTTAAGATTTCAGTTAACTCAAATTTTTTAAGTCGAAGTTCTTCTATAGTGTCTGCGCCGGTGAGAACATCATCAACGTATAAATCGTTTCGCAATACAGCCGCCCCAAGTGGAAATTTTTTACTATAAATATCCGCAATGTAAAACAACGAGCGAATGGCGAGAAATGGTGATGCAGACATTCCATAGGTTACAGTCTGTAATTGATATATTTGAAGAAGTTTATTGGGATCAGTTCTCCAAAAGATTAACTGGAACCATCTGTCTTCTTCCTTTAACATGAATTGGCGGTACATTTTAGATATATCTGCGGTTAGTGCAAATTTAAATAAACGAAAGGTAAGAAGAGTAGTAATAAGGTCTTGCTGAATAGTAGGTCCAACCATTAATAGGTCATTTAAAGATACATTTGAAGACGTCTGCGCAGAAGCGTCGAAAACTACTCTTAGTTTTGTAGTTGCATTCTGTGGTCGAAGAACTGCGTGGTGTGGTATAAAATAGTGCGGCCTGTAATGATCAAATTGGTCTACTATAGCCATATGTCCCAGGGCCAAGTATTCGTCCATAAAGTCTACATACATTCTTTTGAGAATATCATCCCGTTGTAGCTTGCGTTCCAATGAAATAAAACGTTTACGGGCCACTTCAAAGGAATCGCCCAAAGCATCCGAACCCTTTTTGAAAGGAAGACCCACTTGTATACGTCCGTTAGGCAAAATGGTGACATTTTCTATAAAATGATGTTCACACAACTTATCGTTCTCTGAAATTGTAGTTGTTAAATTGTTGTATTCCTCGATTTCCCAGAACCGTTGCACAATGGTATTTAGTGGCAGTATCTCTTTAACTAAATTGCAATGAAATTCTGGAGCCGTAGTGCTCAGTTCAAATTTGCCACCTACTATCCATCCAAAGACAGTTTTAACGAGCCTAGGCATTCCTTCGCCTAAAGATAATTTTTCGTTGAGCAACAGATCGAAGAATATCTCTGAACTTATCAATAAATCAATTTTGCCAGGTCTGTTAAACGTTGGATCAGCTAATTTAATATGTGGCGGAATTTTCAAATTGAACTTATTTATGAACTCACCAGGCTGCTGCGAAGAAATTGACTTCGTAACGGAGAACTCGGTTGACCACTCGAAGTTTGTAATTCGTGATTGAATGGTGGCCAAAACCTTATATTTTAATTGCGTTCGTATGTCTGAAATTCCAGAAATTTCTTGGTTAAAATATTGTTTCTCTAGTTGGAGTCTCTTGGCAGTTTCCTCTGTGATAAAATTAAGTTCAGAGCATGAATCTAAAAGCGCACGCACGGGTTGCATATTTCCACATTTGTCCCTAATTAAAACCACTGCTGTAGGAATAATTGCCTTTCTACTCGAACGAGTAATGAATGATGATGATGACGTTTGAGATAGAGACTGGTATTGTTGGTTTGAACTCGAAAGATTCTGTTCGGCTTTAGTGATTTCGGATGGTAAAGCTTTTTGGGTTTGTGTAGAAAAAATATGCAAATGCGTATGGTGCGAGACTCTACATACACGACAGCGCGAGAGAGATTGACATTTTGTTACAGAGTGCCCTTTACGCAGACAGTTATTGCAAAGCCCATTTTTTTTTACAAATTCAAACCGTTGAGACACGGGCAGCGCAATAAAGTTTGAACAATTTCCAATAAAGTGATCTGAAGAGTTGCAATAACTGCACAAAGTTTTTGAGTTTAAAAATATTTGTGATGATGATTTGGATCGTGATTTCGACTTGCCTTTTGCCTCACGAGGCTGATAGTTATCTATGCTTTTGCTACGACTTTCTAGGAACTGACATCGCCTACTAAGTAATTGATAGCAATCATCCCATGATGGTTACTTCAAAAAGTCTTGCCTTTCATCGTAATTCACCTTGGTGTCAGGATCTAACCTTGACAAAACTATGTGTATCAATATTGCATCCATAACTTCTTGTTCCGACCCTAAAGATAGCAATGAGCCTCTCAAAGCGGAAACAGTGTCGATGATATTACGAAGAATGTCGACGTCAGCATTTTTCATAGAAGGAATGTTGAATAGCTCGGAGATGTGGTCGAGAAAAATTAAGACATCGTTATCATAACGTTCCTTCAAACGTGTTAGCGCTTTAGGATAGTTATCTTCCGACACTTGGAATGACTCGACTACCGCTAGAGCGGGCCCAGATAAACAACTCAACAAATAATTAAATTTATCGATAGCAGATATTGATGGATCATCGTTAACCATGTACGAAAACGACGAAAAAAAACGTTTGTACTGTGAGTACTTGCCATCAAACCGTGGCAATTTTAAGTTTGGCAAGCGGCTAGAGTGCGATAATCCGACGTTCGAACAATTAATAAAGCTTGCCTCAGCTGTACTGGCTCGGCGTTTTAAATTTAAAAAGGAAATTAACTTTGCCTTTGCACTGACAAACAGCTCCTCAAGGTCACTTCTAGCAGAATCTAAGGGATTAACTTTTTCAATTTGTGTTTGAACATGATTTAATTCTTTAAAATAGGATTCAAGAATTTGCAATCTGCACTCTAAAATCGTCATGTCTGCCTTATCACCTTCTTTTTCTACCTTTGCTTTAAGAGTAGAAATATTTCTCTTGATGTTTGTTCGTTGTTGCTTCAAAATTGGCAGTTCAGTGTCTGTACCTGTTGTAGCAGACCCACTCTCTGATTTTTCCATATTTTAAATTTGATATTAAATTATTGAAATTATAAAGATTATAACAACAGTAAATCGTTACTTATTAATTAATAATCGCAAAAAAATAGCTTGATGGTTAGAAGTTTCTGCAGTGTTCTTGTGATGAGTGCTTTTTGACGAAGAAAATTGAGCTTGAAATTGAGACGAAGAAAATTGAGCAGCACTTCTGCCTTAGCGAAGATTTCAACGTTAGCGAAGATAAAATAAAGGAAATTTACTCAACCGATGGTTTTTGAGTTGACGAGCAGGAATTGAGTTTAGATTATGCTCAAACGATGATTTTGAGTTGAAAACGATAAATTAAGCTGTAATTAAACTCAAACGAAGAGTGCCGACAAAATGTTGTATAACTGGTTCGATGGCGTGATGATAATAACAGGATTTATGTTGAAGACGAAGAGTTGAGCTGTAATTTAGCCCAAACGAACAGTACCGACGAAATATTAACTTTCGTTCAGATTAATATTAATTTTATGTCCAAATTACTTTCAATAACTGCCAGAACTAATAACTCCCGTAGTAACCCAGGATTAATAGTTATCTTCGTATGTAATTCCTATGAAGAGATGAAACGTTGCAAAGTATGAACTCCCGGCTGCTGTGTGCGTTATTGTATATTATACCAGCTGCTCATACTTAACTTATGTGTATTATTTAATTTTAATTTATTTGGAACACAGCTAGTTTTCATATTATTTACAGCTGTGTCCTGTCACGGTCGCCATTTAATGTGTGGTAAAAAGCTTTTAAATGAAAGACGAGAACTTAGTTGCTTGGTAGTTTAATGATTACTGACTCATGTCAAAAAAAAGTATTTTAGTACAAGCATGATGAACATAAGTGAGATCAACAGTAAAATAGAGAGCGTGTTATGAATGACAACCAGAACAATAATGTGGTGCCAGATTGTTTAAAGTAATACATTTTCAATTACATAGTTTCAATTCAAGGGTAATTTAACAATACTGAATATTAGTTAGGATAGCATTTAATGTATGATAAAAATGTAAATGAAAGTATATAAATTCATCTCCTGCAACAACACGTTTTAAATGTAATATAATATATGTGAGTTTTTATTTTCGTGTGTTTGAAGTTTAGTTGAAATTTGATGTAAGTGTAACCATCTAGATAGTTTAGTTAATAGTTGATGTAAGTGTGGACATCTAGATAATCCTATACTATTTTGTAAAGAGAAACCCTTTTTCTTTTGGTAGATTTTTTTTCCATTTGGTAGATTTTTAAAGATTTTGGTAGCTTAAGGCCCATATTAAGTACGACAACTCAACTTAAGTTGACGTGACTTAAGACATAAATTTTCAGTTGAGCTGTGGTGTAAAATTGCTGTTTCTATTGGATTGCTCCATACAAATATAACGTAATTTGTATGGAGCATTTTATATGAATATAACGTCAAAGGCGTTATGTGTATGCCATATATATGGCATATCTAACAGTTAGGTGTCTAGCTGGGATGTGACAAAGAATAAAGTTTTTCTAGCTTTGTTTTTATGTATTTCTTTTTTTTTTAACACAGCGCTCCTTGGACTAACCCATAAAAGAGCTTTTTTAACTATTTGTTGAAGCGCTTTTTAAACGATTTTATAGCTGCACTAAAGAAGCTCTTCCATCATAGCAAGCGCTTCTGCCATAGCGTTTCACACACCAGGAGCGCTTTTTAAGTAAACCAAATTCATATAAAATTTACATTGGATGTCCAGGGATGGAAGCGCTTCTTAAATGCACAAAAAAAAAAAAAACCAAAAACATGGCAAGAAAATTTTATTCTTTGTCACATGCGAGAATTGAACTCGGACTGCTGGCATTAAAGCCAAATGTTTTACCGCTCTGCTATTCCCTTGCTTGAATACTTTTGAACAAAATACATATACACAAAAATTGAAATTTATGCGAATAGCTGATTCATTTTAATGAAAGTGCCAAAATTTTGGTGTAATCATGCTCCAATAGAAAAAGCAATTTTACACCACAGCTCAACTGAAAATGTATGTTATATGTAATATGGCAAAAAAGTTCAGTTGAGGTGTCTTAAGTCACGTCAACTTAAGTTGAGTTGTCGTACCTAATAGGGGCCGTAAGTTTTTGACAGTTTTTACACTCGACACAGAGTTGCATTGTTAAACCTAATACCACAACCTAATACCACATACATACACATCTCTGAGATACATACTTGTCAGTCGATAGACACCTATGTACCTCAAATGTGTAATAGACAATACAAATTTACAAATTACACACTCAACTTAAGTTGAGTTGTCGTACCTAATAGGGGCCTAAATTTTGTTTGAGTGGTAACCCTGTCAGGGATACAAGGTGATTGAACGTTTTCTTTATTCTTGAAATACAATTTTAGGTGTATTGGCGCTAAAACGATATCTTGAAAATATTTTTATGTTTAGTAATATAAATTATTAACCATTAGCATAAAATAAATAATGTTAACAAAATAACAAGTAATAACTTATCAAAATCTTTATTTAGAAATCTTTAGAATGCTGACGCGCGCAAATTTTGTCAGCGCAATATACGTATATTATATATATGATACAATTATACTGGTAACATTGAAAAGTATTGATTTTCTCAGCAACAAGGAAACCAGCATCTGTCAAAAACAGTTGTTCGTGCAACAAAAATTAAACGAATATAAAAATAAATATATTCCACAAAATATGTACGTTAAATAAACAATTATAATAATGAAAGTTGTGAAAAAATTATGTGTGATATGTGTTTAACGTTTTCCAGCCGTGGTGTTTTAATTTTAATTGAAAACTTCTTTAATTTCGTCCATATGCATATGCAGCTGGTGAGGTTGCTACATTTGAACGTTTTCAACATTTTTTTTATGTTTGCACTTAATAACACAAAGTTCACAAGGTATCTTCGTTAAAGTAATAATAATTCACTATGAATTAAATAAAATAGGCAATATTTTGTAAGCAAATTTTTGGTTATTTGCAAGCGGTGAAACATAAACAATTGCGAAAACATAAGCAATAATTGAACGCTCTTTTTCTTGACAGATGCTGGTTTCCCAAGCAACTGTCAATACTACATTGTATCATGATACAATTATACAGGTAGGTTTGACAACAGGCTATTTTCTCACGATATCGTTCATGGATTGTCAAAATTAAATGAATATGTTTGTTTTTTTTTTTTGTTTGCTTTGTTTTGTATGATTTTTGACAATTCATGTTTGATTGAAAACTGTCACACCTACCTGATTAATTATACCATGCCTTGTATTATTATACCATGGGTGCACAGAAAGAAAAGTAGAAAATCTTTCAACTTTTCTTGAGTGAATTGCGTTTTTTTATTGCTCGTTACAAATAGCGAACACCGTAAACAAAGAAAAGAAACGAGTTTATTTGTAGCTTTCAGGGATGACCCTTTATCATGAATTTTAATAAATAAGGTTTTTGATAAGTTATTACTTGTTATTTTGTTAGCATTCCTTATTTTATTCGAATGGTTAATCTTTATATATATTACGCAAACCCAAATTTTTTCCGGCGTAAGGCTTTTTAAGTACAAGTCCAATCTTAATAAATTTGGTATTTTTTGGTAGGTTCAGACCTGTAGATGTGCAAACTGGACTTTTTATTTCATAAAAATTTATATATTTTAAGTTATAGCTTATTAAAGTTTGCATATAACTGCATATAATTGTTGTTGTTATGTTGTTTTTTCTTTTCTTAACAGCAGCTGAGAACAACGTTATAAAAATCCGAGCAAAACTATTCTCTGCTCACATTTCGCTCTCTTCTGTCTCTTCTCGCCAATTATTTTTATTTTTATAGTTGATGGGTGCAGCAACGCGCACCAGTGGTCGCTAGTAATTTATATTACTAAACATTAAAATATTTTCAAGATATCGTTTTAGCGTCAATACACCTAAAATTGCATTCCAAGAATAAAAAAAATGTTCAATCATTTTGAATCCCAGCGAGTAGATGGATGCAAGCGCAAACACCATTAAGCTGGAAGTTCATTCACTGCATTTCCATATGCGTTCGTCTAATCGCTGGCACAATTTATGTTGAGTTTTTATCGTGTTTATACACAAATACTTGAAATGTCTTCATTTATAATTAAAAAAAAACTTAAATCCTGAGTATAAAAAAGTTCTTTTGAGAAATTAACAATGAAAAAATTATAGACATTTTAAATTTTTAAGAGTTATTTACAAGAGCCATCCCTTAAACTAATGAGCTTCTGACTCGTTTCTTTTATTTCTTCTCTCTGTTCGTTATAAATAGCGAGCTATCAAAAAACGAAAATTACGCACAAAAAGTTGAAATATTTTCGACTTTGCCTGCGCAGCGAGTAAACGGACGCAAATGCAAATGCAGTAAATTAACTTTCATCTGTAAGTTTTCACATATTTCTATTGCATTGCGTAGAGCGAGTAGACGCACGCATATGCAAATGCAGTAAATGGACTTCCCGCTTTATTCTACTCCCGGCTTAAATTCGTTTCTTTTCTTTGTTCTCGGTGTTCGCTATTTGCAAGCTATCAAAAAACGCAATTTATGCAAGAAAGGTCGAAAGATTTTCTACTTTTCTTTCGTAAATTATAAATAAAATAAATAAAAATAAATAACTGGCCATTTCAGCCCTTGAAAGGACTTTGACCTAGCTTCTTATGATGAATTGTGATGTGCGTGTTATTAAGTTTGTACACAATTGACCGAGAAATGGACCAACAGGCTTAACGCCGACTCCGAACGGCGATGAACGGAATGTTCTTGTTCTCAAGAAGCTTTGCATGGCATTTTGATTACTCTCTGAGGTTTGCCATTGTCTGCAGAGAGGTGGCGACCGTACAGAAAAATTATTTTAATTCAAATAATTTTCTGTCGCTGCTGGGGTTCGAACCCGGGCCTCCAGGTTCGTTGACATAGAGGCCACGCACTTTAACCAACTACGCCACAGACGCCACCGAAAATTGCGCTGACAAAATTGCGCGCGTCAGGATTTTACTCGGTACCATAAACTTTCGTGTATTTCGAATATAATTGCGCCACGAAGTAGACGCACGCAAATGCAAACGCAATCATTCTACTCCCACGCAGCACATAAACAACACAGAAGCTTTTAATGTAGTGGTGCCCATTACCGGTCATGAATTGTTTAATAGCGCGTTTACACATATAGATTAAATCAAGATTAAGCCCTTTGAGGAGATTAACTCTCTAATCTTGTTGATTTTTACGAGATTAGCCATACAAAAGTTAATCTCTTCGGAACGAGATTAGAAACTAATCTATTTGCTAATCTCCTCGAAAAAGTTTGCAATGCTGTAAACAGCGATAATTCATTAAAAAATGCAACAGTATAAAGAAGTAATAAAATGAAATGGCAAATAATTGTCTGTACCCCTTTTACTGTGAAACCTAAATAAGAGCGTTGAGCGGCGCGTTACCAGCCGCTTTGCGTTAACGCAAAATTGTCATCCCTAAATAAAAGTGGCGGCTTTATGTCAGATATGCACGTAGTCAACAAATTTTTCACAGAAATTACAATATTTTCGAATTCTGCAGCCAACTTTACTTCCTAACGCTCTGTCAAAATTGGATTTTCCAACCGCCCAGCGTTACCGCCGCGTTATTATGGTTTACCACATATAAATCGTATGGGCATGAGAAATTTTTGACAGATAAAAAACGCTTCCGTGCTGATTTAGGTTTGACTGTTACATTGGTCAAGACTTGAATTCAATTCTTTACTATTCCCTTTTAAACTTACCCTCTCTCCCGTTGATGTCCGCGTCTTTCATCAACAAGCTCACAGACTTGATTTCAAGTCTTGACCAATGTAAAAGGGGTCCTGGTGAAGGAAAATGACTGCAACAACAAATACATGAAAACATGGCTGAAATACATACAAAAAAACAAAGCAACGAATTGTCAAAGTTAATCTCGATCACGCTAATGTAAACAGTTGAGATTACAGTAGGAGACTGGGCTAATCTTCTTTCTCTTAATCCTCATATATAAACGTCCCAGCAAGACAGGACTGACAAATCTCAAATACAACCACACGAATTTTGGTATCAAATAACACATTCACATAATACTTTCCCAACAAGAGACGTTTGCAAAGACCCCTTTTACATTGGTCAAGACTTGAAATCCATTCTTTGCTATTCCCTTTTCAACTTACCCTCTCTCACGTTGATGTCCGCGTCTTTCATCTACAAACTCACAGACTTGATTTCAAGTCTTGACCAATGTAAAAGCGGTCAATACAAGGAAACTTAAAGTTAGATGGGTGCCAGACAGAGATGCCAGATCACAAGGATAGGAAAAAATTGTCAGTTTTGGCCCACCGCAACAACAATATCCAGGCACCGACTGACCGTACTGACCAAAAAACTGACATTTTTCTATCAGCGCTGAGCGTCAGTTGACGCGTCAGTTGACGGTCAGTGTTCTAGCTGGGGTACTTTAACTGTTGGTTTTTTTAACATTTGTGGGTTTCGCATGGTCCGCCATGTTTGATAGATATGGCATGTTGGACGACAAGTAGTACCATGCGTAAAAGGGCTTACACATCGGCGAATAGGGGCTTTCAGACGAACGTACATGTCAGCCGACATTGTACGACGACAAACTAACGGGAATATTTTGTTTAGCTTTCAAATGATCGGACATGTACGACGACTTCATTTTTTGCAGACTCTCGAGCGTAACACATCGGTAAAAAAACGAAGTAAAAACCTTTTTTGCTTTGCCTAAGCCGATGTTTACTCGATGAAAACTTTATAGAAATGATAAATGCAGCGAGTCGGACCGACATGCTTTCACACGTCGGACATGTCGGACCGACCGGCAGAAAAATCAAAAATTTTTGATTTTCTTCCGACATGTCGGTCCGACCATCTCATTTGCTTTCGAACGATCGTACATGTCGTCGGACATGCCCAAGTCGGATGACATGTATGTCCATGTGAAAGCCCCTAATCTGTTCGTCACACGGCGGCCATGTTCACATTAGTTCGCTAGTTAAGAAGCGACAGTTTGTCACACGGTTGGCCGTGTTTACAAAAATTTTTGATTTTCTCTGTCGAACAAGGGATGCTGCCGAAAATGATGACAAACAACAACAAAAATCAATGGCTTGTGTGACGAACAGGTTCGTTCAATTTGAACGCTAGCTTTTTCACACACGTTCGCGCAGCCATATTGTTCGACGAACAGATTCGCCGATGTGTAAGCCCTTTAAGCTAACCGAGCGTTTCCACCGCCCGAACGAACGAAGAAATCATCGCGAACAAATCGTCGCGATTAATTCTTCGTTCGGTCCAACTGTTTCCACCGCACGAACACAAGTTGCGAACATTGGTAAGTCGCCATCTTGTTCGTTCGTGCAGTGGAAACACTTAAATTCAATGCTTGCGAGCATCAGCGTTGATCAATATTTGTTTATGCAAACGTACTAAATTTTATTAATTTTTACTACTTTTATGCCTTTTAATTTAGGTTTTATGTAAGTATTTATGTAAAGAATTTATTATATAAAGAATATTATATAAATCATTTGCTTATATAAAGTGCTAATAAAATAACAAAGTAAATTAAAGTTCTTTTGCGTTAAATTTTCAATATATTTTCTTTCTTTTTTGTTTTTCCTACGTTATTAACTACAATTTCAACAAATCTACTACCTATGCGCAAATAAGCACTAGATTCGCCCAAAAAGATCGAGCGTCGGCCGATCAGAGCGAACGAAGAAATCTTCGTTCGTTCGTGCTGGAAAAGTGTTTACACTGCGCGAATAGCGCTCGCGAGCATTTTGTAAAAAACCAATGTTCCGAACCTTGGTTCGGACCAAACTGTTTACACCGCCTGAACGAACGAAGAAATCTTCGTTCGTTCGGGCGGTGGAAACGCTCGGTAAAACGACAGTCGGTGCTTCTTTGCCGGTCCGTCCGACATATTGAACATGTGAACGCATGTTGGTTCAACTCGCTGCATTTTTTTCATATTAGTAGGTTAAAATTCATCGAAAAGTACAAAAGCTATCCTCAAATAAGGAAAATCAAAAATATATCCTCCAAAACGGGAGCAATTATAAAAATTGCAAACATTTATTAGCGTCACGCCCAAGTGTTCTGCGTGAGAGTTAAAAAATAATGATATCGTCGCACACATGGTATAATAATTACAAGTAGTGTTGTCAAATATTCGACAAAATGTAAAAAACCGGTTTCTCGAATAACCCGAAAATTAACATTTTTTAAAAACCGGATTTTCAAATACTAAAAAAAATAACCGGCTCAAACCGGTTAACCGGTTTTTAATAAAATATATTTTTAAAACTAATAAAAAATTGAGAGGAAAATAAAAGGCATCGTTAATATTTTTCTTTTACATATATATATATAGTTCATTTAAATAAAGATTTTATAAAGCGTATTTAATAATACAGTAAGAAAAAATATAAATAGTTATATTAAATCCATATATATATGAAAAAAGTGAGGACTTGCTAGGAACATAAAATAAAAAGAAATTAATCCATTAATATTAAAAAAATAAGTACACAGCTTAACATTTCGTTTCACGTTTAAAATAATATTTGAGAAATAAAATACAATTTAAATGCTTTGGTGACAATCTATTTCTTTGTTTTGTTTTAAATGAAGTTGGAACGGAAAATACTCTTTCACTTATTATAGATGTTGGGCAAATAGTTAGTAAAGCATCATACAAAAGATCTAATTTTATTGTTTTCTTATTACATTTTTCTAGAAAAGAAAAATCTTCCATCAAACTTGCTCGAGTATCTTTAAAATACTTTTTTGTCGAATTTTGTACAGAATTAATAGCTTCCATAAGTTGGTCTTTTAAGCATCTAGATTTTTCAATAATTTCGATATGAACCTTTGCAGGAAAGTATTTTAGGACACAATGTACATTGCGTCTGTTCCTTATTTTTCTTAAAATACTTCAACACTATGAAGCTCATTGTGAATCTATGCAGGAATATAAGTATATTAGGACATTTTCAATAATTTATATGAATCAAGGTACTTACATTGCCTCAGTAATAATTAAAATAGTGTATTATTTGCAATTTGTGTTATTCAAATAATTTCATTGTTAATTCATATATCACAATTTGGTTACAAACAGCTGTTTAAGAGCCCGAACAGAATAAAATATCGTTGCGATATCGCAAAGCAATAGAATGCATGCAAATGTATGAACACGTCCAGAATGAAATCGCAGGTCAGCAGCCGCAACGATATATCGCACAATTGGAGTCTATTCTATTTTTTTTCTCTTGCTACCAACGATTCTCTCTCTGAGTGCCATTAGTGTTGCCATATTTTTGCTAAGAATTGGCTGTGTTTCATGAAATTTGCTTGGTTTTTTGTTATCTTCTGACATCTCTTGTTTGTGTGTGTTGTATTCACACAATTGAAGAGACCAATACATTGAAATGAAATAGAAAAAATAAATAAAAAAATACTAAATAAAAGCAACTTTGAGTCGTCAATCGCAATCGCATCATCCTGGACGTGTTCTCTGCGATCGACGACCAGAGAGGATCAGGGGTCGCAACGATATTTGATTCTGTTCGGGCTCTAAAAGGGCTTATGCTAGACTTGGGTAGTTCATGAACGAACTAGTTCAATTGAACGATTCCCACTCATGAACTATGTGAACTAGTTCAGTGTTTCTCGTTCTTTCAGTTCTTTTAGTTCATTTTAGTTCAATTGATATTACAGCGAGTAGGAACAAAACGAACGAGGGCAAGAATAACTAAATTTACCATGCTATGGTTTGAGTCCTTGGTTTGAGCCACTTTTTGTTTATGCACTAATACAAATGGTGAATTTGATGGATATCACATAGCCCCAACTCACACGTTGATTGGCAATCAAACAATCTAATCGTTTTGTTGTTGCTTTCAATGTGAAACTATCAAAAGCTCTGAGAGCCGGAGCGGATGAACACAGATTGCAGCAATCTAAATTTGTTCATTTTGAGATTGCTGTACATGTCGGCAATCAGCAATCTAAATAGTGTTGCTAGGTTACGAAATAAAATGTTCAAAGAAATGCAAAATTATGATTGGCGTGTCGTGTGAGCTACCAACAATCAGCATGTGAAAGAGAGTAAGAAAAGTTCATTGATTGCCAATCAAGCAATCCCGTGTGAGTTGGCCAATATTCATACCAAGTTTGTTTCATTTTGTATACCTGGACATGAACGAGTAAACGAAATGAACTAAAAGACCTAACAAACTAAAAGAACGAACGAACTAAGAGAACAAACGAAGTAAAACATGCAACGAACAAAAAGAACGAACGAACTAAAAGAACTAAATGAACGAACTAGTTCATTACATACGATTGAACTAAAAAGAGCTCTGTGGATCTTTGTGGTGAACTAAAATGCCCAAGCCTAGCTTATGCGCACCTTACACGGTCAATCATTTGACGTCAATCATTTGTATGTGTTAGTAAATATTTGTTTGTATGCATCACACAGACTCGTTGATGGCTTGATTGACGAAAATCTAAAATTTTTGATATTTTACAATGCTGGTCAAGCGGATTGATGCGTGTAAGGGCTTGATTGACGGCTTTTCGTCAGTTCGTTTGTTTTTGTCGTGTGGCGGCCATGTCTGCGGAGAAAAAAGAAGCTGAAAAAAAAAGAATTGAGGAGGACAAACAATTTTTTATGTTTTTATTTTTATGTTTTTTAATAGCATTTGCTATTGCAATATATGCGATGCAATCGTCTGTGTTACTCATGGCACGTCTGTATTTCACGAACAATTATGAAGAATGAAAATTTGGCGCTATGCTTGATGTGTGTAATACTACGTTTACATTGAGCCAAATAGGGCACCCCAAACGATACGACATGTCGGATGGACCTGTCATGTCGTCGCACATGTAGTATCGTTCGTGTGCTAGAAATGAAGTTGGATGGACATGTCCGATGAAAGACGAAAATTTTTGACATTTTGCTCGGTCCATCCGACATGCGTACGACATGTGCGATCGTTTGTGTGCGTGTCCATCCAACTTAGTTCATTTTCTCGTTCGATAAAAGTTCTTGAGTGAGAAACATCGAGCGGAAAAATGACAAATGTTATAAAAGTACATTTTTAGAAGGAATTTTTTGAGCTGTATAGAAGGCTCACAGTGACTCTGAAAAATAAAAGAGGAATTCATAAAAATAAAATTTGTAAATATATCGAGCACTGCACAATGCTCGATGTTTACTCGCTGGCAACTTTAAAATAATGAAGTCCATCCAACATGTGCGACCGTTTGAGACCAACGAAAAATAGTGCCGTTATTTTGTCGAACTACATGTCCATCCGACATGTAGTATCGTTTGGGGTGCCCTAATGACTCATTTCAGCTCATTCAGCCAAATGAAAACCGAAATCATCTCATTTCTCATACGAATTCTCATTTGCAAATCATCTTATTTGAAATAAATTAATGAGATTGGATACGTTCTTAAAACTAATTACAAACTATTTCGAACCCATTCAATGCAGAATGGATAAAAACACACCGAACGCATTAAAAAGAAAGGAAAATGTCAAAGATATTGTGAGGTGAATTCGAAAACCAAAGAACCATAGAAATAAGAAATAAGGAAGCATGGTATAATTATACCAGGTAGCATTGACAACTGCTTATTTTCTCTTCAACAGGAAAACATAAATTGTCAAACACAGCTGTTTGCGAAACGAAGCGAAAATTAAAGCAAGTGACAAAAACAAACAAAAAACTAATAAGAATATTGTGCGTTTAAATAAACAAATCATAAAGAAATAAACATTTAAAATCATGAAAGTGATAAAAAGATCTTGTGTAATTTGTGCGAAAAGTTTTTCAGTCCGTGATGTTAAATTTTATTCAGTGCCTAATAACGAAACTCGTCGCCAGCGGTGGATTGATGCCTGTGGCTTGATGCTGGCAGAAAATTCGTTTGTTGTTTGTGTTTTCATTTATTAACAATGGCCGACCAGCGAACGCTCTCTTTTTGAGTATATTTTTTGACAGTATATGATTTCCCAAGCAACTGTCAATGCTACCATGTATTATTATACCATGTAAGGAAGTGGTGTTATGCACACATACACTGTATGTGTACTCATGATACATGGTATAATAATACATGGTAGCATTGACAACTGCTTATTTTCTCTTCAACAGGAAAACATAAACTGTCAAAAACAGCTTTTTGTGTATATGCATCTGCAGCTGCTGTGGTTGTTGTTTTTTTTCACTTCAACGTTTTCAACATTGTTTGTGTTTTCATTTATTAACAATGGCCGACCAGCGAACGCTCTCTTTTTGAGTATATTTTTTGACAGAATATGTTTTCCCAAGCAACTGTCAATGCTACCTTGTATTATTATACCATGCTCATGATACAATTATACAGGTAGCATTGACAAGTATAGATTTTCTCAGCAACAAGGCAACGACCATTTGTCAAAAACAGTTGTTCGTGCAACAAGAATTAAACGAATGTAAAAATAAATAAATTCCGCAAAATATGTGCGTTAAATACACAATTATAATAATGAAAGTTGTGAAAAAATTATGTGTGATATGTGTTTAACGTTTTCCAGCCGTGGTGTTTTAATAATAATTGGAAACTTCTTTAATTTCGTCCATATGCATCTGCAGCTGC
The DNA here is from genome assembly GCA_943735915.1 of Pherbina coryleti. Classification (NCBI taxonomy): domain Eukaryota; kingdom Metazoa; phylum Arthropoda; class Insecta; order Diptera; family Sciomyzidae; genus Pherbina; species Pherbina coryleti. The sequence goes on from OX030951.1 coordinate 77,241,339, forward strand.
TGAGGTTGCTACATTTGAACGTTTTCAACATTTTTTCTTATGTTTGCACTTAATAACACAAAGTTCACAAGTTATCTTCGTTGTAGTAATAATAATTCACTATTGATTAAATAAAATAGGCAATATTTTGTAAGAAAAGGTTTGGTTATTTGCAAGCGCTGAAACATAAACAATGGCGAAAACATAAGAAATAATTGAACGCTCTCTTTCTAGACATTTTTTTTGACAGATGGTCGTTGCCCAAGCAACTGTCAATACTACCTTATATTATTATACCATGATGTGTACTGCGGCATTTTTTGAGCGAAATTTTTGACATTTGCGCTAGAAAATCAAAACAAAGAAAATTGACTCGAGAAATTCTTTTAAAATAATTATTAAAAGCAATTGTCATTGCTAAAAGTTACTGAAATAATAAAGTGATTTTTGTAACTAACTTTATAATAATGAATTGTATAGTGCACAGTTGTTGAAGCAGTCAGAAATTGATAAACAAAATGATTTCATTCCACAAGTAAGTATATTCAAATTCTGTTCACATCGGTTTAATTATTGAAATAAAAGAGGGTTATTTTTATTATATTTGTTCTTTTAAAGTGTATTTCAATTGGAAATTGATATATTTCTAATCAGAAATAAGTGAAAAAGCAATAATTAGTGCCAGTTAATTTTGCGCCATTTCTAATCCAGCGCTTATGTCAAAGCACAAACACGACTACAAGGGCGCATTCATTTTTCATGGTGTTATTATTTTCAGGGCGCCTTTTGTTAATCACTATAGTAAATTAATATTTATACTTATTTGTTTATTTTCACATTTCCGCAAATTATTGATGCTAGTTATTGATATAAATGGATTTGCGCCCTAGGATTGCAACCAAGCTTCGTAAGCAAGCTATCAGTTGCTTGCTCTAATCATATTTATGAATCTGATTTTGTTGGCTGTTCAAAAACAAGCCGAAGATTATTTCCGTTAGCGGTACAATATTTTGAAAAAATATATTTGAAGGCCATATTAAGTCCTCCGGTCATTATAACATAGTAGTTAAAACCATAATTTAATTATTTTTAAGGACAAGATATTTTGAATATTACAAAAAAAAATAAAATAAATGGAAAGCCAACAGTAAGGCAAGAATTACATAAAACTATTTATTTTAAGAAAATTTAAATATAAAAATTAAAAAAAGAATTCACATGTATATATTTAGTTGATTATATTTATATGTAGTTGCATGCGAATAAAATTTTTTATATAATTTAAAACAAAAAATGATTTTTGTAATATATAATTATTATGTAATCTATACATATACATATACATATATATATATATATTATATTTGTGAATTAATATCTTTTAATGTCGCATACTAATATTTCTCTGTGTTTATGGGTGAAATAGGCCTACAGGGGAACCGAATACCCAAAAAAAAAATCGGTAACGCACCAAATTGTATACCTCAAGGGTGGTGTAGAAATACAATAAAAGAATAATTTCACAATAAATTAAATCATTTACTTAACTCTTTAACTACGCAAATATGTTAAAAAGAAATTTCTTTAATACACAATTCCAATTAGAAAAACTGCGCCCAGCTGTACGCTACAACCGAATACGGCCCTGAGTAAATGTTAATGTATTAGTGTGAACATACACCAGTAAGAAAAATGCCGCACTTTTATTCCAGAACACCACTTCCTTATCTCTCATTTCTATGCAAAGAACTAAAATATAAGGAAGCGGTGTAGTTATACAAAAATGAAGTACTTTTCATGGTGGTGTTGAATCACACTAATACACAAACATACACACAGGGCCACATTCGGGAACGAAGTTATAAATGGCGCAAAGAATGGAGCCCTTATTTGAATAAGTTATTATTTTATTTTAAAGTTATTATTCTCAAACTCCTTTAAAATGAATTGTTTTGTGTAATTTTTGCCGTACAGTTGGCTTTTCATTCGTTTTTTTTTTTGTTATGTAAAAATAACGCGTTTTTAAAAAAATTGGAAAAAACTTGGAAATCTGTAAAAAACAACAAATTAATTTTATATGGTCATTATACATTAGTTTTATATTGTTAAAAAAGTAGCGCCCTGAAATGCATACCACCTCAGAAATTAAATGCGCCCGTGAAGTGGTGTTTGACAGCTAACATATCACAATTTCGAAGCTTTCAATGGCGTCAGATTGCGCCAAATCGACGCGCTGAACACATTTAATTTTTCTTATATTTCTGATAAGAAATACATTTATTTCCAATTGGAATTCACTTCTCACACATCACTCTTATCAAAATAACAATTAAAAACCTCACTTATCTTATGATACTTACTTGTGGAATGAAATCAGCACATTTTTGAAGCGCTGGCTGCTGCCGCAGTTTTTCACAAAACAACGCATATTTAATGAATTCTTTTAATAAATTCTGATTTCACTTTCGAAATTTAAGAAAATTTGAGCGATAATAATCACTTTTTGATTTATTTATTTAATTTATTTTAAATCAATTTCACCAACACTTGCTTTCTTTTGTTTTTTTTATTTTTGTGATGGCTAGCCTGTCAAAAAACACTTACTATCTCCTTCACTCACAATTTTAGAAGTAATTCATTACACATACACTGTATGTGAGGTAAACGCCACTTCCTTATTTCTTAGTTCTTTGTCGAAAACAAAGAACAAGCTGTCAAACTAAATGCAATACGTTCGCAAAAAAAATCAGTGTAAACACATTTGAATGACTCATTTGAAATGGCTCATTAGGGGCTTTCAGACGAACGCACATGTCAGCCGACATTGTACGACGACCAACTAACGGGAATATTTTGTTTGAGCTTTCAAACGATCGGACATGTGCGACGACTTCATTTTTTGCAGACTCTCGAGCGTAACACATCGGTAAAAACCGAAGTAAAAAACCTTTTTCGCTTTGCATAAGCCGATGTTTACTCGATGAAAACTTTATAGAAATGATAAATGCAGCGAGTCGGACCGACATGCTTTCACACGTCGGACATGTCGGACCGACCAGCAGAAAAATCAAAAATTTTTGATTTTCTTCCGACATGTCGGTCCGACCGTCTCATTTGCTTTCGAACGATCGTACATGTCGTCGGACATGCCCAAGTCGGATGACATGTACGTCCATGTGAAAGCCCCTATTTGCTCTAATGTAAACGTAGTATAAGGGATAGCATCAATCCACACGTACACATGCTTGACGTCAAATGATTGACCGTGTAAGATGCGCATTACACATCGGCGAATCTGTTCGTCGAACAATATGGCGGTGCGAAAGTGTGTGAAAAAGCTAGCGTTCAAATTAAACGAACCTGTTCGTCACACAAGCCATTGATTTTTGTTGTTTTTTGTCATCATTTTCCTTGTTTGACAGAGAAAATCAAAAATTTTTGTAAACACGGCCAACCGTGTGACAAACTGTCGAACATCGCTTCTTAATTAGCGAACTTGTGTGATCATGGCCGCCGTCTGACGAACAGATTCGCCGATGTGTAACTGAAGCAGTGTTTGCGTTTTGACAACTGTTGTCGCATCAAATTGGCGCGAAAATTTTTTTTTTTTACTGAGAAGGCTGTTTACAAACGAATGGTCATAAATGATGAACGCTCATAAATGTCAAAAACACACTCTGTCTCGCTCGCTCAATTTACGAATCGGCCACAGTTCACGTACACTGTATCATGGTATAATAATATAAGGTAGTATTGACAGTTGCTTGGGCAACGACCATCTGTCAAAAAAAATGTCTAGAAAGAGAGCGTTCAATTATTTCTTATGTTTTCGCCATTGTTTATGTTTCAGCGCTTGCAAATAACCAAACATTTTCTTACAAAATATTGCCTATTTTATTTAATCAATAGTGAATTATTATTACTACAACGAAGATAACTTGTGAACTTTGTGTTATTAAGTGCAAACATAAGAAAAAATGTTGAAAACGTTCAAATGTAGCAACCTCAGCAGCTGCAGATGCATATGGACGAAATTAAAGAAGTTTCCAATTATTATTAAAACACCACGGCTGGAAAACGTTAAACACATATCACACATAATTTTTTCACAACTTTCATTATTATAATTGTGTATTTAACGCACATATTTTGCGGAATTTATTTATTTTTACATTCGTTTAATTCTTGTTGCACGAACAACTGTTTTTGACAAATGGTCGTTGCCTTGTTGCTGAGAAAATCTATACTTGTCAATGCTACCTGTATAATTGTATCATGCCAAAGAACTAAGATATAAGGAAGTGATGTTATTGCACAAAAGTGTGGTATTTTTTTTATTCGTGTTGGTTGACACAAATACATAAACATTCACAAAGGGCCGTATTCAGTTACGTCGAAAAAAAAGGCTCAAAGTGTGCTTGTTAGAATTACATATAAAACCGGTGTTTAGAGTAATACGTTATTAGTAAAAGTTTGACCTACAGCCGTATTCATAACAATATCTTATTCATAAAAATTCTTACTCATACACCGTATTCATAAAAATATAGTGATTTTTCGTTTAATAACGTTTATGAATAATGTTTTTAATTCTTTCTCTGTTCTTCTCACTGATTTTCTGTTCTCTGCGATTTATTTTTCAAAACAGCTGATTTTGACAATGTGTCGATCATGACGTAGGCAGACATGCGCATGGCATAATCTTGTATTTATTATTTTTGGGTACAACCTGTCGTAGGATGGGATTTTTACTAATATTCATATAAAACGCATGAAAAAATAAATGAAAAATTTTGTTTTTACACATTTGAAATGTATAGTTTCATACAATTTTTGACGAATAGTCAGTTTAAGGTCCCGAATATGCGGAAATCTGAAAAGAAATGAATAAAATGTATTACATCTGATTAACTATGCTGAACACAGAAGCGCCCCAAAAATGTATTCAGCTGTGAAAAACTGATGCGGCCCTGAAGCATTTTGACAGATGTGGGTGCACCATTGTGAGTGCAAATTGGTGCGAAATCAACTGGCTCTAATTTGCATTTTAGCAAATTCTAACCACACAACGCATGTTATAATTATTTTTGGTCATATTTTTCTTTAAAATTACATAGTTTTCAGCAGTGAAAAACGCTTTTAATTTAATTATTTCACTGCACAAACTTTCAATTATATTCAAGTGATCTCAGAAATGTCAAAAAACACTCTCTATCTAGCTCGCTCAATTCAGAAATCATACCACAGTTCATGTACACTGTGTGTGTGGCTAACACCATTTCCTTATATATTATTTCTTTGTATCATGCACTGTATGTGTAGACAACACCACTTCCTTATATTTTAGTTCTTTGTTTCGAATTCACCTCACAATATCTTTGACATTTTCCTTTCTTTTTAATGCGTTCGGTGTGTTTTTATCCATTCTGCACAGAGACTATATATTCTATAGACTTTGCATATTCTGCATTGAATGAGTTCGAAATAGTTTGTAATTAGTTTTAAGAACGTATCCAATCTCATTCATTTATTTCAAATGAGATGATTTGCAAATGAGAATTCGTATGAGAAATGAGATGATTTCGGTTTTCATTTGGCTGAATGAGCTGAAATGAGTCATTTGACTCAATGTAAACGTAGTATTACACACATCAAGCATAGCGCCAAATTTTCATTCTTCATAATTGTTCGTGAAATACAGACGTGCCATGAGTGACACAGACGATTGCATCGCATATATTGCAAAAGCAAATGCTATTAAAAAACATAAAAATAAAAACATAAAAAATTGCTTGTCCTCCTCAATTCTTTTTTTTTCCAGCTTCTTTTTTCTCCGCAGACATGGCCGCCACACGACAAAAACAAACGAACTGACGAAAAGCCGTCAATCAAGCGCTTACACGCATCAATCCATGGTATAATAATACAAGGTAGCATTGACAACTGCTTATTTTCTCTTCTACAAGAAAACATCTCCTGTCAAAAACAGCTTTTTGTGGAAATACTTCTGCAGCTGCTGTGGTTGTTGTTTTTTTTCACTTCAACGCTTTCAACATTGTTTGTGTTTTCAATGGCGGATTGTGAGCGCTCTCTTTTTGAGAATATTTTTTGACAGAAGATGTTTTCCACAGCAACTGTCAATGCTACCTTGTATTATTATACCATGGCATCAATCCGCTTGACCAGCATTGCAAAATATCAAAAATTTTAGATTTTCGTCAATCAAGTCATCAACGAGTCTGTGTGATGCATACAAACAAATATTTACTTACACATACAAATGATTGACCGTGTAAGGCATGGTATAATAATACATGGTAGCATTGACAACTGCTTATTTTCTCTTCAACAGGAAAACATAAACTGTCAAAAACAGCTTTTTGTGGAAATACATCAGCAGCTGCTGTGGTTGTTGTTTTTTTCACTTCAACGTTTTCAACATTGCTTGTGTTTTCAATGACGGATTGTGAGCGCTCTCTTTTTGAGTATATTTTTTGACAGTATATGATTTCCCAAGCAACTGTCAATACTACCTTGTATTATTATACCATGCGTGTAAGGTGCGCATAAGCCCTTTAAGTGTTGCACTTTAGTGGATGTGTTTAATAGACAAAATAGTGCTGCCACCATGAAGATTTTTCTATAAATAAACTTTTATTTTGTCAATAATTTTATACGCTTATTAAATTGTTATTTTATTAACAAAAATAAAATGGAAAAGTTAAAAATTTTAAGTATTCGTAAATGTCGAATAACCTGACCAGAAAAACCCGGTTTTTCGAGTTATTCGAAATGCACAATTTAAAAAAACCCGAGTTATTTGAAATGCACAATTTAAAAAAAAAACCGAAAATTCCGAAAAATCAATAAAATCCCGGTTTCGGGTTATTCGATATGACAACACTAATTTACAAGGTAGCATTGACAATTGCTAATTTTCTCTTCTACAAGAAAACGTCCCCTATCAAAAACAGGTATTTGTGAAAATGCATCTGCAGCTGCTAAGGTTGTTCTGCTTTTTCACTTCAACGTTTTCAACATTTTTTGTGTTTTCAATTATTAACATTGACCGATTGTGATCGCTCTTTTTTTTAGTATATTTTTTGCCAGGAGATGCTTTCCCAAGCTACTGTCAATTCAACCTTGTAATTATTATACCATGGTCGTACATGTTGGATCGTGTGCAAATTCAATAAAATTTTCCCGGTAGTCATCCATCCGACATTGTCGTCCAACATGTTGGACCATGCGAAATCACCTATTGAGAACAACCGTTTAATACGTCGTAAATCATTGAGATTTCCACCAGTATACATTTTTATGTTTGTTTTCCATGTAGTGCAGTTTTCTTTGTAGCTCGTACATCAGAAAACTAGGAATTCTACGAATGAAACATTAAGCCGCGTTTTCATGCTATCTTATATCTTCTCCTATTCCATATCAAAAACTTTTGCTATATTGAGCGAGATGAATATATGTCACTCTAGCTATAAAAGTTTAACATTTGGAAATATTTGTAAAGACTAAACCTCTGCACGAGTGCGCTTGAAATGCGTTTCAAAGCACTCGTTTGTAGTGCAAGCTTTTGCTATGTTTTGCTCTCATCAATGAAATCAAGCCTAACACTACAAAGAGCACTCGTCGCTTGAACAGAACAAGAACAAACTAAAACCAAAGCAATGTTAGGCACGATTCGTAAAAGAAGTGTGCACTGACTAGAAAGTTATGTTGTTATGTACACTAGAGTGTCCCTTATTTTGCGATTTTTGGAAATGTCAAGGGGCTGAAAGGTTTTTTTATGCGTTTTTATATTCTAAGAACGAAACTAAAAAAATTTTTTTTTACGACAACGTTTACCCGTGCCAATCGGGCCCGAAAGTTTCGAAAAAATGCCCATATTAGACCATATTTGCACAAATTAAAAATAAAATCTTTTCTCTGCTTTTTATAAATGTTTTACCTTTTTTGGAACACATACATAAGAAATATGATATCTACAAAGTTTTTTTATGGTGGGCGTGGTTACCGCCCCTGCTGCGTCGAAATTTCTCCCGCAGCCTTTTCCCACTTTTTCATGAAATTAGTGCAATTTAGGTATTAATATCAACAATAAATAAATACATTTTTATTATGCTAAAAGTATGATTACATTTCATTAAATTCACATTATGTACTTACAAAAATTAACAATAAATTAAAAAACTAGTATTTTAACCTGCGGCGGGCGCGCAACAAGCTAATACCTACAAGCAGTCTTATTGCGGCTTTTCGACCGAAATCATAGTTTTTTTTTTTATAAATAAAAAAATATCAAAAACCAAAAATGTATGTCCCCTGGAGGGTTAAATTATAATAAGAAATACAAATTAATTAAAAAAGACAAAGCCTTATTTGGAGCTTTTATGCTATTCATTATTATCGGAATCCGTCAAGTCTGTATTTTTGTAGTTCTACTATACATCAAAGTCTGGTTTGAAGCTACTAATAGCATAAAACCTCCAAATCAGGATCTGTCTTTTTTAAAAGATTTGGTCGCATACAAGACAATTAACAAAAAAATATTCATTGCTGCAAGTCAAAAATTTGGTCGGCATCTTTGGTACCTTGGCGAAGAACTTGTAGCACTCGCTTTTTTTGATGATGCAGTTTCTATCGAGAGAAAACGCAGTATGGTGACAGCATTGCAAGCTCAGAAGTTTCCATGTAATCATCCAATCGCAAACCCAAATTCTTTAAATGAATGGACAAAAAATATTTAGATTGTTTTGCGTCTTGTCGAACAACAAATCTATTTCGTAGGTTTAGTTTGACATGCAATTTTTTAAAATATGATTCTGACGAATGGGAAAAAGATGAAGAATATCAGAGAGTAAAAAATTATTTTAGAGATCTTTGTATTGTAAATGATGTTGCGGAGCGTGGGGTACAACTTGCTCAAGAATTTCTCGAGCTTACAAAGTCAGAAGCGCAGCTTCAAAACCTACTTATTGTGGCCCAAAATACTCGAAAAATATACTCGAACTGTCAAAAAAAAAAAAAAAAAAAAAATACATGCTCTTAAAAAAAACTTATAATTAATTTGTATTTCTTAATAAACTTTAACCCTTCAGGGGGCATATATTTTTGGTTTTTGATATTTTTTATTTATAAAAAAAAAACTATGATTTCGGTTGAAAAGCCGCAATAAGACTGCTTGTAGGTATTAGCTTGTTGCGCGCCCGCCGCAGGTTAAAATACTAGTTTTTTAATTTATTGTTAATTTTTGTAAGTACATAATGTGAATTTAATAAAATGTAATCATACTTTTAGCATAATAAAAATGTATTTATTTATTGTTGATATTAATACCTAAATTGTACTAATTTCATGAAAAAGTGGGAAAAGGCTGCGGGAGAAATTTCGACGCAGCAGGGGCGGTAACCACGCCCACCATAAAAAAACTTTGTAGATATCATATTTCTTATGTATGTGTTCCAAAAAATGTAAAACATTTATAAAAAGCAGAGAAAAGATTTTATTTTTAATTTGTGCAAATATGGTCTAATATGGGCATTTTTTCGAAACTTTCGGGCCCGATTGGCACGGGTAAACGTTGTCGTAAAAAAAAATTTTTTTTAGTTTCGTTCTTAGAATATAAAAACGCATAAGAAAACCTTTCAGCCCCTTGACATTTCCAAAAATCGCAAAATAAGGGACACTCTAATGTACACAACAGCAGAACGCTTGGAGTTATGCTGTCTTTGAATAGCTTTGGAAGTAAATGCCGTATAACAATGAAACTCAATATGTATGGAGTTCTTACTTGGTATATCCTTCTACTAGAAAGTAGAATATGGGAAGTAGGGTACTGGGATGGGGATTTGACAAATGGGTGTGGCTCCGATCCAAATAATTCAAGTATCCAAATAATTCAATGAAGTGTAGGAAAAACTTAAGCGTATTAAGACCGTTTAGAGTTCTGTAGATTTCGTGTTTAGCCGTTTTTGGGGTAGCTGATTTCGAATCTGATTTCAGAATTTTAAAATTAAAGATGGTGGATAGGGTTGCCACCTAATTTTTTTTTATTTTTACGAATTCGATGCTGGGGCGAACACTAGGTAAAAATGGGTCGCTGAATCCGAATCCGTTGTCAGAATTTCAAAATTTTTAGGTGGCAACCCTAAAGGGTTAAAAATTTAATAATTTTGAAATTCTGACAACGGATTCGGATTCAGCGACCCATTTTTACCTAGTGTTCGCCCCAGCATCGAATTCGTAAAAATGAAAAAAAATTAGGTGGCAACCCTATCAGCCATCTTGAATTTTAAAAGTCTGACTTCAGATTCGAAATCAGCGACCCCCTAAAACTGTAGAATAGTGATTAATAGTTTTAAGAAAGCATATTTTTAGGTGGCAACCCTTAAGGGTTAAAAATTTCATAATTTTGAAATTCTGACAACGGATTCGGATTCAGCGACCCATTTTTACCTAGTGTTCGCCCCAGCATCGAATTCGTAAAAATGAAAAAAAATTAGGTGGCAACCCTATCAGCCATCTTGAATTTTAAAATTCTGACTTCAGATTCGAAATCAGCGACCCCCTAAAACTGTAGAATAGTGATTAAAACTTTTAAAAAAGCATATTTGTAGGTGGCAACCCTATAGGGTTAAAAATTTAATAATTTTGAAATTCTGACAACGGATTCGGATTCAGCGACCCATTTTTACCTAGTGTTCGCCCCAGCACCGAATTCGAAAAATAAAATAAAATTAGGTGGCAACCCTTTCAGCTATCTTTAATTTTAAAATTCTGACATCAGATTCGAAAACAGTGACCCCCTAAAACTGTTTTACAATGTTTAAAACTCGTAAAAAATACATTATAAGGTGGCAACCCTTTTGTTAAAAATTTTATAATTTTAAAATACTGACAACGATTTCGGATTCAGCGACCTAGTTTGACCTAGTGTTCGCCCAAACATCGAATTCGTAAAAATTACATTTCTATTTGCCAATGGTAGAAATAATTACTTCGCCAAGGTTCTGTTGTGTTAGGTGTGATTGGTGCATTTTTCGCTGTTAGTAATTGTTCTGTTAAAGCAAACCGAGAACATGGTTTGATTTGAAGCTGACGAGTGCTCTACAGTGTTCGTTTGTTATCATTCAATGACTTGGATAAGCTCTGCTTGACTAACAGAGTTCTGTCAAGCTCTGAACTCTGCACTGTTGGATCTACTGTTGTGGAAAAAACGAGTGCATTTGTGCAGAGGTTTAGTAAAGACATAATAAATTCATTTGTTTTCCAAAAACTTAAAAAGCCAAAACAAAAAGTTCCGCCAGCCTCAACATCAGATGGAACAAAGCAGGCCCAGAAAAGTGTCTGAAATAAAATAAAGTTGTGCATCAACCTCAGAAGCCCGAAAAAAAGCCACGCAAAGCGGTAGGTTTTTTCTGTTTTTTTTTTCAGGCACGAAATAACTCTCATTTCCCCCATGCAGTAAATTTGTCATGTGTGCAAGAACATTAAATACAGCTCCGACAAGCTTTGGTTTATAATGGCAATATATTGGCCGATGATGAGGCTGTAAAACAGCTGAGTCTCGCTCTGAAGAAAGGCGCCACATACGTAAAATGGAGGCAAAGGAGCTGCACTTTGGACTGGTAAATTCTAAATTAAATATATAAATAAGAGCTACAAACACCGTAGAATCAATTCGAATATTTATGCAATAACTGCGCAGCCGCAAGTCGTTCTGTAACTCGTTGCTGCAACCAAATCGGTAAGTTTCCCGTTTTGTGTGACGTCACACCGACTCGATTGAAAGTTACAGATTTCGTGATAACTGCTGTTTCTGTACGTTGAGATCGGTAAAAATTCGGTCTGTGATGGAAAGAAACACAAATCGAGAAGAAACGTTGCGATATGGATCAAATGACGAACAGCTGTTTATGTATTTGTATTCTTTTTATTTTATGTGCACTTATATATATATATTAAGAACGCATCAAAAAGTGCTTGTTTGTTATTTTAATAATAATAAGGAAATTAATTATTGTATTAATTAAAGATTTGGAAAAAATTAGTGAAATTTTACTTATAAGGCATTAGTTGTAAAACCATTACCAATTAATATTAAAATGTTTTATAACAAACAAAAAGGTTTTAATCAGTAAAAATTTAACTTAAGCGAACGTTTTTTATTAGAAAAGTACATTGTGAGTACTTGTTATTTCATATTTAAACAACATTACTAACATTTATATAAATCGATATAGTTATCACTTGCTTCAGAGCAAAGATGACAAGATGGGAAACTTAAAAAACATAACCTCAAAAAAGATTTGCATGTATTAGTACGACAAAAAATCAACCCTGAATTTCACTCTTGTTCTTCATCGGCCGCAAACTCTCAAAGAAATCACTTTGAAACCCCTGAAAATAATGCAAATAATCTATTTATTATGATTTAAATATTTAAGTTGAGTTACAATAAACTGTTTGCAACCAAAACTGATTACTAAGTCCCTTTATTTTAGTCCATACATGCGTCTAAAGTTTGCCAATTTCTTCAATTGTTGTATTTGTCAACATTTTTTAATAATTTTTATTTACACAAACCCCCGCTATTTTACACAAACCCCCGCTATTCGAGGTGAAATTTAAAAAAGGAACGCTCTTGTTCTTCTTCTGCTATTTTCTGCTGAAACTTCGTTTACAAACAAAAAAAATAATGTATGGATTGAGAGTTTGATTGAACACAATCTTTAAGTTGTGTTACAGGAATCTGTTTAACACTCAAATAATTACATGCATTTTCTTATTTTATTCTAAATCGCCAAACAAAGTTTGCAAATTTTGGCACTTGTTGTATTTGTAAATGGCTTTTTATTTTCACCATGGTCGTTTTATAAAAGTTCTGTTATTTTTCATCCCATCAGAGTTGTCAACTATCATTGTTTTCTTTGAAAATTTGCTTGGTTGGAATTAATATTGCTTTGACGAACTAGCATTTGTTTTATCTATAAAATTTGTAAAATTGCTTTGATTATGTATTTGCGTTATATATTAAGTTGAAAGTCATGATGATGTTAGATGAAAAGTTCGATTAACTATTTGACGGTGCTTGCCACAGAGTAGGCTTCAGCGAATATTTGTTCCAAGAAATTAAGGGAATTGCACCATACTCTTGTTGCATCAACTGCAATAGTGATATACTTGTTGGTCTTTTCATTAGAATTAGATTATATTTTATATTTAAATTTTTCAATCGGGATGTATCTGAGCCAAATTTTAAAAATAAATTTGTATATGTTTTACTTACTTACTTAATTACTGACACTTATAAGTCATTGTCACTTATATAATCTTATATATACATTTGATTTGATTCATTGGAGTTCAAAGCCAATAAAATATGTTTTAAGCCTCAAGAGGTTATTATTATTGTATGAATGCTTTAAAGTATTTCATTACATAATTTTTGGGTGACATAGGTCTGCAGGGGAACCGAACACCCAAAAAAATCGATAAAGCACGAAATTGCATACCTAAAAGGTGGTGTGGAAATGCAATTCAATTTTATTGACGTTTATTTTTCCATTTGTCACATATTATCCCATTATTTGCCATAAATATTATTTTTTCCATTTATGTTCCTACGGCTCAGTCCGCAAACTTTTAACTCCAATTTCTATCATTACTTATCCTTTCTGAATTTTGCAGGAATACCTGTTACATTTATGGAAATATTCCGAACACTTAATTTTGACTCATATAGGATACAATACAATACAATAAGGAATTATCCCAGCTAGACAGCTCTAACGTAGTTACAAACACAATGAAACAAAATTTGGTGTTCACTAATACACTCTTAAATTTTGATGTCATGTTAAACAAGGAAAGTTGTATGTGCTTACATAGCTTTCTCCTTTACGCAGCAAACAAGCTGAGGATGTGAAAAAAGTAGCGATGCAAGTGTAAGTTAAGCAATAAAATAATATCCTAAATGATACTTTTGTATGATGTCCGTGGCGCGTTGGGTAGAATGCGCAGCTTGTGAGGCAGAGACCGCGGTTCAAATACCGTCCGACACAGGAAGGCTTTCATTGAGTTTAATTTAATAAATTTAATAAATTTAAATATATATATATATATATATATATGTAAAATACTATAAAGAGAAATATGATTATTAAAAATGCCAAAATTCCTATCTAAATAAACGCGGGTTTTCCTTGCTAGAGTTAAAAAAAAAGCCAATATTTCAGAGATATTTTTTTTATTTTGTAATGTTTTGCCTAAATTTACCTTTTGTAAATACTACCCATTAATAAAAATAACAAAAAAACACTTCTAAACAAAATTATAAGAAAAAAGAATTTGGTTTTATTTGGTGAAGGGTTTGAACTCGCGTTCGTTTGCATTTAAGGCCAGCGCTCTAACCACTACACTATGGTGGAAAAATTTTGCGGAACGCTAACTGTGTACTTAAGTAAACAGCTGAGTTTGTTATTAAATTCTTTACGGAATTTGTTGTTAGTGTGAGCAGAGCAGCTGTAGCTTTTTTTAATAGATAAAACATGTGTGGCAGACAGAGATGCCAGACCACACGGATAGACAAAAAGGCGTTATATTTTGCACGACGCTAGAACAAATATAACGTAATTTGTATGGAGCATTTTATATGAATATAACGTCAAAGGCGTTATAAATATGCCATATATATGGCATATCTAACAGTTAGGTGTCTAGCTGGGATGACCAATATTTGAATATTGAAAAAAAGATAAATTGGCAACACTACTTCTAACACACGAATGGAAAAAAACATTTCATTCATAAGGCCTAACCATGATACAATAACAAGGTAGGTCGGATAGAGAGATACTTTTAAAAGTACCCCTTATTTTTTGTATTTTCTTTTGTGCATTTTTCACAATACCTACAATTCCGTCAAAAATAATTCAAGCGAAAACATTTGAACTCACACCCAAAGTTGCTAAAAAAAGTACTATTGTGATTTAGTTTTAATACTTAATTTTACGTATCCACCTTACTGATAGAATAAATATTTAAAATAAAGTTAAATTAAAGCGTGGTAGCTTCCATACAAAACCAATGGTTAAATCAAATAAATATATTTGTGTTTATAAAAGTTGTATTAAAATTAGAATCATTCGTAAATGTAATCAGAAAAAATTACCAAAACTAATGTGCGCAGTATTTGGAAATGGGGCGTGGTATCTTTCATGGAATTACCATAGCAATAATGTTCCTTACCTTATATATAATTTTTTTTTTAAATACAATAGCTTTCTTTAATATATAAACACCCGTATTCACAAAAATATTTTAAAATAGCTTTAAAATGTTCGATTGTAAAAAACCTTTTTAATGTTAAAAAGTCTTTTAAAATTTTGTTGTTCATAAACATGTTGTACCTGCTTAACAGTTAAAAAACGAACACATACGATTTGAAGTGGGAAGAGTATCAATAATGGTTTGTGTATTCAATAAATTCAATGACTTTTTATTTATTTGTCACAATTTCGTCAAAATTTTGATATTTAAACATCAAAAGTTTTTAACGCTATTTGACATTTATGAATAATTTTTTAAATAAGAGGCTTATAAGAGGTTTATAATTTTTTATGTATACAGCCGTAAACATTTAAACACTTTTTACCTGCGTCAACAGCTTTCCATTCAATTACGGAATACATATAATGACATAATAATTCACGTTATTGCTTTTTTGGAGTGGCAACAATTTACTATTAAAAGTTTTTGTTTATTTTTACGATTATTATGGATATTGCTCGCTAAAAAATAGTTATCTATAACTTTTATTCATTTATTGAAATTAAAATGTACAAAGTATTTAATGCACAGCAACCCATATTCAAATATGTATAAAAAAGTACTTTAAAAAATACCGCACAAAGCCCTGATATCGATTTTTCAAAACAGCTGAATGATAATTTACAATGAGAAGAAGAACAAGTTTTTAAATTTTGAAAGCCTGTCTTCTCTCCGACCTACCTTATAATTGTATCATGAGGCCTAACCAAAATAGACGATTTGCTCCGTAACGAGTGAAGACGAAAATGTTCGCTTAAATGCATTTCAATGTTGTAACCCAAAATGAACAAACGTAAACTTATCGAAACTAAACGAAACGGTTTGACGAGACGTTCTGTTCCGTAAGAACCGAACTTTTAGCGTCTCAACTCGTCAACAACAGCTGTGCAGGTAGTCTTCTTCTTTTTTCAGACGATTGGAGGAACTCGTTTCATTTTGGGTTAAATGTCAAAACAGACGTAACGATTGCAAACGTTCGGCAAGTTGTAATCGTCTCGTTTCGTCTATTTTGGTTAGGGCTATAAATTCACCCAGCTGATAATATTTACCTTAACGTTACATGCACAAATTTTTTGCTTTTCGTAAAGAAATAATGTGGTTTTTTTATGTATAAAATCTTATTGAACATGAAGCTAAAGCACAAAAATAAATATTTTTAGCATATATAAGAATATTTAGAGAACTTTAGATATTTTTGTTTTCGTTATAAAGCCAATCAATAACAAACGTGTTGGAAGGGTTAAGGAACATTACCCTAAACTGACATATTCACCTCACTATTTGTGGTGAAATTGGGTCTCTCGTATGTGTGTTTACTTTTTGCAATTTCAGATTCCCCACAGAAGTTTCCCATCTTGTTATCTTTGCTCATGATACAATAAGAAGGTAGGGTAAGGAGCTTTGACAAGACCGTCTGCTAATGTCAAAACCATAAAATACAGTGCTACCATATCTAAAGAAAAAATCCCATGACAAATCCATGTTTCATGGTTTCAGTAGGTAAGCGTTTCATATGAAATGCGTTGCTGAAAATTATGATAAACGGGGAATTACTAATTTTTTGGGTGTTCCACTGTCAGACAAAATAAAAAAATTTTTTATTAGAAATCGTATGCACATTCGCATAAAATTTTTATATAAGAAATTAAGAATACAAAAAGCTAAGCAAAAAATTATGGGCAATAGTAAATTAGTGAAAATAAAGCTTTAAAATTACTAAAAAATTTATTGTTTCAATTATAGATAATTTCATTTAATATTTTTCTTATTTGCCCTACACATAATTCCTTTTCTAAGTGTTTGTTCCACATTTAAGAAAAATACAGAAAAGTGGCAACGCTAAAAGGCTTTTTGACATAAGCAGACGGTCTTGTCAAAGCTCCTTACCCTACCTTCTTATTGTATCATGTCTTTGCTTCAGAGTCAGTGAGAAAAGCAATAATCTTTATCGGTTCACTTTTCTTACAGAAACACTTTTTTAAAAGGTTCCATTGAAGCGAAATCGGAACATTTGACAGATTATCGATTTGAAACAAACGAATAGAAAAGAAATCGATTCAGATTCTTACAGGAACAGTGTTGGTCAGAGCATGATACAATTGTACAGGTAGGTTTGACAACAGGCAACTTTCTCACGAGATCGTTCATGGATTGTTCGTTTTTTTTTATTTGCTTTGTTTTGTATGATTTTTGACAATTCATGTTCGATTGAAAACTGTCACACCTACCTGATTAATTATACCATGGGTGAGAGTAACGTCAGAGTGACGTCAAATCGATAATGTGAGTCGGTAACTGCGGTCGATACAAGTTACAGAAACGAACTACTGTTCGCTATTTGAATATTAAAATTTGAATATGTAAAAAAAACACAATTCGCAAATAAAATCAATGTTCAATATTTATTCAATATAGAAAGAAAATTATTTGTATAAAATTGTCACAACAAAATGTAGAATAAATTAACACAAAATTAAAAATGTTTGAAAACTTCGTGCGTGATTTCAATTTTCAAGAAATTTGTTTGTTTTGACAACTAGATATTTTGACTTTTTAGATTTCGGAATTGTTATTATATACTAAAAATGAACATTATTTGACGCAAGCATTTTTCACTTCCGGTTAGGAAGAGCTCAAAATTAGGAACTTCTTTACTACGCACGAACTCACAAGTAATTTTTTTTTCTATTATTGCTTGTGTCAAAAATTCTCTTGCCGATAGTCAAAATTTATACTGCATTTATACTTGAATTTTTGACATTCATATTGCTCACAAGTCCCAATTATTCTCATTCAGACTGTCAAAATTTCATCATCAGAGTAAAAAATTTCCGAATAGCACACAGCGTTATAATACTATACTTTCTGAGTTGTGGTACGATGCACGCTTCTTGAACACAGCCAAATCTACAACGAGTATGGAATAGCTGACGACTCGTTAAATCGACTAGAAAAGATATTCGTTGCAAAACTTTTGTCGCTCACTTTTCGACTGCCATGTTAAATAGTCGCGATTAGTGAAATAAATCGCGAAAAGTCTCTTAATTTTTGTAAAAAGGTAATTATTGCAATACTTTCAAAATAAAGAACTTCTAATGGCTACCGTTTAGTTTGATTTGATGTGTATAAGTGTTATAAAGTTGTGAAATAAATTGCGGAAACGTGGAAGTGAAAATTTTCATAAAAAGATAATTGAAATGAAATTATAAGCCAAAACGTTCCTTTGTGATTGAACGATTGAGTATATGCGCAGATAAAGAATGGCGCAATTGTGATTAACTTTTCTAGTGTATATTTATGAAAATATGTTTATTGTTCTTATATTTAGGAATTGTTTTTCTATAAGTAAAAAATATTCTGTGACATAGCTACGGTCAAGACTCTGAGACTTCGGTTGATGTTTTTTTCTGATGTTACCATTTGTACAAGGTTTTTGTGCTATATCTCTGTCCCGCTCTAGCACACCATTAATATATGGTGCGCCCAGCGCGCTTTTTGGCAATTGCTGGACAAAAGGCTACGAGTGTCTCACTTCTACTGATTCCAATCAGAATATGACCGAGTTCCAAGTTCGTTCCAACTGTACTTTTTTTGTGCGTTGTTGCCAGCACTGTTGCTAATGATTTTATATTATTTCTCGGTGGACTATTGTAATTCACTGAAATAAAATCTAAAGTTGAATGTTTATTTAAAAACATTGATTAAAAGTATTTGGGTGGGGGCAACTTTCGATTTCAGTGCAAGTATAGGTGTGTATGTGGGATGAGTGGATATCAATTGCTTCGAAATTGCATTTTCACAAAATTGTTCCGTTCCTTTCAATGACGATTAGTTTCGATTTCCTAAAGGTGCCAGATTGTAAGAAAAACTATCATGGGAATTTTTAAAATGGCTTTTGAAACACACAAATAAGATAACCACTCTAATGATGCAATAAGAAAGTAGGTCCATAATTGCCAGTTTTGTGGGAAATTTCCCATTTGTGGCATATTTTAATTGCTGTGGGATGTGGGAATTCCCATGAGATTTTTTAATTCAATGAGCGATTTTTTAAGTCTTGTGGGATTTTTTTCCCGATACATTTTTTAATTTAAATTAAATAACAAAATTAATGTTTTTTTCCGTGAATTTACTTATTTATTTCAAATTTTAATATAAATAATTTTAATTATTATATTATATAATAATATTAAAAAAAATTTTTATAATATATGTATGTGAATTTTTGTTTTTTTAATAATCGCTGAAATTTTTTTAATGTTCATTTAAAATTTAAACGTTTGATCTCAATTTTAACAGTTAATTAATAAATAAAATTTTGTATATTTTATTTTCTGTTTTTTATTTACTTTAATTTTTAAACAATTAATCTCCCTTAAAAACATCTTTAGAGAAGATATATTTAAGAGTGAGATATATTTAATCACTGATATATACTTAATCACTGATATATACTTAATCACTGATATATACTTAACCACTGATATATACTTAATCACTGATATATACTTTTTAAAATGTCCCATTTGTGGGATTTTTTAATGGCTGTGGGATATTTATTTGCTGTGGGAATTTTTTATGGGATATTTATTTGCTGTGGGAATTTTTTAGTAAAAATATCCCACGTGGGAATTTTTATTAATTGCTGTGGGAAAAAGAGATATAAAAGAGAATATAAATATGGGAATATTAGTTGGCAACTATGGGTAGGTCGGTTAAGGAGAGACTGACAATACCTGCAATTCCGTTAAAAAAACGTTAGACAAAAACATTTGAATTAACACCCAGAGTTTCGGAAAATATTACTATATAATTTAACTTTACTACTTTGTAATGCTAAAAACTCACGTTATTGACGTGTGAATTAGTGTACGCACTTTTAGGAAATACATTTGATACTGAAGCGATGCTTTCGAAAGTTGTAATCATATTGATACATAGTTGCCAACTAATAATCCCATACAAATTCTCTTTTTCCCACAGCAATTAAAAAAAATTCCCACGTGGGATATTTTTACTAAAAAATTCCCACAGCAATTAAAAAAAATTCCCACGTGGGATATTTTTTTACTAAAAAATTCCCACAGCAATTAAATATCCCACAAAAAATCCCACAGCCATTAAAAAATCCCACAAATGGGAAATTTTAGAAAAATATATATCAGTGATTAAAGTTATAAAACATATATTGAGAACTTCTATAAAGATGTTTTTAAGGGAGATTAATTGTTTAAAAATTAAAGTATAAATAAAAAACAAAAAATATACAAAATTTTATTTATAAGTAATTAACTGTTAACATTGAGATCAAACGTTTAAATTTTAAATGAACATTAAAAAAATTTCAGCGATTATTAAAAAAACAAAAATTTACATACATATATTATTAAAATTATTATTAATATTATAATATAATATAATAATTAAAATTATTTATATTAAAATGTGAAATAAATAAGTAAATTCAAGGAAAAAACTATAATTTTGTTATTTAATTTAAATTAAAAAAATGTATGGAAAAAAAAAATACCACAACACTTAAAAAATCCCTCATTGAATTAAAAAATCTCATGGGAATTCCCACATCCCACAGCAATTAAAATATCCCACAAATGGGAAATTTCCCACAAAACTGGCAACTATGTATTGATAGAATAGCTTTAAAAATAAAATCAGCGGAAATGAAAAATGGCAAGTGGAACCTCCCATACAAATCCAACGGTTAAATCAGTTTAGTAGTTATGAAAGCAATAGCTTAAATAGCTTTAAAATTAGAATCATAGGTAAATGCTCTAAAAACTAATAACCAAAACTCATAGGAACAGAATTGCGCAATGGGTGTGGTACTTTCTATGATATACCCACACTAATAAACTGACTATTATTGAGAAAATGGTAAATATAACCAAAAATAATACCCAGTAAGGAAAAAGGCCGAACTGGTTCAAACAGTATGGTATATGCCCAAGAATGATAGAAACAAGATCACGCGTTCCGCAGTCCCGTTATCTAATGCTCTCTTTCTCAACTGAGTGCATGACGTCACACAGTACACAGAAAAAATCGTATGCAAATGTGCGATCGCTTAGGCAAATTGACGAAATTGAAAATAAATTCTTTCGGAAAAGTAAAGTAAAAATATCTACTCTTCTGTATAAAAATATGAACAATTTCGTATACGAAAAATATTATTTTTTTTTAAATTTCAAGATTTTTATCTCCTAAACTAGGGGTGGGCAAAGTTGCCCGTACGTGTATTTTGGTTGCCCTCTGCTTGCTTTACGGGCGACAGCATTGCTTCATAAATTCGATGGTAAAGGAAACGAGGGACATGCATAAATATAATGAGGTAGAGCGTAAGAAGAGCGTAATAGAGATAGTGATATGATACTTGTGCTCATTGCGCTCAGAGCAGTTCATAATCAATGTTGCATGCCATTTATAAAAAAAAGGGCGTTTCATAATTTTACTATTTAACATTTTGAATTTAATTGAATTCAATCACGTTAAATTCAATCATATCTCGATAACGTCTTGTGTCCTAAACTTGCTTTTAAGTAGTTACGCGCAAAATAAAAGTATAAATTTATTATCTGATTCAGTTCTAACAAAATATTAGTTAAAAATATGTTAGGAGGCAGATGTAGAATTGTAATGGTTGCATGCTCTTGCAAAACAATTATAAATATGCCAAGAAGTTGTTTTTGCAAAGCGATTTTATAGCTGCTGGTAGTGATTTAAAGAAAAAAAACGCCATTTTAATAAGCAATCCTCATAATATATTAGATATGCAACACTTACTTTTCACAACAGCATGCTCTCGCTCTTACGGTTTCTATTTATAAAGCACACTGAAAACAAAGTAGTGCTAAAGTGGTTTTTGCGGAAATTTTATAGATATTTGAGATTTTTTCTTTGCTCTTATTTATACTGCGAAATGAAATAAATGTAGTGGACGGATTATAAAAATTAAACACAGTAACAGATGGTTAAAGTGAAATACAGATAAGCAAACGGACATATAAAAAGCTGAAAACAATCCATTTTAAATTTTTTGGTTTGTATATCTCGGCGAAAAGTGCACAAAACTTTATTATGGGACGGCGATGGGTTCATGGAAAAATGATAAATGAAAATAAAAAATAACAAAAAATTTCATAGAATGTTAGATTTGATTTTTTGAAGCAACCCAACAAACAAATTGATTCACTAATGTTATCGCTAACGAATCGCATTCTCGTACATTTTATTCATTAGCAATTATTAGAAGCGATTCACTTATAATATCGCGAGCGGGAGAAATTCCTCCTTCGTTAACGAATCGTCAAATCCGAAAAAAAGAATTCGTTAACG
The DNA here is from genome assembly GCA_943735915.1 of Pherbina coryleti. NCBI lineage: Eukaryota > Metazoa > Arthropoda > Insecta > Diptera > Sciomyzidae > Pherbina > Pherbina coryleti. Next base: position 77,264,013 of record OX030951.1, read on the forward strand.
AGTCCCCAAAAATATAAAAAGGAATTCGATAACGAATCTTATCTTATCTTATCTTAATGACAGATATTTTGAATAAAAATTTTGGTATGGACCAGAGCTTTCAAATGATATAAGTTTCATTCGAATGTGTTGTTTAAAAAAGGGGTAAAAAGGGAGGCGGTTTAAAGTTTGCGCATTAATATAAGTAACAATCACAAATTTTTAAATAAGAAAGATATATTAAATATCGGAAATAATTGGGGACATAAGAATTCGTTCACAAATCGTAAAATAAAGCTTAAGTCAATCGGTAACGAATCGCTAAAAATAAAAGTAGTGATTCGTAAATGAATTGCTAAAAATGTGAGAAGCCATTTGCTAACGAATCGCTAAAATTTAAAGACTTGATTCGCTAACGAACCACAAAAATGTTGAAAGGCGATTCGATAGCAAATCGATGCTAAAAGCGTCCTCAATGGAATTTAACAAAGTCATGATTTCAATCGGTGCTTTCTTTAAGCATCAAGCCAATCTCTAATGCAGTAGGAACGAAACTATTCGAAAACAATTAAAACAGCGATTCATAAGTGATTCTTTAACGAATCACCACTCGCCACAATGTTTGTTGGGAAAGAAATTGTTATAGATCTTGAATGATTTTAACAAAAAATAAATCGGACTTCAAGGTAGATGATTTTAAATAAACATATATTTTTTTTAAAAAAAAAATGTATGAACAAAAAACTACTGCAATAAAAAAATTATACAGTTTGATGCAGAAGCATCAAAAAATTTGCATGCATGCAATTTTGTACAGTGTACAATTTTTCGTCATCTATTCAAGCAACAGGCCAGCGTAGATGTTGCCTGCTTGACGTTCGCTTGAACACTGAAGCTTTGATCGTTCTGTACTTGAGATTAATACATATTTTTCTGTACTAACGCAATCTCAAGTGCGCTCTTGTGATTGCATATTGTGAGAGGATTACAGAGAGGATTTTCCGTTCCGCAATCCGATTCACCTCCAAATTCATCATGCAATTGATTTCGCACGCTGCTTGCCCGCTGCTTACACGCAGTCGCAGCACGGGCAAGAATTGTGCCCACCCCTATCCTAAACCATTCGAGACCGACAAAATTTTATTTCACCACTAGGCTTAGGAGGTCCATATACAATATTATAAAAATAAGAAAAAAAATATTTAGACGTGGGTGTGGAAATTATTCCAAAGTCTGACAATATCGCTTGTGACGTCATGCTCTCTCTCTCTCATTTGCGGAACGCTTCATCTGGTTTGTATATGTATGCGGAACGCTTAATCTGTTTGTTGGTATATGCCATGCAACTACAAATCTCAGAAACCGATATCTTGGTACTTAAGTATTGTAAAGTCTTTAGAGCCCGAACAGAATCAAAAATCGTTGCGATTTACGACATCGCAAAACAATAGAATGCATGCAAATGTATGAACATATCCAAAATGAAATCGCAGGCAGACGCAACGATATATCGCACAATTCGAATCTATTCTATTTTTTCTCTTCCGACCGACGATTTTCTCTCTGAGTGCTATTAATGTTGCCATATTTTTGCTAGAAATGGGATATGTTCAAAGCCATTTCCTTAGTTTTAATTATGTCTTGACGTTTCTTCTTTGTGTGTTGTTGTATTCACACAATTGAAGAGACCAAAACATTGAAATAAATTGAAAAAATAAATAAAAAAATACTAAATAAAAGCAACACAGAATCTGCAGTCGCAATCGTTTCATTCTGGACGTGTTCTCTGAAGGGATCCCCAGAAGGGATCGTCGGTCGCAACGATTTTTGATTTTGTTCGGGCTCTTAAATAAGAAATATTCAATTTAATAAAATTCACTAGAACAAACATGAGTGGGATTAGACAATAAAGAGCGTTTCCTCCCAAACATATACTATTGGTCAATTCAGATGGGTACCTCGTATATATTATCATAGTCATAAATGAATTTTAAAGTATTTTAGTTTAGTAATTCACTATTAGTTTTTATTAGTAATTCACTAATAAAAATTTCAAAATTGGAAATGAGCGTAAGTTTTATATAAATTGCTCGATATCTATGTATATTGGCTTCGGGCTTAGAGGTTAATATGACTAATTTCAGGTTAATTAAAAACTTATCAAAAAAATAAGAAAATTTATTAAATTACTTTATTAAATTTTAAGGCTTAAATATCAAAGTCAGCTAAATAAATACCACAGAACCAAGAACAAAATCTTTGCGAAATCAATTCATCTAAAATATGGATATTCTTGTTAGTGTCCAAATTTCTTGTCAATACTTCGCACTTATGATATTTGAATAACTGTTTAACCAAATGAGATAGTTCCTTTTCTGTGTAGGGATATGCAATAAATTTGTATCATTCTCATAAAATAAAAAAAAATACATCAACATTTTTTAGGTTGATCTAAAACTGAAATATTAAATATTGAAAATATCTCCAGGATGAATGAGACACAATTTTTAAAAAAGCCTTATTAAAAAATTTATACGCTCCAGCAGATTGCACCCAGTGCAAAAAATGTCTTTCGCCAACTGTGGTTAATAGCGCCATCTTTCTTTTTGAAAAAACAACAATTTTTAAAAAATTAAGTATTTTTTAATAAACCCGAAAATTTCAAAGCTTTATGTTAACTTTTTTCTGCTTAAAACCATCACCTCACTATCACTCTATTTTACCCCCTTCTAAATGTATCGCGGGTCTTAATTAAACATAAAACCGCCCGACACCTGAATTTTCTGAAACAGAATCTTTTTTACAAAAACTAAATTCAAATGAGAATATTAAAGAAGTTGTCTTTTTTCCTTTTCAAAATCAATTAAGATTTCGGCCGAAAAATATACCGAGGGTTGCAAAGAGTACGCATATAGTACGAATTGGAGAAAAAATATGGGACGGACTGCATTTTTAATGCATTGTTTTTGACGTTTCTCTCAATTCGCTCGTCGTTAAGTTTCGATCAAATATTTGCTGTCAACTTCTTGTTTCAACGCAACTTCACCCAAAAAAAGCTTGTTGGTATTATTAACAATGTCAGTGTTGTTGACTTTATTTCAGAAAATATTATTAATATATAATTGTTCTCGTTATTGAAAATAGTTGAAAACACTCAAATCTTTGTATTGACAAAATTTCTTGATGGTTGTTTATCAACAAGATTCTTGTTTAGTTGAAAACAATTTTATTTTTATATATCAGAATTTTTTTTTGCTGGTGTAGCTCCTTGCAAGAAAAAAAAATCAGCGCCAACTAGCAACGTCGCTGAACAGTCAAAATTGGTTTCTGCCGCTGAATATGTTTCTATCCTATTCTCGCACAATAGACAAGAATATTGTTGTCTTGCCCACCCGCCACTTGTTTTCAGATTATAAAATTGGACAAAAAAAATGAAGTATCATACGGGCTTAAAGCTGATATATTTCTAAAAAATAATTTCACTTATAATGAAATAATCGAAGTAAAACCATTTTGTAAACAAACTTCTTTTTTTTTAACGTAGAAACGTTATACGGGGGTGTTGATCTGGACCACAAAATTTTGAGAAAATGTTTGTCACTTTCATTATAAGTTTTTAATACTTTATGCATGCGTTGAAGAAAATTCAAGTATGGTCGTAACATATTTAATATGTCTTCTTTTGATTTGTATTTAAATAATCATATTGCTACATATAATTTTTTTGATTCTATAAGTAAATCAAAATTTAACTCCTTCAAATTTTGTATTAATTTTCATATGCTTTGTATTTTATGTATTATAACATCATGTGTAAAAGCAGTACGATTATCTGTGTGTTCATCACAGAACCAGTGTGAGAAAGAGAAGAAGTATAATGAGTATAATGAAGTATAATTGATAAGCGAAGCAGAGAAACAAAATTGTGCTTACCCAGTTGGCCACGTCTTTAACCCTTCGTGGGACCCTAAAAGTTATTTTCATAATTAATTACATAATATGAAAATTGCCTATAAAATGCACTAAAAATGATTGAACACGGGCAAATTTTGGTTTTAAATTAAATATTAATTATTTTTATTGAGATATAGTCTTAATCTAATATTATTTTATTGTTCTGCTCGCTGAATCCTGGACGTTTTGCACGGCATGCAACGGTGCATCTGCTCTGAATGGTCCATACAAACAAACTTCCTGCAATCTCAGCATGCAAATCTTGTTTTACGTTGCCTGTTGTTGTGTTGTTGACATAAATAGCAAGTTTTCCGTTGATCGCTGTGTTGGATTGGTGGTGCTTCGCTTGTGATGCTCTCTTCTAGTGGTATGACGTTGTAGTCCATCATAGCTCTCTTGAAATGGGGGTAGCGGGTTATACGATTATTGAGCGCCCTTTCTTCGATTTCGGGAGTAGCCAACTGCTGAACTAATTTGTATAAGAACGACCGTCGCTTTTCTGGCTCGGATTGAGGTCATTATAGGCGATAAATGACGCCAATGCAGCAACGTCCACAATATTATAAAACATGGCCAGTGGCCAGCGTTTAGTACCTCTTTTACACGTGTATGTACCTAGCATTTGGTCCATCGTGTCCACTCCAGCTTTATTTTTGTTGTAATCCACAATGGCCATTGGTTTTTTATGTGCTCCTTCGACGGCGTTTGTATAGTGTGCTGTTGAAATGAGTACCACTGCTTTATTTTTCTTCGGCACATATGAGCATAGCGCAACGTTGTTGTCATGGTAGCCGAACAATGTACTATCAATTGGGCGATTGCGATTCTTCCTAAACTCACTGGGAATACAAGCTTTATTTGTGCGTAAGGTACCAACATATGCTGTTCTTTGGGTAATCAAGTTTTCAGCCAATTCAAGAGACGAAAAGAAGTTGTCTTGCATACACAATGCGGCCAGTAAATAAGTATTTCTGCGCGAGCTTCATTGTCACTTTGTAGCCTAGCTGGGTTTCACACTCCTGTCCTGGTGCTTTTCCAGAGTATATGATACCTTTGAGCGGATATTTGGTTTTTGCATCACATATCCACCACACCTTTATTCCATATTTTGCAGGCTTTGATGGAATGTACTGTGTAAATGATGTCCGTCCTCTATATGGAAACAGTTGTTCATCTACTGTTAGAGCATCATGTGGTTCGTACCGACTTGCCAAATTAGCTTGCAGCATGAGCCAAATATCATCACTTGCTGCCGTTTTGCTGCTCTGTGACCTTTCCATGCGTGTGTTCACGTTGTCAAATCGTATGTACCTCAATAGCAGTTTGAATCTTTTGAATGACATTACAGCTCTGAAGATGGTGGATGATTTGTATCAAACAGGCAGTAAGCTGGTTCATTGTTTGAATTATATAGGCCAGAAGCTATAAGCATTGCCAGGAACGCATCAAACTCCTTGGGTGTCAGTGGTTGCCATTCTTTGGGTCGTGTTGGATTAGCTTCATTCCACGCTTCAATAGTTTGTTTGGCTTTTCGGTTAGTTTCTCTTACGATTATGTGTGACATTTCCTCGGTAAAAATTGTTTTGAATATGCTCAATGGATCATCCGAAGTCATTATTGGTCCTATTCCTCTACTTCTCATGGTGAAGATATTGTGCGATCTTACACGCGAAGTTGGTGGCGGCGCTTTCTTCCGTTTCATACCATTTTTGCCAACATAATAGTCATCTGAAGATGTTTCTTGATTTGGCGGCGTTTCATCATCATCGTCACTTGTATCTTCGTCCCAGTATTCAATAGTGGCTCCACTTTCGCAATCAGAGGCTTCTTCATTTATTTGGAACGATGGATCACTTATTTCATCATCGAAATCACAACTTTGTTCATTTAGTATTTCATTTATATTGATATTTGCTTCGCACATTTTTCTTTAGCTCAATTCAATTCAAAAGTTAGTACACAACTGTTGAATATTCTTGAAGCAACTGGTTTATATACCTTTTTTTCCCCAACATTCAGGTAGGCACGCAGGTATAAGACAAATGCATCAGGGATGAACAAAGCAATAAAATAAGCAAACTTATACCTCCCTCCTCATTTCTTGGAAAACCCAATTAGCAAAAATATTTATTTTACCTTGAAACTAAACGCAGCTGCAGTTTTGAGCCATAAAACAATGAATTCCACGAAGTAATACCGTTAATTTGCTTAATTTTCATACTATGTCCCAGGGGACTTTAGGGACCTTTCTCGTAGGCAGTAAAAGTAAATCCTTAGATCTCGGTAACCACTGGTCCGATTTTAATGATCGAAGCCGTAAAAGACGCAGAACTAAATGTTCCAGGAATACATGGTAACTTTGTAATATTTTTTGAGCACAACCGGTATTTTTGATTTTTAGTTTTTAAGGCAGAAATAAAAATGAAAGTTAAGTACCGTTGAGGTAGATTTATTGTTGTGACATTGTTTTGCGGAGCTCCTTATAAATATGCAAAAAGATTTTTTTGAAAAACAATTTTATAAATACACCCTGAAGACCCTGACCTGATTGGAAAGTAAATAACATCGTTTTTTGTAGCTACGCCAAATAAAAATAATCCCTTTTTAAGAAACTATCCTCTTAATATGCAGAATATGCAACACTTGCTTTTCTTAAGATCATGCTCTCGCTCTCATAAACCTACGCTCTTTGTTCCCTCACAGTTTTCCGTTCCCTTTTCCGATTCACACCCGAATTCATCCATCGGCCGAGTGTGTGCGCCTTGGCGCACTCTGACGCCCACTGCCGCAGAATGTGCCCAAAATGTGTCCGTCCCTACTTTAGAGTATTTGTCACGAAGTTTTCAGATCTTCCTAATGATGTGGCAATAAATTTGTAAGTGTGTCCTTGTTTGCGAAGCTCCTGCACAAGTCTTCTCTCTTCTGCGCTGCAGTGATGTCCACGTCCCATTTATTACGTTTTTTTTTTATAAACAAATTGTCTTAAACTAAAATTATTTTATTTTAAATAACATCAAATTACCTTAAAGTTCACTTATTAATATTTAACTAGCGACCACTGGTGCGCGATGCTTCCCCCAGCAATTATAATAACATACCTCTACACAGAAAAAAAAGAGTAGAACTTTTACCTAAAAATGTAGTCAATTCAGCTAAAGTAATCCAGTGATTTTCAGTCAACGAATTTGAGTAGGTGCGCTACCAATTTCTAAATGTTAATTATATGCAATTATATTGGGTAGTTTAACTGCGAGAGTAGCTAAAAAAACCTAAATATTTAGGTGTACCTTCAACCATAAAATAGATAAGACACATAATTTATTAGAAGAATAAGCTAATTTTTTTTAAACTATGACCACTTCAGATTAGGCAAGCCACCTACTAAGTGTAGAAAAATCATCTAATTATTTAGATAGCATTCCCACTTAAGAGTGGGAATGCCGTGCAAAAAATATGCAAAAAATATGTTTTTTGTTTTGCAATTTCTATTTTGAAGTGAAACTTTCCTTAGGTGACTTTACTTCATTTCGTCACATGATAGAGAAGAAAGATTTGTTTTATAGTAGATAGAATGAGAGAGATATATACATTGTATAAATGACTGAAAAATTTCTTTGCCACCGCTGAGAATCCAACCTGTGATCTCAAGTTTTAAACAACCAACGCCTTATCTATTGAGCTAAATTTCCAATACAGGAATTTACTCTACATACCAATTAATCAAATTGCTGTAGATGCTCAGTGGAAAAATAATTTCAGAGTTGTGGACCTCATATTTTTATATACATTTTGTTCACAAGTTATCAAACGGCGTAACAGCACAGCGGTAAAGCGTTTGACTATAACGCCAGCGGCCCGAGTTCAATTCTCGCATGAGACTTTACTTTTTGTAAAATTTTCTCACTTTGTTTTTATATATGTTTTTTATAGGAGAGCGCTGTGCTCCTATAAAATTCAAATACGGGAAAAAAACAAGTTGTAAGGAAAGCATTTGATTTATCCACGTAAATATTTATATAAAATTTATACTGAGGCGTGGATAATGCTAATATGCGTTATTTCCCTAGTGTACGAACAAATCGACAACTTGCATTAGGTAAAATAACTAGAAGAATTAGATGATTTAATAAGCAAAATTTTAGTTGAATTAACTAATTTTAATTAGGTGAATTACCTAATGCATGATTTTTAAATTAACTGTGTAAGTAGAAAAGTTGTTGAAAAGATTAGGTGAAATAGAAACTTTCACATTAGCTAAACTAGTTTAGGTAATAAATCAATTCTTTTATTTTCTGTGTATAAAGAAGAGGCAGAATTAAGTGAAATGTGAGCAGAAAATTGCAACAAAAAAACTTGTATGTATCTTATCTTGGATGCGAGCATTCAGCGGGAGCGGCTTGCTTTATATTTTTCTGACTTTAATTTTGTTGTTAACAGACGCTCTATTAAGAAGAGACAGAAGAGAGCGAAATGTGAGCAGCGAATAGTTTTGCTCTGAGTTTGATAACGTTGTTCTCAGCTGCTCTGTTAATAAAAGAAAAACTAACATAACAACAACAATTATATGCAATTATATGCAAACTTTAATAAGCTATAACTTAAAAAATATAAATTTTTCTCCATGCAAATAAAAAGTCCAGTTTGCACATCTGCAGGTCTAAACCTATCAAACCATACTAAATTTATTAATATTGGACTTGTACTTAAAAAGCCTTACGCCGGACAAAATTTGGGTTTGCGTAATATATATAAGATTACGTTCAAAAATTCTTTTTTTTTTTAATAAAGGCAATGCACCTATTTTATTGTTCACACAATATTGCCAGCTAAACAAAAAATTAAACGTATTTTCGTCAGTTAGCATGGGGACCCCTATTTTCGCATGAAAACAGTGCTGCCAGATGTAAACATAAGTAATTCTTCTTGTGGGCATTATCATATTTAAATTTCATTGTTAATTATTTCTCACTGTCACATGTGTAGCGTACTGTCCACTTAAGTAATAGGATACAATGGTAAAAGTGAAATTGAATTTTTCAGATTCGGAACTTCACATTCGGTAACGGCGATTTCAAGCGTATTGATAGCTCTGAAGCTTTCCCTTTTTTATAAAAGTTGGTTTCAGCAGTACTGACAATTCCTGTTGCTACAGCAAATGTAGAAAGAATATTTTCACAAATTAACATAAATAAAACAAAAATACGAAACAAATTAGAAATTCCCACTCTTAGTGGATATTAAGAACAAAAGATTTTTTGAAAAAACTAAACAGGAATTGTAAAAATTTCAATGTACCAAAGACTATTACAAAATGTCGACTTCGCCGTCACGCCCTTTCTTATCGTTTAGGGCGATGTTATGTAGACGGTCACGGGCACGAGTTTTTACTCTCTTTTTCCGTTTGATGAATGTCGTGCTCAAAGTATGTTATGCTGCCGGTCATTTGATCTATGATCTCTAGTACACGTTTTGCTACCTTTGGTACTTTATGCAAAAAAGTATCACGAGTATGAGTATGGTGAGTGTTTCTATTATGCAGGTTTCATTACTGCTTTGATACATTCGATTGTAAAATAAATGCAAACGGGTGAAAAAATAATCTGTGTTTCTTAAAATGTTACATTAATATAGGGCAAAAAAGGCACATTTCTTGCACTGCGAAACTTTATGAGGGGAGAATGTTGCCCTGAAAATAAGCTGATTGCCTTAAACGAAAATATTATGAAATGCGTGTGTTAGACAAGGATAAATATATGCATTCATAATTTGACACTTTATAATATATTTAATATAGCAAATTTTTTATTTTTGGCGCACACAAATATATCAGCTGATTCAGTAAGCAGGGCAGTGTTTTGTGTAAAACCTGCACTTTTAACCCTGTAGTAGTCGCGCGGATTACATATGTAATCCAGTCATACAAAATTATGAATTTCACAATTGTCTGCAATCGATATTCATTGATTTTACGTACTATAAGAATTATGTTTATGTTGTTTTTTTAAATAAATATAATATAAAATAAAGTAATAATAAAAATTAAAACAAATAACTAAGCATTTTCTTCAGTTAATATTGCTCGCACTGCATCGACCTCTCCTACTCCGTCTGCTGCCATGCAGTTAAGCTCTCTGCCCCGTGTTGTTGTTCCTGCATCTAAGATTGCTGCTGTGGGGGATGCTCCCACACTTCGTAGCTCTCAGCCATCTATTTTTGTTCCTGCTTCTAATCCAGATATTGCTACTTCTACATCTTCATACGCATTGTTCTCTTCTACTGATACTTCTAATGCTGCTTCTCTTGCTGTTCCTGCTTCTTATCCAGATATTGGTAGATCTACATCTTCACACACAGTGTTCTCTTCTACTAATGGTTCTACTGCTGCTGCTGTTGTTGTTGGATCGCATGTTGCTTCTCAAGCTCTCTCAAATCAAGCTCATGGTTGTGTTAATGATCTTAATTGTCTTGAACAACATGTAAATAATGTCAATAATGACTGGACTACGGTTACGAATAAGGAAAAATTAATAAATCGATCTAAAACTATTGTTGGTCTGAATGATAATTTTGAGCTTGATGTTATTATGAAGAAAAAATATGTGCATCTTTCGTCGTTTAAGACAAATGTAACTGAGGAAGACATTATTTCATATGTGCTTAAGCACTCTACTATTGCAAGAAATCATTTAACGTGCCACAAACTAGTTAAGAAGGATGCTATTTTAGATAATCTTGAAAGCATAAATTTTAAACTTGGTGTGTCTGAAAATGTGAGGGAGGACGATCCTCACAAGGCAACGCGTGAGGGTCAAGGGGGCGATCTTCACATGGCAACGTGTCTGACTGCCTCAACCTGGTGAGGCCAGCATTATCCATGTCGAACTCGTCTCAAGTCGAATCAAACCTCTGCGTGGTGTCCTCTAGAAACGGCAAACTGGCAACCGTTAGTTTGACGGCTAATCTGAGCGGCGGGCTCCCCCTGCCTTTAAAGGGTTGTGCGTTGGGTTTGAAGCCCACTACGTAAAAACAAATTTCAATGAAAACGACAAGAAAAAAGATAAAAATGATCCCCAAATCTGATGACGACTACCGCAAACGAAAAACTGACAATGATTTACGGATATGCACCTGGAACGTCCGAACCCTTAATTGGGATGGTGCCTCTATCCAACTGATAGATATCTTAGAAAGATACAAAGCTGATATCACTGCAATCCAAGAAATGCGATGGAAGGGACAGGGTTGCTCACGGCAAGCATCCTGTGATATCTACTACAGCGGCCATGCGGAGAAGCACGAATTTGGATGCGGATTCGTGGTTGGCAAGCGACTACGACATCATGTTCTGCGATTCACACCTGTGAACGAACGACTTGCCATAATCCGTGTCAAGGCAAGATTTTTCAACATAAGCCTGATTTGTGCGCACGCTCCGACAGAAGATAAGGACGATGAGACCAAAGACAGCTTCTACGAGCGCCTTGAAGAGGCCTATGAGCGCAGCCCCCGCCACGACATAAAAATCGTGCTTGGTGACTTTAACGCCAAGGTGGGAAAAGAAAATATCTTTGGTCCAACAGTCGGAAAGTTCAGCCTCCACGAGAATACCTCCGATAACGGAATGAGGCTGATTGACTTTGCCGCAGCGCGAAACATGGTCGTTAGTAGCACTAGATTCAAGCATCTCAATATTCATAAAGCAACTTGGCTGTCTCCTGATCAAAAGACGCGCAACCAAATTGATCACGTTTTGATTGACGGAAGGCACTCTTCTAGTGTTTTAGATGTACGCACGATCCGTGGTGCCAATATAGACTCGGATCATTATCTTGTCGCAGCCAAGATCCGTACACGCCTGTGCGCAACCAAGAATGCGCGCAATCCAGCACAGAGAAAGCTAGACGTCGAAAAGCTGCAATCAAAGCAAACAGCCGAAGACTTCGCTACTCGACTCTCACTCCTGCTTCAAGAAAGCACTCCTCCGATCGACGATATATGCGCGCAGTGGAATCATATTTCCCACTCCATGCGTACGGCTGCCGAAGAGGTGATTGGCTATCACCGCCCTCGCCGAAACCAGTGGCACGACCAAGAGTGTCGCGACGCCACTGCAGAAAAAGACGCCGCCTACAAAGCCACCCTGCAGTCGGTTGTAACGCGTGCTGCTAAGGAGCGATACAAAGAGAAGAGGAGGGAAGAGAGACGCATTTTCAGGCGAAAGAAAAGGGAAGCGGAAATGCGTGAGTGCAAGAAAATTGAGATGCATGGTGACAGGAATGAGGTCCGAAAATTTTTCGAAAAAATAAGACGCCTGGCCGATGGTTTCAAGACCGGGGCCTCTTCCTGCAAGGATGAAAATGGGAATCTAGTGACAGATATCCAGAGTACACTGATGATGTGGAGGGAACACTTCTCTAGGCTTCTGAATGGCGACGACGACAACAATCCCGCCAATAGAGATGATATCCCGGAATCCCCAGTTTTGGACGACAGCGTTGAAGTTCCGCTGCCCGACCATAGTGAAGTCTTGAAAGCTATAGCTCGGCTTAAAAACAGCAAAGCCGCAGGAGCCGATGGCTTACCTGCTGAGCTCTTCAAGAATGGAGGCGAAGCTCTATTTAAATGCATTCATGAGCTTCTATGCAGAATATGGTCGGAAGAATGCATTCCAAACGATTGGAACCTCAGTGTGCTCTGCCCAATCCACAAGAAAGGCGATCCCACAATTTGCGCCAACTACCGTGGGATAAGCCTTCTGAATATCGCATATAAGGTCCTGTCGAGCGTACTATGTGAAAGACTGAAGCCCATCGTAAACCAGCTGATTGGACCTTATCAGTGTGGCTTCAGACCTGGCAAATCCACCATAGACCAGATATTTACGCTACGACAAATCTTGGAGAAGACCCTAGAAAAACAAATCGACACACACCATCTTTTTGTCGATTACAAAGCCGCCTTCGACAGTCCAATAAGGAATCATCTATATTCCACCATGTCTGAATATGGTATTCCTGCAAAGCTCATCCGCCTTTGCAGAATGACACTGAGCAACACCAGCAGCACAGTTAAAATTGGAAAGGACCTCACTCCTCCATTCGATACCAAACGAGGTTTCAGACAAGGTGATTCCTTATCGTGCGACTTTTTCAACCTAATGATGGAGAAGATCATCCGAGCTGCTGATTTGAGACGCAGCGGCACGATATTCTACAAAAGTATTATGCTGCTGGCGTATGCTGATGATATCGATATCATTGGCCATAATACGCGCGAAGTCAGCGCAGCATTCTCCAGGTTAGCGAAAGAGTCGAGTCGAATGGGTCTTGTAGTGAACGCAGATAAGACGAAATACCTAGTGTCAACAAATAAACAGTCCCAGCGTCTTGGAAACCACGTCACTGTTGACAACATCTCCTTCGAGGTTGTTAAGGACTTCGTCTACCTGGGATCCAGCGTAAACTCTTTCAACGATGTCAGTATTGAGATAAAGCGAAGGATAACTCTTGCCAGGTGTTACTTTGGGCTGAGTAGGCAATTGAGAAGCAGAGCCCTCTCTCGACGAACAAAACTCACGCTCTATAAGTCACTAATCATGCCCGTCCTATTATATGCAGCACAAACCTGGACGTTGAGCAGTTCTGATGAAAAGACTTTGGGAGCCTTCGAGAGAAAGATCCTTCGTAAGATCTTCGGTCCAATCTGCGTCAATGGCGAGTACCGAATTCGATGGAACCACGAGCTGTATGAGCTGTACGCTGACATCGACATAGTTAAGCGTATTAAAATCGAGCGGCTCCGCTGGCTAGGTCATGTTGAGCGAATGGAAAACGACGCTCCAGCGAAAAAAATATTCGATTCGGTGCCCGGTGGTGGTCAACGCAGAAGAGGACGCCCACATCTTCGTTGGAAGGATCAGGTGTTGGATAACCTGACTACACTTGGTGTTTCCAACTGGCGCCAGCAAGCGCAGAACAGAAATGGCTGGCGCAATTTCTTATACGAGGCCAAAACCGACTTACGGTTGTAAGCGCCAGATAAGTAAGTAAGTAAGTGTCTGAAATGTTTTATGACATTATTTTGAGCCCAACTCTTTGGCAGCGAAATGTTAACGTTCGCCCTTTTATAAATTTTCAAAACGATGGGAAAATTCCGTTGACGACTTAGGTGCACCTGCTGTTAGCCAGAAACTAAAAATTTATTACCAGAACATGTCGGGGATGAGAACAAAATCTTCAAGTATCTTTAATTTTACCTCAGCTGCCGATTTTGATATTTTTATTTTTGTTGAAACTTGGCTCAACATTGATTTTTACAATGGTGAATTTTTCGATAACAATATGTTTCTTGTTTATCGTAAAGATCGAGATTCTGTAAAGACTGGACTTCATCGCGGTGGTGGTGTTCTTATTGCGGTAAATAGGTTATTCTGTTCGTCGTTGCATATTCTGCAAAATACAGATTCTTTACTTGACCAACTTTGTGTCGCTTTGATTGCACCTTATGGCACTCTCTATTTGTGTGTATCTTATATTCCACCGTCAAGCCCGGATCATATTTACGCCGCACATGTGGACAATATATTAGCTCTTCACTCATCGATAAATGTAAACTGCCATTTATCTGTTTTAGGTGATTTTAATCTCAGCAATATTTCTTGGACACATATTGCTAATGAACTCACTGCGTTAAACATCAATCAATCACATGAAATTTATCTTATTGATAGCCTGTTAAGTATCGATTTACTACAAGTTAATTCATATTTGAATAAGCTGAATAGAATATTAGATCTCATATTTTTATCAAATAATATTAATTTTGAACTGTCTGAATGCCTGTGTCCAATTTGTCCGTCCGATATGCACCATGTTCCGCTCATACTTAAAGTTAATTTCTATGAGTTTATACAAGTTACGCCTTCTATTATCGTATTTAATTTTAAATTGTGCGACTTTAATAATTTATCTAACATTTTATGTAGCATTGATTGGATTTCTTTATTTGATGGCAAAAGCGCTGCAACTTGTTTTGATGTTTTAAAGCTCAACTAGTTAATGTTTGTGAAAACAATATTCCACGGTTAGCCAGAAAATCGCATAAACTGCCTTGGTATACTAAAGGTCTCAAAAAATTGAAAAACCTGCGTAACAAACATCTTAAACTTTTTAAATCCACTAACTCTTCTGACCATAATTCTAAATATTTGCATTTTGCTAGGGAGTTTAATTTTCTTAACAAATTTTTATATAAGCAATATATTATTGGTTTCGAAGTAAATATTAAATCGAATCCTAAATCTTTTTGGAATTTTATTGAATCAAAAAAGGGTGGCTCAAATAACCCTTTTTGCCGACTTTTTTAGTGGTAACTATGCTGATGCCAAGTCTTTGAATTGCGCTGCCTTGGAAAATGTAGAACCTTTTTTGAATCTTGGTTATTTAACGCTTTCTGAGTCTGATGTATTTTATTCTTTAAGTCAGGTAAAAAACTCTGTTAAAGCTGATATCGATGGTTTTTCCCCTACTGTCCTATTACATTGTGCTCAGGCTCTATCTTTTCCCTTGTGCTATATTTTTAATATGTCTTTGGCATCCGGTATCTTCTTAGACAGTTGGAAAATTTCCTATATTACTCCAGTTTTTAAATCTGGATCAAAACATGATATCTCTAACTATCGACCTATTTCAAAGCTGTCTACTATCTCTAAGATTTTGGAGAGAATCATTAAAAATAAGATATTTTTTCTTGTTAAAAGTCATATTTGTCCTGAACAGCATGGTTTTATAACAGGTCGCTCTACAGTCACTAATTTAACTACATTTTCTAGATATTGCATATCTTCGTTTGAGCTTGGTTGTCAAGTGGATTCCATTTACACTGACTTTTCCAAAGCGTTCGACAAGGTTTGTCACAATATTTTAATTGCTAAGCTTTTTAAAATGGGATTTCTCTCAACTTTTTTAGATTGGATTAAATCTTACCTAAGTGGAAGATCTTGTTATGTGTCAATTAATAATATAAATTCCTATAGTTTTCCCGCATCCTCTGGTGTACCGCAAGGCAGTATCTTGGGCCCGCTATTATTTATATTATTTATAAATGATGTTAATAAAATATTCTGCAATTCGAAATTTTTGCTTTACGCTGACGACCTTAAGTTATTTAAAAGGGTACGATGCATCTCTGATGCCATTGATTTACAATCTGATCTTTATAATTTGCTTAATTGGAGTCTAATAAACTCTCTGCCGCTTAACATTTCAAAATGTTTCCTTATAACGTTTTCTAAAAGCAATAGTTCCCTAAATAATTCTTACTTACTGTCTGATATACCACTTAAGTGTGTTGAATCTATTAAAGATCTTGGAGTAATTTTTGACTTAAAATTCACTTTTATTGAACATATTAACTTAACTGCGTGAAGTTAAATTCGTAAATCCGACGCTAACTTAGCAAAGACACAAACCAATATTTCTTCTCTGTAAAAAGTTAAATTCGTACTTTTTTGCAAAGTACGAATTTAACTTTTGGTACGAATTTAACTAACGACACAAAAAAGTTAAATTCGTACTTCTATGCAAAGTACGAATTTAACTTTGAGTACGAATTTAACTTTGAGTACGAATTTAACTTTGAGTACGAATTTAACTTTGAGTACGAATTTAACTTTGAGTACGAATATAACGAACGACAATACGAATTTAACTTAATTTGTAAGGAAATAACTTTGACATCAACTTGGAAACACAGAAAAGTTGAAAAGTTTATGAAACATTTTAAAATATATTATAAAATTGAAAAATATGCATAGAAATTATTAAAAGAGAAAATTTTGGAAATTCATCAACAGACATTGAAATGTAGTGAAATGTTGTTGAAACATTTTAACCACTTTAAATGAAAAGATTCTAATTTTCGAAATATAAACCTAGAATATGATTCATATATATGGACAGGTAATTGATGCACCTTTCCAACGATATATCATTCATAAGTGCACACTCAAGATTTTGGCCAAAGGAATTTTTTGAAAAGGTGCATCAATTACCTGTCCAGTGGTATACATATCATTCTAGGTTTATATTTTTGATATAACGATTTTTTCATTCAAAGTTAGTACCTTTTGCCTACACTTCAATACTTTTTCAAAAATTTCCTTTGTCCAAAATCTTGAGTGTGCACTTATGAATGATATATCGTTGGAAAGGTGCATCAATTACCTGTCCAGTGGTATACATACCATTCTAGGTTTATATTTCCGATGTTGGAATTTTTTCATTCAAAGTTAGTACCTTTTGCCTACACTTCAATACTTTTTCAAAAATTTCCTTTGGCCAAAATCTTGAGTGTGCACTTATGAACGATATATCGTTGGAAAGGTTCATCAATTACCTGTCCAGTGGTATACATGCCATTCTAGGTTTATATTTCCGATGTTAGAATTTTTTCATTCAAAGTTAGTACCTTTTTCCTACACTTCAATACTTTTTCAAAAATTTCCTTTGGCCAAAATCTTGAGTGTGCACTTATGAATGATATATCGTTGGAAAGGTGCATCAATTACCTGTCCAGTGGTATACATACCATTCTAGGTTTATATTTCCGATGTTGGAATTTTTTCATTCAAAGTTAGTACCTTTTGCCTACACTTCAATACTTTTTCAAAAATTTCCTTTGGCCAAAATCTTGAGTGTGCACTTATGAACGATATATCGTTGGAAAGGTTCATCAATTACCTGTCCAGTGGTATACATACCATTCTAGGTTTATATTTCCGATGTTGGAATTTTTTCATTCAAAGTTAGTACCTTTTGCCTACACTTCAATACTTTTTCAAAAATTTCCTTTGTCCAAAATCTTGAGTGTGCACTTATGAATGATATATCGTTGGAAAGGTGCATCAATTACCTGTCCAGTGGTATACATACCATTCTAGGTTTATATTTCCGATGTTAGAATTTTTTCATTCAAAGTTAGTACCTTTTGCCTACACTTCAATACTTTTTCAAAAATTTCCTTTGGCCAAAATCTTGAGTGTGCACTTATGAATGATATATCGTTGGAAAGGTGCATCAATTACCTGTCCAGTGGTATACATACCATTCTAGGTTTATATTTCCGATGTTAGAATTTTTTCATTCAAAGTTAGTACCTTTTGCCTACACTTCAATACTTTTTCAAAAATTTCCTTTGGCCAAAATCTTGAGTGTGCACATATGAATGATATATCGTTGGAAAGGTGCATCAATTACCTGTCCATTGATATGAATCATATTCTAGGTTTATATTTCGAAAATTAGAATCATTTCATTTAAAGTGGGTAAAATGTTTCTACAACATTTCACTACATTTCAATTTCTGTTGATGAATTTCCAAAATTTTCTCTTTTAATAATATATATGCATATTTTTTAATTTTATAATATATTTTTAAATGTTTCATAAACTTTTCAACTTTTCTGTGTTTCCAAGTCGATGTCAAAGTTATTTCCTTACAAATGAAGTTAAATTCGTATTGTCGTTCGTTATATTCGTACTCAAAGTTAAATTCGTACTCAAAGTTAAATTCGTACTGAAAGTTAAATTCGTACTCAAAGTTAAATTCGTACTCAAAGTTAAATTCGTACTTTGCATAGAAGTACGAATTTAACTTTTTTGTGTCGTTAGTTAAATTCGTACCAAAAGTTAAATTCGTACTTTGCAAAAAAGTACGAATTTAACTTTTTACAGAGAAAAAATATTGGTTTGTGTCTTTGCTAAGTTAGCGTCGGATTTACGAATTTAACTTCACGCAGTTTATTAACTTTATAGTTCCAAAAGCATACTATCTTCTAGCTTTCATACGCAGAAATAGTACGGAGTTTTCTGACCCTCATACTGTTAAGTCTCTTTATAATGCCTTTGTTCGTTCGAGACTGGAATATGCATCTTTCATTTGGAATCCACATTATGCTGTTCATACAGTACGGTTGGAACAGATTCAAAAAAGATTTACAAAGTTTGCTCTTTTTTCTTTGTATAGTGATGGTATGCCTTCTTACAATGTTAGATGCTTGCTGTTAGGGATAAAATCTTTAGAGACACGAAGGAAAGTTCAATCTCTTACTATAATTTATGATATTATTTCAGGAAATATCGACAGTCCTCATCTTTTATCATTAATTAATTTCAGTATACCGTCAAGACAGTTGTGGCGCTTTAAAATATTCTTTATTAATTTTCATAGATCTAATTATGCAAGTAATGAACCAATGCAAAGAGCTCTGTCTTTATATAATGATTTATCGATGCGAGTTTTGTTTGATTTCTCAATGTCTAAAAGCTGTTTCAAAACATTATTGAATAGTTTAGTTTAATCTTAGAAATATTTGTTATATACTTTATAAATTTTTGTTAATCTTAGTCTGTAAGGAGTTACTCCAAAGACTTAAATAAATAAATAAATTTTCAAATTGCCATCTCTTATTTTAAACTTTAAAAAGCGGATTACATATGTAATCCGCGCGACCACTCTCGTCACATTTAGGTACGCGACTACTGCAGGGTTAAAGGGTTGAGTGCAACACTTGAAAAATGTTGCACTGTGGTAGAGCAACATTTTTTTGTAGAAACGAAAACACCATAATTTACCGGCAACGACCGTGCCGACGAGCTACGAAAGAAGATTTTAGAATTGCAATTAAGTAAGCTATTAGACGGAATTTTTCTCACTTAGTATAATATTCGAACTTTGTATATTTGGTACAGAAATATAATAGTGATATGTACATTTAATAATATTTATTATAGTCGAGGGCAATTTTTCAATATAAATTAAAAAAAAATACTTAAAAAATTGTTTCCTTGGAGTTGCATTTTTTTTTTTTTTTTTTTTTTTTTTAGAAATGCAGTTTTTAATCAATTTTAGCAGTTTTTAATCAATTTTAGCAGTTTTTTTTCAATTTTATCAGTTTTTTTGAAAAATAAAAAAAAATCTGGAAACACTGCTCATAAAAAATAAATGTGTGTGCTGAAGTTGGCGGCCGAGTGCGTTAAAATGTACGTGGATCATTCGATGTTAATTCGAGACCAGTTTCGAACCCTAGCTGAGACAGACAATTTTTTTCAATTAAAATTAAATTTTCTGATTCCTCCCTTCACCTTTCTGCAGACAAAACAAACCTCAGAGAGTAAATAATGGTAAAATAACGCTATTTAAAGCTTCTTGAAAACAGGCACATTAACCGTTCGGAGTCTGCATAAAACTAGTAGGTATAGTTCTCGATCTCGTACAAAATTTTCAACAACACACACAACACAATTTGATCATAGGAAGCTCGTTTAAGTCCTTTCAAGAACTGAAATGGTCAATTATTAATTTATTTTATTTTTTTCTTAAGTTGATTTTATGTAAAAGGTAAACATTACTTCTGTTTTGTTGTTTTAAAAAAAAAAATCCTGGTTCTTTTAACACGTTCATGATCACCAAATACAATTATATTCTAG
The DNA here is from genome assembly GCA_943735915.1 of Pherbina coryleti. NCBI lineage: Eukaryota > Metazoa > Arthropoda > Insecta > Diptera > Sciomyzidae > Pherbina > Pherbina coryleti. The sequence continues at coordinate 77,284,433 of OX030951.1, forward strand.
AGTTTGCATTTAAATAATCGTCATTCTGAAATATTGACAATAAAGGCCGCCAAGTTTTTCTTGTTTTTCTACTCAGATAACTAACTGAATAAATGCACGAAAATGGGATTTGGAAAGATTCGATATCCAATCCCAACCATATAATTTTTGTTGATATGTTCGATATCGATCTCAATTTTGGAACTATAATAATTGAGTGTTCACCATTAAAGGTTATGGAAAAATTTAATTTTAACAGCTTTTTTTTTTCGTTTATTTCTATTCACATATATTTTAGATAGAGTATTTGATTTAAACTATTAAAAAACAAATAATACGAAAAAATACAATAAACTTTTAAACCACGCCTACCTCCCATACAAAGTGACTTAATTAATCAAAACGGTAAAAACTCTTAGAATTCCACAAAAATTAATATTTGGACTTGAAATTTTGCAAATAAGCTTTAATATGCACTCTGAGTAAATAACACAATGAAATCGAGTGAAAACCACGCCTACCTCCTATACAAAATGACATCAAAAACTAGTAAGAAATTATCTTTGAATGGATCGAATTTAAAATACCCCCACGGCCAAACCAAAGTATATTCAAAGTATTAAGCAGTCAATAAAATGTTTATTTGTAAAATCATTTTCGTCATAGCTTAAACAGAAAATATTCGCTTCTGTTTTTTGGTAAAGTCACTTTGTATGGGAGGTAGGCTTGGTTTTCACTCGAGATGGTTGAATTATATACTCAGAGTGCATATTAAAGTTTATTTGGAAAATTTCAAGTCCAAATATTAATTTTTGTGGAATTTAAAGAGATTTTACCGTTTTGATAAAGTCACTTTGTACGAAAGGTAGACGTGGTTTTCATCCAATTTGGCTCATTTTCGAAGTTGATCTTTATTTTTTAGATACAAGCTTAAATATCGAATTTCTTGATAATAACTTGAAAATTACGCCTGTAATCGTGATCAGAGACGGATGGACAGACAGGCAGGCAGACAGACAGACAGACAGACAGACAGGCAGACATGGCTAAGTCGACTCGGGTGGTGATGCTGATCAAGATTATATACACTTTTCTATGCCTACCACGCCTCCTTATGGGCGTTACAAACGGAGTGACAAATAAATATACACCTTTTACGTTTTTTGGGGGTATACAAAAGCGAATATTTTCCTTTTAAACTATGACGAAGATGTTTTTACAAATAAACATTTTATTGGCTGCTTAAGACTCTGAATATACTTTGGTTCGGCCGTAGGGGTATTTTAACTTTGGCCTACTCGAAGATCATCTCTTACTAGTTATTCTTTTATTTATTGTTTCACTTTTGCTTTTTATTTCGTTTGAATATGTCAATGCGCGACCCCCTACGTTCGGTAAAAAAATTTTTTTTCGTAATTGTCTTGCAAAAATGCGTCATATTCGCTGGTATAGCACACTTTTTTTTTTTTGCATAGTAGGTGGTCGTGGCGTCCGTGGCGTAGTTGGTTAAAGTGCGTGGCCGCTATGTCAAAGAACCTGGAGACCCAGGTTCGAACCCCAGCAGCGACAGAAAATTATTTGAATTAAAAATAATTTTTCTGTACGGCCGCCACCTCTCTGCAGACAATGGAAAACCTCAGAGAGTAATAAAAATGCCATGTAAAGCTTCTTGAGAATAAGAACATTCCGTTCATCGCCGTTCGGAGTCGGCGTTAAGCCTGTAGGTCCATTTCTCGGTCAATTGTGTACAAACTTAATAACACGCACAACACAATTTTTTTTTTTAGATTAGATATTTATTTCATTTCCATTACATTACATTTTTATAAATCCAAATTATGAATATGAACAAGAAGTTTGTTTTTACATGAAAAAGTATAATGAAAAGAACTAAGCTGATTCTGTAGTTCACAAGGAACTAGTGGCGAATACAGTTGTTAAAACTTAATAAACTAATTGGTTATGAATAATTTAAAATTATTAAAATAAATTATAAAGAAGTTAACATGAAAAAAATAAAAAAAAAGAATTAATAAGACATTAAGATAACGAAATTATGGAAAAGGATCCAGGACATGGAATAAATTTGAGCTCAAAGAGGCTTTAATCAGAGAACAAACGAAAGTAAAGCATCAATATCTGAATAATTATGTTGTAGGAGAGTTTTATTCTTTTCAGAAAAGCAGATTTAGTCCGAATAGATCTAAGCTCAATCGGAAGGCAATTGAAAAGCCGAGGAGCCACTGAAGAAAAAAAATTGAGAAAAATTCTTAAGGGGAGCAACGCAGCCAGAGGCCGAAAAAAAGGTCATGTTTGTGAATTTTTTTAAGGAAACCTATGGGATATTTTTGAATGAGGGTTTTTATACCTAAAAATATACACATTCAAGAGTATTTTTAGTTTTTTTTTTATTAAAAAAAATTTAATATTAAGGTCGATACAGCAGTTTTTGTAGAGCGTTTTGAAAAAAAGGTGAAATGCGGTGACCAAGATTGCTCCTCCTTAATTCATCTGAAACAAAAAAATGAAATATATTATTAAAGTAGATACTTAAAACTCGTACTTGTCATAGCCGTTTTTGAAAATATTGATTTTTCACAAAATGGCGGACTTTCAAACGTAAAAAAACGATTTTCGACCAAAAATTCGTCATAGTTTTGCCTATAAAAAATGAACGAAGCTAAAAAAAAAAAAATCCTATGACAAGTACGAGATTATTATGTGTACAATAAGCCTGCAAAAAAATCAAAACGATCGGTTCACTGAGCTTTGAGAAATCTTGGTCACCGACTTTGAAAACATGGTTTCGAGAAAAACGCGTTTGAAAATAAGCGCCAGCACTGCGCGCTCTAGAAGGCGGTTCACTCAGTAGGCTATAACTTTGTTATTTTTTGAGATATTAACTTGAAATTTTCACCAAATATTCTTGAAACTTAAGGCTTAAGATGTGCTGACTATTAATTCTTAAGTGATATATGTCTGAGCGTCGACTCAACAGGTACCCGGATTTATCAAAAAAAATTTTTAAAACTTTATAAAAATATAAATGCTTTAATGGCAGAATGTTAAGATTCCTAAATAGTAACAGACTACTATATAGTCTTGTGAAACGAGAAGAGGGAAAATTTTATTACTATACATACCACCCCAACAACTTATCCCATACTCAAGTTTAGAATGAAATAAACCAAAATAGATACACTTAAGAAGTGTAGGGCTGCAAAAATCTTTTAACAAGTAGAGATGTCTGGTAGCAGTCATCAGATATTTTTTTAGCACAGATGTATGAGTTAACCATTTCATATCACTATCGAACCAAACACCTAGATACTTGAAGCAATTCACATTTTCAATAGAAAAACAGCCCGAGGAGCAAGACCCACCATCAAAGAAAGTTTGTGTAAAGTTAGAAGAAGAACATATATTATTACTCAGACAAAATTTTTCACATTTGCCGCTATGAAAAAAGAAAGAGTCGTTGTCTAATTTTCTGGCGTTAGTATTAAAGAACATAATTCTAGTTTTATCACTGAGCACTAGCTTATGGATCGTAAACCAGTGACTTAAAACAGCCAGGTCATGGTTTATATCTACCGATAACTTCAACGGAGAGTCAGACGAGAAGGCACAGGCCATATCATCCGCAAAAGCATTAATGGAGCTACAAAATTAAAGTTTAAAAAGTGAATTTATAAAAATTAAAAACAAAATAGGTCCCAAGACGGAGCCCTGTGGAACACCTAATGACAGAACTTCTGATGAACTATAATTGTTCAAAATATTGACACATTGTCTCCTATTTTCTAAATAGGACTGAAACCAGTTTAAAACAAAACCCCTAAATCCAGCCTTATACAGTTTATCAAGCAAAATCTTATGATCAACAGTGTCAAACGCTTTAGTGATATCCACAAACAGTGCTGCAGTTAACTTTTTACTATTTAGACTGGAATAAATGTTAGTGCAAAAATTTAATAAAGCAATTTCTGTTGATAAGCCAGATCGGAATCCATACTGAAATGAGCTGAAAAAACTATATTTCTCCAAAAACTCTACCATCCGAACTTTCATTAGTTTTTCAAAAATTTTTGTAAAAACTGGGAGAAGAGAAATTGGTCTGTAATTATTTACCTGGGACTTGTCACCTTTTTTGAATAAAGGAATGACCTCAGCTGTTTTTAAGCTATCAGGAAAAATACCACAATACACACTTCTGTTAAAAATATCACATAAAATATCACTGATAAAATAAACTATATGTTTGATAAAGTTATTAGATATACAACAAGATGTTGAAGAATTTGAATTTTTTAAAGACATAGCAGTTTTATAGACTTCAAAAGAGCTTATGGGCTTGTATGCAAAAGTGGCTGAATTATGAGCCTCCCTAGACAAACAATTACATTGTTGTCTAACTACATTACTTTCAGCAACTACATCTTTACCAATACTAACAAAAAAGGTATTAAATATACTAGCAATTTCCTGCGGATTATCAATTAATCTATTGTTATGTAAAAGGCTAGAGACCTGATCCGCATTACTGTTTCTGTTTAAAAGATTATTAGCTATTTTCCACTCACTTCTTAGATCACCCTTTGCTTTATCAAACTCATTAATATAATAATTATTTTTACTTTCCAATACATCTCTGGAGATCTGCTTACACAAATTTTTATACCTTGTCGCTATGTTCACATTAAGTGGAAATTTCTTTTTAAGTTTATAAAGTTTATTTTTGGTGTTAATTTTATTAAGCAAAGCATTCGAAATTCAGGGTTTTAGCCTTTTTGTTTTAGTATTTCTTCTTAACGATGAACGAGAACACCTGTTTATATGGCTATTAAGTGTGTTTAAAAAGATTGAGTAGGCAATCGATGGATTATTTTCCTCATAAACAGGTTCCCAAAACTCAAAACAAAGAGAATTTCTTAACGCAACAAAATCAGTTTTGACACGCGGAATTAAACGAGACTGAGAACTAAAGTTTGTCATCCTAAAATTAGCAATGCTTAAACATGTCATGCAATTATGAGATATAGATGATGTCATATCCATTATTGAGCTCAAGAATTCAAAGTTACAAGAGCTTAGGCGACGTAAAAAGATGTGATCTATACATGTACCCAAGGAGTCGGGAGACATAATTCGTGTCGGGTGATTGATGCACGACTCTAAACCAAAAGATGAAAGAGTTAGCAAGTACCGATCAGTCAGTTGGCTGTCTACCATTATGTTAATATTTATGCCACCTAATAATATTAGATTAGCATTCGGTTTTGTGTGATTTATTAGAAGAAACTCTAAGTCAGGTAGGAACACGTCATTAGCGGAGATTGTATTAAATCTGTACGCACAGAGAAAGTTAAATTTCTTATCATCTTATAAGACATTCTACCGTTAAAGCATCACAACTTCTCAGATTAAAATTAATACACTTACAGTTAATCGATTCATGCACAAAAGCAGCAACACCACCAGACGCATAAGAGTTATTGCAATTTACAAAAAAATTATACCCATTAATAGAAAAGTGAGCAATTGATCATAAGAAGCTGGGTCAAAGTCCTTTCAAGGGCTGAAATGGCCAGTTATTTATATTTTTTTATTTAGGTGGTACGGTCTAACTTGCATGCTTGTATGTTTTAATATTTAATTCTTTAACCAAATATTTAAGAAAACTTTTTCCCAACTTTAGTTTAGTGCTTTATGGTAATTCCATGAACTATGGCTATTGAGTTCTGTCTTGGGCGTGCCGTTGTATCGATTGACGCCAACGTCTTCGTTAGGATTCAGTTCATCTTGTTGTAATGTTCTTGGACTTAAATATTCAGAATTCAGCTACCTGCGTTGTTGCCTGAAAGGATAAAACTTTTGAGTACCACTTCGATGAGGTCTATTCCACATCCAGTCATTTATCCCTGATAAAAAAGAAGTTTGGCACGCCGAACATTATTACGAACAAAATACGGGATACTCTCTCGCACCAAGACGGACTTATTTCAACCAAAAGCTCTGTGTTTCACATCTGCATTGGAAAATTGAAGTCATCCTTCACGGTGCTGGAGTGTGTATACTTAATTTAGTGAATTAATTTATTTTGAACTCTTCATAATGTTGCTCTTCTTCAACTCTTCAAATTGCTCTGCAATACAAATTATTTCAGTCGCACTTGAAATGCCAAATAGACGGATGTACTGGTGAATATAAACACGATTTATTAATCTTGTACTCCGCAACCCCATATTTCCCTGTTAATGAATTTGGAAATAACATTCAGTCTTTGTAGCACTGATACAATTCTTTGACATTCTTGTGAATTTCTCAAGTTATGTTTGACAAATCGAAGTGAATGAAATGACTTTGTAAATTAATTGATGGCCTAATTCTGTATCCCTATCCGTACACTCGTCTCGTGCAAAACACTGCTCGTTCGTACTTTTGAAATTTCTAATTCAAACAGACAATAGAACAGCTGACGACCTGGCGAATGATGCCGTAACACAGTAACATTTTTGAAATTTGTATCCCTAACGATCAACCAAATGACGAACTGAAATGTCAAAATCACACGAATACCTTTATGCTATCGTTGTGTTAAGTTGGAGTTCTTATGAAGCAACTAGATGGTAAATTGGATTTGGGAGTATGAGCCTCAACGTTGGGAGATTTTAGGGAATCTATCGATGAGTTGTGCAAGAACTTTAATTCTTGCATCCTGCGCATGCGCACCCACAACTCACTTCCAGCAACTTGCTCAAAATAAAAAAGGAAGCAAAAACTTTATTCATTTTATTTGAACCACTTAACACTTTAAACAAACAACCACATAAAACTTTTTTAAGATCTTAAAACATATTTGCTGCAATGAGAACAATATTTTTGGCAGAGTTGGGCGTTTTGCACAAAATGGTGAGTGCATTAAGCATTTCACTAGCACTAAATATATTGAAAGAAATTATATTTTTCACTATTTTTTTTACCAGCTTAGTGATAGTGAAACATCATTTCACTATCACTAGAGACTTTAGTGATAGTATTATTTTGTTGCACTACAATTAAATTTAGTGGTAGTGACTTAATCTGCACTACACTCAAATAGTGCAAAATTTGAGCAGTCACTACATGAAATCTGCAATTATAAATTTTTCCACTCATCTTTCAAATGTTACTGGTATTGAAATAATTTAAGCCAGACTCGTATAAACGAAAATTCTATAATATTAAAATATAATTTTCTAAATGGGCTAATAATTTTGAAATTTTAAATTTATATAAGTGCAATTATTCAAAATAAACTGTTGACCTTTTCTTTCAATTGAGTGAAAACTTTCTGTGTTCCACTACCATTAGTGCGGGTATTTTTTTTTGCACTATTAATTTTAGTGCAAGAAAAAAAGTTGCACTAAATGAATTTTAGTGAAAAATTTTTCACTATCACTATCACTAATGTATAGTGAGGCCTATATTTTTGAATTCATCACTCAACACCACTTGGAAGTAGTGTATAATTTTACAATATCACTACATGTCAGCTGAAGCTGAAAATTTAGTGCACTACCCCCATCTCTGATTTTTGGAAACATATTTTCTGCAATAAGAATATTTTTGAAAACACATTGATTCAATAAAAAAACATATGTCTATTTATATAAACAAACTCAAAAAGGCATTGCCAACAAACAAAAAAAAGCCCAAAAATGAAATATTTAAAGAAAATTGAAAAAATAACACAAAAATTCTACGTTGATTGATATGGCAGTGCTAAATTTGACAACTGCTTGTGTATAACAGTTTGAATATACGTAAGAAACATAAGCTTGCCATAAGGGTTGGCGAGCAAGTTCGTTAGAGATACAGATTTCAATTAGAACACAACATAGTTATTCTTAAAACTCAAGTTAGAAATGTGAATTAAACGACCCTTATGCACGTACTTGTCTTTGAGAGATTAATTTATTCACGAGTTATACACTGTGGCATAATCCAATCCTTTTTATATCCGTGATTAAGTCTAGTTATATTAACCTTACTCTCAATCTGACGTGAGCAACCATATATTATAAGTGCTCGAGTTACATAGTTGTGATCTTATGTCCGATTTTGCAATCCTACCCATATTTTTTTTGGTAATTAGATCTGATAATTGACTTATGTTTCTAATTAAAGATTGTAGCTGCTATAACTACCGAAAAATTACGACTCAGCCGTTGAAATGGTATGAATTCATTTTAGTGGTGTCACGCCCCATTTTTCAATCTCATCCATTTTATTATATAAACTTATTCTGTCACTAAGTAAGAAACTTCACAAAGTTTCATCTCTAATATTAACGTTTTTGCTGCAAATGTGCACACAAATTTACGCGTCTTAATGTTTAATATGAATATATGTATATAGACAAAGTCTTCGTATATATAATTTCAAATATGCTCGCGAATTGAGAGCAGCTTTTGATGATCTGCTATTTTATATCGATAATTTATTGCATAAAAGTTATTTGAAACCAAGAACATATTTTTGCGAATTTATTCTTACATAATTTATTAACTGACTATGTTCTTATGGCTTATTTCAGGAATCTATCAAATAGATACAAGTGTGGAATAATTCTTATGAGAATTCAGTTCCATTACACGGAAAAAAACAACAAAATGGATTTCTAAATGAAGAATTAACCATATATATTTATAACCAATTCCAAAAAATTCGACGACAACCACATCATATCCCTGGACTTCGCAGATACAATTCTTGGCTCTTCAAAACTTGGAGACGATAGAACTTTAAGCAATATACAAAGTTAAAAAAGTTTTAAAAAGAAAGAAACAACATCCACCAAGCAAAAACACTATAATTGCAATTTACATAAAATTGCTTTCAAATGAAGTTTTGCAACAATATTTAATACTGTTGCTAATGATGAAATAGATTCTGTACCATAATCATACACCGGGCAGTTCAAAAGGCTTTCACGAAAAGATATGCAAAGAATTGCAGCTCAAGCAACATAACAAATACCGAACGATTTAGGGTTTTGAAGACACTACTTTATTTTTTTAAGCCTTTGTAATTATCTTGATTGTATTGAGGAGAACTCTGTTTTCATTTAATAAGTACCGTTATTGCAGCTAGCTTAAATCTTCCACTAGCAAGATTTTAGAGTACCAAAGATATATTAACCGTGAATCGTTGAATTCCACATTACAACGATTTTCTGAAGTTCGGTAACTAGCGTGCACATTTCAAACCTTTGAAACATGATACTTTTTCAAATAACTTCGCCAAGATATCAAAATGGAACAAGAGTACTTTTGAGAGTTACGAAAAAGTCGAAAAATGAATAAATTGAAACTGTTAAATATTTGGTACAACCACAAAACCCAACAGCATCTTCGCCGTCGATGTAACTTACCGAACTCACATCCTGCAGAAGTCTCCGAATATCGCGAAACTGACGAGTATTTTGCTGCTGCTCAAAAAAACATCATTAGGAACAGCAGCAGAATCCTGTCCAATTTCAATGAAATTGGATGCTTCTTAGTTGAATGACACGGCTGCTTTAAAAACAAAAAGTTACGGTAGGTTTTGTAAAGAATACTTTGTACATTTTAGTGTTATTATTTGAGTTTCGTGCTGCTAGTACCTAATATGTATGTAATATTTACTTAAGGTCCAATGCATTTTTCAAAATTCTAAACAATCAAAATTCAGCCTGGTATCAGCGTCAAAGTTAAAGTTAAACGTCAATTAATTGGATTTAAAGAAAGTTGATAAATTTATAATTGATCATGTATTTTAAATGGTTCGTTTTATTTGTATGATTGTAAGGTGAGAAAAGTAAGGAAAATTTCTAAATCATTAAAAATTTGGCTCAACAGAAATAAACTGTTCTTAATTGCAGTGGACCTCATAGTATGTAATTAGAAGAATGTAATTTGTATAAAATTGATTAGAAATCAATTCGAAATCGAAAAGTCAAAAAAGCCAATATTTTTTGTCTCCAGTCGTAGCTTAAGAGTGAATATTTGCTAATGGGTCGTTTCAAGACAACAAAGTGATAATTAAATTTGTTAATAAATAGCTGTTTACATGTTGAATACCGAAGAGAAATTCAGATACACACACACACAAATGTTCAATTTTTGGGAAGAAGAAAAAAAAAAAAAAAAGAAAGACTAAAAACAAAACACAATCACAATTTGTTATTATCCTATCATAAACGAAGTGTTTTGACTTTTTTTTAATTATCATTAATCGAAAATATTTTAAAATAAAATCGAACAATAAAGGATTTATTTATAAAAAAATATAGGTACCAAAATGACCATATTTTGGGGTCCCTGTAAAGCTTTGGCTCTTCTTTGGAATATTTGAATCCATCCCCAAACTGAATGAAAAAACCAAAATAAACTATCTTGTAGTGAGAAAATTTTAAATATAATGAAACAAAAAGGTCAAATATTGTTTCCTCGTGGTCACCAAAGAAGATACCACGATTACCATGATCACCAGGTTTACACATGACTGGAGTATTCCTGACATGGTCCAATTTTAAAACACAATTACATACAGAAATATGCAGAATTTCTGCACTTTACCTAACAAACCATAGTTCGGAGTGAATTCTTCAAACTCTGTTTTAACGGAGACATAAATAAACAACTGAAATGACTCCTACAATGAAAGCTTTTGATGAAAACAAAATTCAACTAGGGTGCTATTTTTGTACCTAGCATAATCAGAAAACTTTTGCAGTAACATTCTATTATTTAAAAAGCTTTCTTAATAAAATTGATATTTACTTGAAACCCCTTCTAACTTTTATTCATTATTAAAAAAAAAAAAAAAAAAACGATCACTCAAACGAAATCGTTTCAATTTCTTTACAAATTAGTTTTGATGGGAACAAGAAAAATGGTCCAGGGAACACCTCTTCAGTTTTCTATTCTGATGTTGATCATAGAGACCTGGTTTTAGACAAACAGGTGGCAAATATGTTTGAACAAATTTTTAAAACTTTTCAAAAGAAAACTGATATTTACTTGTATCCTCTCCTTTTCTAACTTTATTTTTTCATAATTTTTAATTATAAAAACGAATTCGCTTAGGTGATAGTTTTGTTCTCAACCGGACTTTTCATACGATCCCTTAATGACTTCGTATTCATGAGAAATTCAACCTCCGTTTACAAATTCATCACTTTATTCTCAACTACGAATTCGTAAAATGGTTCGATAGTGAATATCATTCTGATAAAATATGGTGTAATGCTTCAGTGTATGGTGCAGTTTCAATCAATTGCCTATGTTTAGAGCACCTGCTGGGCACTCCATAGATCATGGTTCAAGCCCTTACTAAGAACAATAAAATTTTATTTTATTGATTTGTTTTTTGTTTTTTTTTTTTAACAATAACATAATTAAAATGGCAAAATTTTGGGATTTATCATAGCAATATATTCTCTTCAGGAGGGTTTTTAATGTTAACATTTGTTCAAAAATATTTGCCATCCCTAGGTGTCGAACCTAGAACACAAACTAACGTCAGGTAAGAAGACTAGCGTAGTCCGCTACACCATCTAGTCGGTTCGCAAGGGAATAGTAAAAACTGAAAACAAGCGAATTCTAAAAGTTTGTGATGGCTAAGGGTTAAAAAACAGCACCACAGTTCTCCCGAACACCTACAAAACAGTATGTACATTTTTTATAGTTTTAAGATCTTATAGTTTTGAGAAAAATTCTTCTTAATTGTTTATTGCTTTTGTATACGAAAACTGGTATTCAGGGCTCAATCTATGTGTCGATTTCTAATGATAATCTTAAGTACTGGTTTTTTTGTTAGTACTTTAAGGAAATCGTTTCGAATGCCATGAAACGATGAAGTACTTCATATCACTGGTTTGTTGGGTATGTATTGCAAGTATATACAAAAATTTTTTTTTTCAATAGTTCATCCGAATATAAAATATAACAATTATTCTCTTCAGTATTATTCCAGTTTTAGAGAAATATTTTTGTTTTCCGTTATTCTACGTAAAATATGTGTTCTCGTTTCTTATATGAGAGTTACTACATATATTTCGGAAATATACAAAAAGACCGAATTTTTATTTCATTTTGAAAAAAACAACTCTAGATAAGTAGAAAAATGATAAATATTCTGTGAAATAAGGAAAAACAAGCTCCTAAGAATTATTCTTCACCAAAACGATGCGAGGTCCCACACATCAGCTCAAAAAAGCTCGTCATCAGCTCGTTCACGCGAAATTGGGTTAATGTTATGAGAAATGATTCGAACGCATGCAAAAATAGATTAATCATAAAGGAGAATATTTCGAAACCATGAGAAAAAAATTCTGTCTTTATACTTATTTCCGACCAAATTCCACTTTTTTCCACAAAACTTTTTTGAAGTATTTTTGATGTCTTAATACGAAATCGAAGAAATATATCTGATTGTATAGATTTGAGATTATCTTCTAAATTGACTTGGATTTAGTTTCTCATTTGTATTCAATTTCAAATAGTTTTCCGCTTAATTGCGGCAAATACTCAATTTTTGTGAAGGAAACCTTGGCATTGTTTATTTTTGACAGTGTTTCTAAGTAATATACTTTGCTAATCTTAATACCTCCACGTTTAAAAAACGTTAAAGCGGTATATTAATTTTGTCACTCCGTTTGTAACGCCCTTAAGGAGACTTGGTGGGTATAGAAAAGTATGAACATATTGCTCGTTTTCTGCAATAACGTTACAACTCAAAAAACTAGATTTTTCAGGAGAAGCATTTTAAGTTTTGAACAGACAAAGGAAATTAAATCAACATTTTCAAAATGTGGACAAAATATCAAATATACAAGTACTACTATAATGTACATGGTTTAATCCATACAAAGTGACAAAAAAAAACTGGAGATTATCGATATATAATACGATCTAATCGGAAATATATTGAGGTGCATGAATCACAAATTCTACTCTCCTGCAAAAATTAAAGAAGATATCGTTACCAAAATTGTACACAGTATAGATCATGGTAACAAGAATGTTGCTGTGTAATTTACTCAATTTTTATGTTTTTTGGATTGTAACGTTATTGAAGAAAACGAGCGATATATTCTCAATCAGCGTCACCACCCGAGTCGATTTAGCCATGTCCGTCTGTCTGTCTGTCTGTTATCACGATTACAGCCGTAATTTTCGAGCTTTTATTACTTAATTCGATATTTAAGCTTACATCTAAAACATAAAGATTAAGCTCGAAAATGAACCAAATCGGATGAAAACCACGCCTCCCATACAAAGCGACTTTTTCAAAAATGTTAAAATCTCTTTGAATTCCACAAAAATTCCAAATAAATATATGGACTGCAATTTTGCATATGAACTTTGATATATAACATGTACTCTGTGTATGAAATTCAACCAAATCGAACCACACCCACCTCCCGTACAAAGTGACTTTATCAAAAAACAAAAGCGAATATTTTCTGTTAAAACTATGACGAAAATGTTTTTACAAATAAACATTTTATTCACTGCTTAAGACTTTGAATATACTTTAGTTTGGGCGTGGGGGTATTTTAACTTCGACCCAGTCGAATATCATTTCTGACCAGTTTTATAGAAACTTTATTTCTCTTTGTTATATCGATATAATTTTTCATTTGAAAACTCAATCATCTAATTATCGTCTGAAATTTTTCAAAATAAAATGGTTCTGCCAATAAATAAAAATGTTTGCAATTTTTTAAATTTAAGTCACATTTGTCTTATTAATTATCAAAAATATTCGAATTACTCCTTCTTTTTACTTATGTTTTTATAATAACTTGTAACCTTTCAAAAATGTCAGTTGCAAAATAAATCAAATCTCGTGAAAAAGTTTGGGCCCAACCTGTGATGAATATAGTGGTTATTGGCTTTTTAAGTTTTTATAGTTTCTATCGCAAATAGTAGTCTATTTTTTTTTTTAATTTTTAACTAGCTGATATACCTTGTTTTAATCGGGTGAAAGAATGTAAAATTTTAATATTTAGTCCTCGTTTGAATACTTTTAAAAATCCAAATAATGAAAAATAAGATGACCTAAATTGCTTTTTAAATATTTTAAAGGTTCATGTTAAAGGTTCATATTAAAGGTTCACTCGGTTGAAAAAAAAGAGATACCGAGGGTCTGAGAAAATAGATTTATTGCGGTAACTTTTGATCGGAAAGATAAATTGGTATAATTTTTATACCCCACGTTTAAAAAAACGTAAAAGGGGAATATTAATTTTGTCACACCGTTTGTAACGCCCATAAGGAGGCGTGACAGGTATAGAAAAGTATATATATTCTTGATCAGCATCACCACCCGAGTCGATTTAGCTATCTCCGTCTGTCTGTCTGTCCGTCTGTATGTCTGTGATCACGATTACAGCCGTAATTTTCAAGCTATCATCACGAAATTCGATAGTTAAGCTTTTATCTAAAAAATAAAAAATAAATATCTACCTCCCATACAAAGTGACTATCAATTTGGTAAAATCTCTTTAAATACCGCAAAAATTAATATGTATATGGACTTGCAATTTTGCATATCGTCATATGAAATCAAAAAAGCCGTAAGTTACATTTGAAAAATTTTGCAGGAGAAGCAAAAATGCTTGGGCTTTGCTTTGCGCTTGCACTGAAAAGCTTATTGAATTTTGTAGATAAAAACGTCGTTTTTAGTAGTAGGAGTGTAAAATTTTGCATGAACATGCATTTTAATACGGTGCTTCATAATCAATCAAAAAGTCAATTTTGAATTTTTGGTAACTTACGCCTTTTTTGATTTCATATGACGATATGATCCAGAGATCTGCATGAATGGATTCATTTGCTGTTTCAAGTTCCTTTAATTTTTCAACTCCCTGCAAGTCGAGGCAGGCAAACAACAAGTTTGCGCGAATCAGGCAGCAAAAATCAAGTCGCCAAATGTAGAAAACTTGAAATGTAGAAACTTGAAATGTGGGGAAAAAGCAATTATTTTGCCTACAAATCGTTTATTTTCAAGTCTGTTTACGAAGTTCGTAGAACTAACTTCGTGTCGTCAATGCAAACTTCGTTTCTTGAGTTAGGAAAACAGTTTAACTTTAAAGAAGTGCCGACCACAACAATAGCTTTTGTCTCATTTACTCTTTCGTGTATACCCAAAAAGACAAAGTGTTGCTCCACACTCGTGTGTACTACGCGGTCGACACTGCTTTAAAGCATTGGATTGAAATATGTTTGTTTGTTTTTTTGTTGTTTATTTTTTATTTTGTCGCTATGTATAGAAAAGTATAAGTAGACGCTCGTCAGTGGCTTTCTGCGGCAGCGCAGTCGCATAGACTTGAAAACAGACTTGAAAAGTAGAAAGCTTGGTTTTTTCTACCAATTAATGTAGGGTAGAAAACAAATAGAATCAAGTCTGACTTATGATTCGTTTTTCAGAAGCAAGTCGAGGCTTGTAGGGTAGAAACATATCAAGTTTCTACAAGTCAAGTCAAAGCTTGATTATTTTCAAGTTACTTGATTTTCAATTGACTTGTTGCAGATCTCTGATATGAACTTTGATATATAACATGTACTCTGTGTATGAAATTCAACTAAATCGAGTGAAAACCGCACCCACCTCCCATACAAAGTGACTTTATCAAAAAACAAAAGCGAATATTTTCTGTTAAAACTATGACAAAAATGTTTTTACATATAAGCATTTTATTGACTGCTTAAGACTTTGAATATGCTTTAGTTTGGGCGTGGGGGTATTTTAACTTCGACCCAGTCGAATATCATTTCTTACTAGTTTCACATAAATTATTCTTGGAGCTTAACTATTGTATAAAAAAAAAATAAAAACAACTTTTGAAAATAATTAATTTCTTTTAAAACTCACTGTGGGTAGGTCTTGTTTTTTTATGACAGAAACAGTTAATAGAATTTTTCGTAAAACTGAAAATATGTGAATGTTTTTGGTGTCAAAATAACAGATTTTTTTTTAATTAATTAGACGAATAGTGCATTGTTGGCTTCAATAATGCAACGCGTAAATAGCTCATTTCGAAAATATTCAGATCTGTGAAAAGGAACTGGAACGTTAAACTGGCTACGAAGGTAGTGGGGCGAGGTAACAAAATCAAGCAAACCAAGTAGAGTGGGACACTGGATATGATGATGAACCAGGTCACGAATAAAAGTAACTGCAGCTTGCGTCTTGATTCGAGGGAACAGATATCAAATAAGGCACATTTAATAGAGAAGAGGCTGATGGAGGTTCCAGTTATGTCTAGATATTACATATTTAAACTTTACTTTTTCTGGACTCTTTCAATTCGCAGGCATTAATTTGGAGAAGTTGGATTCCATAAAATGGAGCAGTATTTTAAATGGGGTCAGACTAATGACGACTACAAACATTTGATGGTGTATGGATCTTTTAAATCCTCGGAGTTCCTTATTAATAAGATGCCAAGCATCGAGTTTGACTTGATGATAAAATTGATATGCTCTTTAAAGTTAAGACGGGGGTCTTATAAAATTTCAAGGTCTTAGAGGTAACTCGTTCAAGTGAACACGAGTTAATAAAATACGAGTTTGTTAACGGAAGTGATAATCTACAGAAAGAGAAACATTGACATTTGGAAATGTTAAGTGGTAATTTATTCAATTGATCATAAAAAGCTAGGTCCAGCCTTTTATTCTGCTCGCACCAGGTGTAGATTGAGGCAATATTAGTTTGAAAAAGAATGTCATCAGTATATGAATTAATAGGTCGAAAAAGTTAAAGATCGGCGGCGGAAAGAAGGTTTTGGGAATAACGTATGACTGTAGGAAGATCGTTAATAATTATTAAAAACAGTAGAGGCCCCAGATGACTGCTTCGGCAAACACCGGAAGTAACTTCCAAAAGATAGGAAGGATACGTTATTATGTATTTTTACTGATTGGCGGCGATTAGATAGGTATGATTGGAACCAACATAGGAGGTTTGAGTGAATTTCAACGGAGGCAAGTTTTAATATTAGGTGCTTGTGAGAGACTTTGTCAAATGCTTTCGCAAAATAAGTAAAATTGAGGGTGACTAGTCGGTACAGGAACAGAGCTAGAAAAAGGGGAATAAACCAAATTAAAATAATCACTAAGCAAATTGCATATAGTTTCAGAGACAGAGAAGATTCCAGACAAAGACAGAGCTGGGCAGTCGGATTGTTTTTGTTTTTTTATTAATTTAGGGTGTTTTTTAAGAGCTTGAGAACTTTAAATAATAATATAATACAGAAATATTGTTAAAATGAATTTTTTATTATTATAATCTGCTAGATAATTTCCTGGCATTTATTTTTTAAATATGATTTCCGGCATATGTCCGCTGCAGCTACGAGTTATATAGTCTATTCGATCAGTCCAAATGTTCACTCCTTTTTTCAATAAATCTGGCCGTGTGGCGTCAATGGTGACTTGAATATTGGCTTCCAATGCTTCCAAGGCTTCCAATTGCTGGTTTGTCGACATAAACAAATGACTTAACATAGCCCCATAAAAAGTAATCAAGAGGCGTTAAGTCGGACGAACGAGGGGGCTAGTTTACAGGACCACTTCTGGAAATAAAGTTGTCACCAAATTGATTTTGTAATAAATTGATGGTTAAGCGATAGCGCTCGCCATTCACCGTAACGGCAGATCCTTCCTCATTTCGAAAGAAATAAGACCCGATGATGCCGCGAGCGTGTAAACCGCACCAGTCAATTTTAATGGATGGACTGGTAATTCGTTAATGACTTGAGGATTGTCTGCGCTTCATATACGGCAATTTAGCTTATTAACGAAGCCATTTAACCAGAAATGAGCTTCATCACTAAACACGAAGCGTCGTTTTTAGTAGTAGAAGTGTAAAATTTTGCATGTACATGTATTTTGATACGGTGCTTCATAATCAATCAAAAAGTCAATTTTGAATTTTTGGTAACTTACGCCTTTTTTGATTTCATATGACGATTTACTGTTTTCCTTGAGAGTTTCTTCAGTGGAGGAAATAAAGGAGTTGTACAGAAACATATTATTTATTTATTTCATTCAAATTTTAATCCAAAGCCAATAAAGGACAGAATTGATTATACAGGTTTACACGAGTAAAAAATAAAGTTCAAATTTTACCTAAAAAAAAAAATAAATAAATAACTGGTCATTTCAGCCCTTGAAAGGACTTTATCCTAGCTTCTTATGATCAATTGTGTTGTGCGTGTTATTAAGTTTGTACACAATTGACCGAGAACCGGACCTACAGGTTTAACGCCGACTCCGAACGGCGATGAACGGAATGTTCTTGTTCTCAAGAAGCTTTACATGGCATTTTGATTACTCTCTGAGGTTTGCCATTGTCTGCAGAGAGGTGGCGGCCGAAAAAAAAATTAATTCAATTGAAAAAACTTTCTGTCAAGTGGAAATTGAACCAGGGTTCTCTGGCGTATGTTCCACACACTGGCTCATTCTCATTTATAAACAAACATTTTCAAGCATTTTTGACATTTTCTTTGTTTTTGATATATATAAAAATAAATTGCATTGTGTATGAAATTGATGTTCTCTGTAATACGTGAACCGATTTTGTTTCTGAAAATTTCCCATGAAAGGTGACGTCAATACGAAGGTTTTTATGTATAAACGGTCTTTGTATGTGTATTGGTTCATGAATTATAGGCATTTTAGTGAACTTATACAACAATACAGGTGTGAACAAATACAGGTGCGCACATATGGTGTATATGGGAAATATTTGCAAAGGAAATTGGAAATAAATGGAATATTGGAATAATTTGGCAAGTCTCAATTTAGCTTGCATTTGCGCGAAAAATATAGGCATAGTAAAAATTCTCCATACCCCTTTTTTCCATACCCCCTTTTACCACCCACAAATCAATAAAAATGCTATATTTAAGACGGTTTTGGTCGTATTAGACTAAAATTTGGTAAATAAGTTCGTATGGTTACTGTCGGCAACTATGCTAAAACTGGGCGTGGTCTAACTATATATATACGCCCACTTTTTAGAAATCATTATTCCTGAGTTGTACAATGTACATGTTATGATAGTGAAACTTGGTATGTAGATGCTATGGACCCAAGAGGCAGTTACTATATATTTGAGCGAACATTAGACAAGGGGAAATTTGGCCACACAGGCCAAATTTATGATATCGAATTGTTTTGGAACTAAATGTCGTATAACAATGAAGGTATTTTTACTGAAAAACCGGTACGGGCATTTGAAAACGGGGCGTGGCTCCACCCATATAAGCCAAATTTACGATACAGAATAGCTATAGAAGTAAAAGTAACAGAACATTGAAACTAAGAATGTAGATACCATTTGGTGATGTCCTACTAGAAAAGGTGACATGCATTGGACAAGGGGGTGTGTCTCAACCCATAAAAGCCAAATTTATGACAGAAAAGCTATGGAAGTAAAAGACAAAGAACATAGAAGTAAGAATGAAGTTACTACTTGGTAATATCCTGCTACTGGGAAATGAAAAATGCAAAAAATTTACAATAAAGAACGCTGCTATAGACTCCAAAACTACTGAGCCGATTGAGCTCAAATTTGCGCAGTAACTATGGGGTCATTCATAAATTACGTTACCAATTTAGTAGATAGAGAGGTTTTAAAATGTACTACGATAAGTAACGAATGGGGGGAGGGGGTCTCAGATATAGTAATGTGATCAAAAATAAAAAAAAAATCGAAAAAATTGAAATAAATACAACCCAACATTTCAAACCATTTTCATCCTTACATTTTCATGTTTGACCGTCTAAATTGACTGTTAACTATTGGCAAGTGTAGTAAGGGCATAATTTTTTTTTGCTTGCTTTTCGACAGTTATTTTTTCTATTTATAATCTTATTTTCAATCAATTGATTTTTTTATTTCATATACTACGTTACTTTATGAGGGTGGAGGGGATTTTTTTTTAATGCATTACAAAGAGTATCGGAGGGGGGTAAAAAAAAAATTTAAAATCGGTCACGTAATTTATGAACGACCGCTATGTGTCGAGTACGAGATGGTTTAGAAAAAATAACGCTGAAGGTATTGCAACATTTTCCGGTACTTATCTAGATAAGGTGCAGCAAAGCGCACTGGGAAAAAGCTAGTTTGATATATTTTTGACACAATTTATGCTCAGATGAGAACAAAAAAAAAAATTTAAAAATGCTTTACCGAGGGTTTATTGAAAGTTTCAACCATTTTTAAAATTCTCTCATTTATGATTTTATTATGAAGGCTTGAATATATCGTCATATACACACAAAATCTTTAACTTCTAGCATAAACCAAACCAAAGTTATGACACAAAAACCCATTAAGCTTTCATAGCACCTATATGGCTATTAAAAACTTTGAACTAAGCTCTCTCAAAACATTGAACTCCGACTTAAGCTATTATTGTTTATTGACACAGAATTTTAAAATAGCTATCATGAGGAGTGCCATGTTACCATGTTTTTGTAAATTTCAATAATGAGCGCCTATCGATAACATTTTTTACTTACACTTTGCATTGTCTTATAATAGACACTGAGGAAACCATATTCTATAAGTGTGCAGTCAGCCGGCTATTTAGTTCGGGAGATTATAAAATATACACCAACAGAAATAGGTTTTTTTATGTTTAGGATAGTAGTAGTTCTTTCAATTATATTCCAATTGACAATTGAACATACAGTGACTCACAGCTTATAGAGGCCCACATCGTAACGCTGACGCCACCTTGTTGGACTCTAGCTTTAAAACTTGCAAATATGACTTGTTTTTTCCAGGGAACTATTTAAATGAAAGAAAATCTTTTATTGAGTATACCCAGTGAACCAAAACTACCGTTTTCGAATTCATTTATGAACCTTTCCTTGTAGGAACGTTCATTTTCGGCATTCATAAATGAATCTTTTTTTGTATCATTCGTCGGACTAAAATGTCTCTCAAAAATTAACCTTATTTTTTTCGAAAATGAGTTAAAAAAAACCATAGAAAAGTTATTTTATGGCACTCGGAAATGAACCCTTTTTGTATCATTCATCGGACTAAAATGCCTCTCAAAATGAACCTTATTTTGTTCAGAAATGAGTTAAAAAATTAACCTTTTTGAATTATCAATTTTATTATTTCATAGTATTATTTGTTATTACATATCGATAATTTGTTATATTGAAATGTATGTATACCAGTAGATGTGAAAAAGCCACAGAACTTTTTAAAAATTTAAATATTAAATGCAACATTGAAATAATCTACACATTGATTTAATTAAGTAATGGTCCATTTATGAGAAATTGTTTCCACTGATATGATAAAAATTTATAATTTTTTCCACTAATTTAAGAATGCAAAAAAGAAACATTTATAATTCATTTCTGAACTCATTTATGAACAAAAATGGTTCATTTACGAGAAATTTCTACCTTCTAAAATGTAAAAAAAAATACTCTTTCGACTCAAAATAGTGTTTTATTAATTTTGCAAAAGAAGTAGAGTTTTTATTTATGGGAAAAGTTTTCATGAACTTAAAATTTCTATAGCAAGCACTTTTAAGCGACAAAATAAAAAAAAATCAAAAATTTAAAAAAAAAATTCTATTCAAAAACGTTCGCAAAACTCTCACCTTACACTTAGAGAAAAAATATTAAATTTATCCAAAAACTTCTTTAATTTATCCAAAAAGCGAGTCAATTTTGCACCAATAACGCATTTGCATAAATAGAATAAGTAAATATTTAAAATTTATTTAAATACTTTTTTAATAAAATAAACTATTTAAATATATAAACAGAATTAATAAAGAATATATTAAAATGATGCACGAATTTTTTTAAAATATCTTTAAAATATTTACTATTTGAAAATAAACTATCGCATTTAAAGAAAATTTGTATAAAATAAAAATATTGAATTTAAAAAACAACATATTTATATTGAATATGTTATTAATGGTTTTATGGTATTATTTTCTTCATATTGCGTCCATCAAATGCCATTTGCTTGTATTATTTATTCTCGCTTCACTTTTTCGTTCTCTAATTTATACTATTTTTGTCATTTGGTGCAATATTAGGGCACCAAATATCAAAAATAGTATTAACTAGAGGAAGAAAAAGTAATATGCAAAATATATGTAGGTAGAAGCAAAATTTGTAGGTAAATAACAACCGGTGCAAGATATTTCAGAGAAAATATCAAGTTGTCACTCCACCCCATGGTATAATAATACAAGGTAGCATTGACAGTTGCTTGGGAAAACATCTTCTGTCAAAAAATTTACTCAAAAAAAGAGCGCTTACAATCCGCCATTGAAAACAAAAACAATGTTGAAAACGTTGAAGTGAAAAAAAAAACAACAACCACAGCAGCTGCAGATGCATATACACAAAAAGCGGTTTTTGACAGGAGATGTTTTCTTGTAGAAGAGAAAATAAGCAATTGTCAATGCTACCTTGTATTATTATACCATGACTCCACCCTACATCATTTCATTTCTTTGCCAAACATCCATGATATATTACCCTTGCAACAATAACTAAATGAGAACTATGAGAAACCTGCAACTACAAGAAAAAAACTGCAGGAACAGAGTGCGATGCTGTTGCTGCTTGTCGGAATATGTGTGTGCGTGTGCGATGCTGTTCCTGCTTGCTTGTATGGGATCTGTGTGTACGTGTGTGGTATAAATAGAATTCAAATACGGGAAAAAAAACGAGTTAGGAGGAAAACATTTGATTTATTCACGTAAATATTTAAATAAAATTTATACTCAGGCGTGGATGCTAATATGCGTTATTTCCCTTAGTGTAGCAGCTTCAAATGATACTTCTGTTTTTGTAGTAACATACAATTTAGTTTATCTATTTGATTAATAAAACTAAAATAGAAAGCATCGTTTTAATTGTAAAAACTTTATTTTTTTTAAGGAAAAACTTGAAAACGTTCTACCCATGATACAATTATACAGGTAGCATTGACAAGTATTGATTTTCTCAGCAACAAGGAAACCAGCATCTGTCAAAAACAGTTGTTCGTGCAACAAAAATTAAACGAATGTAAAAATAAATAAATTCCACAAAATATGTACGTTAAATAAACAATTATAATAATGAAAGTTGTGAAAAAATTATGTGTGATATGTGTTTAACGTTTTCCAGCTGCGGTGTTTTCATTTTAATTGAAAACTTCTTTAATTTCGTCCATATGCATCTGCAGCTGCTGAGGTTGCTGCATTTGAACGTTTTCAACATTTTTTTTATGTTTGCACTTAATAACACAAAGTTCACAAGTTATCTTCGTTGTAGTAATAATAATTCACTATTGATTAAATAAAATAGGCAATATTTTGTAAGCAAATGTTTGGTTATTTGCAAGCGCTGAAACATAAACAATGGCGAAAACATAAGCAATAATTGAACGCTCTCTTTCTTGACTTTTTTTTTTACAGATGCTGGTTTTCCAAGCAACTGTCAATACTACCTTGTATTATTATACCATGCGTTCTACCCTCTCAAAAAACTGGCAAAACAAGTTTTATCTACCCACATGGCAACACTGACCATGATACAATTATAAGGTAGGCCTAATTCGGAGACAAAAAAAAACGAAAAACCAAAGCAAAGCAAAGTAAATCAAAACATTGGCGTAGGTATAATGTCACTTTTGAAAATTGAAGTTTATTCGTTCAGCCATAGGGATGTATAATTTACTTAAAATAGTATAAATCTGGTTATTGGGTATTGAGTAACCAGATTTTATGTGAAATAATGCAAGAAAAGTAAGCAAAAACCCTAAAAAATTAACAATATGAGCCATTTTTTCAAAATATAATACAGAATAAATTGTATGTTGGCTTTCAACGAAGCAAATAAAAGTTAATATTTTATATAATTTTCATTCGACTACTTAGTTCGATAGTTCAGTAACCAATTTATTTGTTTTATTTGTTTTGTTGTTGATTTGTAGTCATAGAGAGCGTGTTTTTGCTGGGCCCATGGTATAATAATACAAGGTAGCATTGACAGTTGCTTGGGAAATCATATACTGTCAAAAAATATACTCAAAAAGAGAGCGCTCACAATCCGCCATTGAAAACACAAGCAATGTTGAAAACGTTGAAGTGAAAAAAAACAACAACCACAGCAGCTGCTGATGTATTTCCACAAAAAGCTGTTTTTGACAATTTATGTTTTCCTGTTGAAGAGGAAATAAGCAGTTGTCAATGCTACCATGTATTATTATACCATGGCTGGGCCTACCTTATAATTGTATCATGAATTTCAACTGAAAAAATTTAATGTTTTTTCAGCTGGGGTTCGAACCTTGGTTCGCATTGACATCGAGTGGACACGCTCGTTAGGTAGTTGGCGAGTCTACTTGCAGCAAAACAGAAGAAAATTGTTATAGAGAATCGCCATATCACTATTTTTTGTCGGCAATTTTTTCATTTGATTTGGGCATAAAACGTGTGGAAGCCAAGTTTGTTCCGATATTGTTAAATTTTTACCAAAATAACCGCCGCACGAGCATCTCTCAGGAGCTGTTGAATGAAGGGTGACGAAAAATGGGTTTGTGGTTATAACGTTGAAACCAAAGCTCAATCATCCCAAATGAAGCAGCAAGAAGAGCCAAACCCGAAAAAGCACACCAACTTCGGTCACATGTGAAGGTTTTGTTCACTTTTTTCGATTACAATGGCGTGCATCGTGAGTTCTTGTCACAAGGTCGTACGGTCGCTAAGGAAAATTACCTTCAAGTTATGCGCCGTTTGGGTGAAGCAATACGAAGAATACGCCTTACGATTTTTATCACGCACCTACGCACACATCATTTTTCGTGAATGGTCAAAAACAACACTGTAATGATGCCTCAGCCACCGTATTCACCGGATCTGAGCCCAACGCCGAGGATAGGTACTTCAAAGGGGGGGTTTACTGAAACAAAATAAAATTATATATTATATTATATTTAACTTAATATCTGCTACCAAAAATAAGCAGTTAAAAATACACAATTTGCAATTTATCTTCACACATAATATGGCACATAATATGAAATATTTTGGAATATTTGCGTTTTTATTTAATATAAAAAAATTCTGGATTGCTAAGGGGGGGTTTGAACCCCCCATATCCACGGCGTTGCCTGAGCCTCTACGATTTTTTTCTGTTTCTGATTTTCAAAATTATCATTTTCATAAAAAGAGGAGATAAAGATAGCATCGCTGGGTGAGCTCAAGGCAATAAGAAGAGCGCATACCGTCGTTACAAATGTGAAGTTGTGTTCGTTGGATAAAATAAACAATAAATAAATATTTTTTGAGAAAATAAGTCACTTTTTTTAACGAACTTCTTATAAAGCCATATACTTTATTTTTTCTCTTAAATGTTCAGCATACCCGTTTAATAATTTTGAACATAACCTTTATGATTGTGAAATGTAAGAAAACTTAAATACACATTTATTAAAAATTTAACATTTAAGATATTTACGACTTATAAATAAACTTATTGTGCAAACCCATTAGCAAATATTCCCTCTATAATTTTCAATGTAGCTCGTTATTTCGAGTTTGTTTTGTAGACTTCGTGCGGTATAAGTAAACTATAACAATTGTTTAAATAAGGTCGAATATATTCGAAAACTAGAGCTTAAATAAAGACGAAAAGTGAAAGATGTTGAAATATATTTTATCTGTTAACTTTTACTTTGAGAAATTAATGAGTTACAAGGCGAGGCAGGATTAATTAATTCTTAATTCTTCATGATTATCAAAAAGTACCTAATGAATTAATGTTTCAGACCTAAATCTATGTCAGTCACCTTTGCATTTATTTCATCAACACTTGAGCTCTATTTTTACGAGTATATGCGATTTTTTTTTTATCAATATAAATGTTGCACGGTGGAATGTTATACTTAAAAACACATTTGGGATGTGTGACTATTCGATTTTTTTTATCGAAACATCTTGATTTTTCAATAGGTATGAAGTATCCACAGCTTGTGTCAACTCGTGCGGTGAACGCCATTTCAGATTGGTTAGTATCACGCTTGGAACAATTAGGCGTTGAGGCACCACAAATATATTCTAGACTTCTCCTATCTCTCTTACAATCGTCAGTTCAAATAAATGATCCCATTGAGTTCAGCAACCTAGAAGTAATTAAATGTCTTATGAATTTTAGTTGTTATTTTTAATGTGTATCAAATAACTAATAATTTCTTATATTTTCTGCACTCCTTATTTGTCTAAAGACATTCTTTGCTAATCGAAAAGGAAGTTATAGACGTTATCCTCCGTGTGAACCCAATACACTAAAAAAAATAAATGCAGTTCAATGCTTGAGAGAAATTGTATCTTCAGAACAAGAGGTGAGTGATTAAATTTTAAATATATTAAAGTAACTAGAGCTCTCCATTTTGGACTACCTGACCTAACAGGTCAGCTTGAATTACCCGACCCATACCCGGGGATTTTCAAGTGTTTCAGGGTATTTCGAGCGTTTATATATTCTTAAATACATGTATTTTTTATAGCAGTTCAAAAGTTTATTATAGAAATCAGTTATTCTGAAAATTTGAGCTTGAACGAATACAAGGGTAACAAAAAGTTTCACAAAAAATTAAAATAAAAATGTTTGAATCAAACCCTTAATCAAATTACCCAGGTTAAACGGTATTTTATTGTATAATTTATGAGGAAGCTTCATCGATAAGTTTTGCGGGAACAAAGTGGACCTGAACTGTAAGCGTCCTAAATGTAAATGCATCAAAAGTTATGAAAAAAAAATTGACGAAACATCTCGTCATCGCTTCGTTTAAACAAGATATCTCTGTATTGTACCCAGGGGAAATAATGTAGGATTGCTTTAAATTACACACTTACGCACTTACACACAATACTTCTATAATCAATAAACTTATGGAAAAAAGCTTTTGACATCGACGAATGTTATTCGACTTGTTCAACACTTCTATGCATAATAACAATAACTGAATCCACAATTAAGGGTCTGTCAAAAACACAGAGGACATGGTATTGACTGGAACTATCTTCTCTATATTTGGACTTTGTTTAAGTAACTATCTAAGCTTTAAAGAAAAACGTTTATTTAGTTTTTGGACTTGATGCATCTATAAATCTTCAAAAATAAATCAGAAACGAAGGTCTTCAGTAAATTTGAAATATAATTTTGGAATGTTTTGCAAATTAAAATAATATTAGGTTTAACTAAAGTTTTTCGTTTATTTATTCGTCATTAGACTATGTAATCAATTTGGCCTTTATTGGTTTTGGATTATAAGTGAAATAGTTAAATAAAAAAAACTAGTAAAAAATGATCTTCGACTGGGCCGAATTTAAAATACCCACGGCCGAACCAACGTTTATTCAAAGTCTTAAACATTCAATAAAGTGTTTATTTGTGAAAACATTTTCGTCATAGTTTTAATAGAAAATATTCGCTTTTGTTTTTTGATAAAGTCACTTTGTATAGGAGGTAGGTTTTCATCCGATTTGGTTGAATTTCATTCTCAAAGTATATGTTATATATCAAATTGCAAGTCCATATATTAGTTTTTGTGGAATTCTAAGAGATTTTACCGTTTTGATAAAGTCACTTTGTATGTGAGGTAGGCATGGTTTTCATCCGATTTGGCTCATTTTCGAACTTGATCTTTATTTTTTAGATAAAAGCTTAAATATCGAATTTCGTTATGATAGCTTGAAAATTACGGCTGTAATCGTCGTGATCACAGACAGACAGACTGACATGACTAAATCGACTCGGGTGGTGATGCTGATCAAGAATATATATACTTTTCTATACCTAGCACGCCTCCTTATGGGCGTTACAAACGGAGTGACAAAATTAATATAATCTTTCCCCCATAGAAGGATTTGTATTTTTTTCATGCTGTCTTCACACCCATGATAACTTAAATGCAAACGAAATGTTTCCCCATGATTACAAAATTAAAAGGGCTTATCTATAAATACGTCATAATATCATAAACCAATTAAGATTTATAACGTATTTTCAAATCTCTCGATAAACAAAAACAGGTAAAAAATATTTGAAAGCAATAAATTTGCAAACATCGTTATACTTATTAAGATAGATCGAGATCAGTGATAATATACCCATTCCTTGGCAGAGTTGATCTTTATCAGTCAATTACTTACTTAAATATTGTAAACAAAATAAGATTCCCTCGAACATCATTACATATCCTACCAATTGTATACTCTAATGGAAATTTTATAAATATATTATGTTTAACGAACAAATTTAACAGGTAGTAATAAGCAGAATGACTCTTACTACCTGCTCAGTGATGTGCTGAAATTAATCTGGTTGTTTAACATTTTAATTCAAGATTGATTCTATTTAGTTTGTACTGTCCTTACATCTTGATGGACTTCTTTAAAAACTGTAACTGTAACTGTAACGAAAAAATCAAGTACATCACAAGAGCGCTTTCTAAAGTGCTTAAATAAAAACTTTCAATTATTTACAATTTGTAAGAAAAGTATTTAAGTGCAGTTCTTATTGATATCAATGTTATATGTTTTATTATTATTATTTAAAGAAGAGTAAAAACGCTAAAGTATGTAAAATTAATAAAGTTAATTTGCTTATTTTCCCTTAACAGGATAAGATTCGCCCATTTTTCTGAGTGTTTTAAAGTGTTATTTTTAAACGGCCAGATCTAATGCCTTACTGTTTACTTTTAAAAAATTTTCATTTTGTTTTTTAGCAAAAACAAAGGAAAAGGCTTTTTAAAAAAAAAGACACTTTAAAATTTGCCTCAATAACAGTTTTAGTTATTATACGTTTTAAATAACTGAATAACGACTAATGACGAACTCAGCCAAAATACCAAATTACGAAAAATCTTTTTCGTCAGAATTATTTAAAAATTGTACCGAAATTTAGAACAATATTTCAATACAATTGCAAAAGGTAACTGATTAACCTTTTAACCAATTAAGGTAATTCAACTGAATAGATAAAATATTTGAAGGTTTTTAAATTTAAATTAAACTTTTAAGGAATAAAAAACTTAATAATTTAGAATAACCTTTTGACAAATAAAGAAAATGTACAACCAAGTTTTCAAAATCCATAAACTTTTGTTTGCTTTTGTTTATTTAAGGATGCATTCTCTTAGTTGGGTTGTATTTTTATGAAATAAAGTTGTAAAAAAATGTCAACCTTTTTTCCAAAGGTTCAAATGTGTAGAATATCATATCAAAACCCCAGTTCGATATCTCAATAAAAAAAAAGTTACACATAGTTTAATGGGGGTGTGTCGAAGCCTCCTATACTATACTTTTATTTTTATACGCGTTTTTCTGGATGGATTCCCGCCGCACTGATGAAGATATCTTCATTTTAATTGGCTCCAATTGTTCGTCAGACATGTCCGCTCTTTGTAACAGGCTAATTTTTTTATATTTTATTCCGTTCATTAGTTATAACAAAGAAGTAGAAGAAAAGGCCAAGAACGAATTTTTTTTTTTTAAAGTCCACCATTTTGTTAATTTTCAAAGTTTTAAAATTGCGCTTGGAGTAATAGAGCACTCTAAGCTCAATTTATCACAGATTAAAAAGATTTAATTTTTTTATTTCAGATGTGATTTGCAAATAGAAACTCTCCCGCCATGGACGCGTTTTTTTACACATCAACTTTAAGCGCGAGGAGGGAGTGTTAAATGCGCACCAATTTTTATGAAAAATTCTATTTTGTACCTCAATATATAATAAATCATTTGCAAAAAGATTTTAAGATTTAAGATTTAGATTTCAGATTCGTCTTCCCAAAAAAAAAATAAATTGGTGAAAATTGCTATTTTTACAGCCCTGTTGAATAGAATGGTCCCTTGACAGATTTAAGAAAAAAAAACACTCAAAATCAGAGTGTTACTTACTATAACTCTAAATATTCAAGCTTAAAAAAATGTATTCCTAGTATAAATTACATAGCGATGAAAAATATGTTGGGTCTCTCCCAAACAGGGTAATCCAAATACAATTATCTTTAAAAATTCTTTTCATTATATCATTTATCTTTAAAAATGTCAAAAACTCAATTTCCTAATTGTTGGCATAAATTTCGAAACAAAATTCAAAGAAATGTGTTTTTTTTAAGAATTATAATTTTAGCCCTTGAAAGGTCTTGAAAGGTTCTTATGATCAAGTTGTGTTGTGCGTGTTATTAAATGTTTTGTACACAAATTGAACTGAACCTACTACTTTTTATGCAGACTCCGAACGGCTAATGTGCATGTTTTCAAGAAATTACGTGGCATTTTTACTCTCTGAAGTTTGCCATTGTCTGCAGAGAGTTGACGGACGATAAAAAAAAATTAATTTCAATTGAAAAATTTTTTGGATCAGCTGGGGTTCAAACCTGGCCTCAAATTGGTATCGAGTGGTTCTCGCATTTCTTAACGCACTAAGCCATAAAAATATCAAGTAATTTAAAAATATTACACAACTTACTTTCTCAACTCAATTTATTTTGGTATAAGAGTATTATGGAATTATTAGAAAGAACAAACATACCCATTAATTTATAAAGGGTTTTCCATTAAGGACTTGACAACTTTTTTTTAAATAAAACGCAAACCATTTGGGATATTTCAAAAATTTTATTTTTGGTTTGAAGTACAATGGAACTCGACTTCGTTCACATGGCCACCGCGGGCACGTATGCAGCGGTCGATTCGTTGGACCCAATTTTCGATGACTCGGCCACACAATTTGGCCGAAACGACCGCTATTTCGCGTTCAATGTTGGCTCTGAGCTCTTCCAACGTCGTCGGCTTGTTGGCATAGACCAATAACTTGGCGTAGCCGCAAAGAAAGTAGTCTAGAGGCATTAAATCGCATGAACGAGTCGACCAATCGACGCCCATTTCTTGAGATAACACGCTCATCAAACTTACTCTTCAATAAATCGATTGTAACGTGTGCTGTGTGGCTTGTGGAACCACATGTCGTCCAAGTCCATATCTTCCAATTCGGGCAAAAAATAATCGGTAATCATGGCGCGATAACGATGGCCATTCTCAGTAACGTTACGGTCGTTATCGTCGACGAAAAAATATGGTCCAATGACGCCGCCGGCAGGAAGTGTCGATTCATGAAGTACATGTGGATTTGAACCCGATCAATAACGCATATTGAAGATGATTTTGCGATGAATTTCATCATCTTGACGCATCTTTTCCAAAGCCCAATCGGAGAACGTACGTCGCTCCAAATGGTCCATCGGCTTCGATTCTTCAGTCAGCTTGATCTTGTATGGGTGTAAACCAAGATCCTTACGCAAAATTCGCCATAAAGTGGTCTGGACGATGTCCATTTTTTGAGAACGCTGTGGAATTGACTGTTTTGTATCGTTTGCCACGGACGCCTGAACGACAGCGATATTTTCGACACTTCGACCAACCCGTTGTCTCACTGGCACGGCAACATCACACAACGACTATGTAGACTCAAATGTTTGCACTAAATTTGTTATTGTCTGTCTACTAGGGCGAGAATTACGACCGAAAATTGCAATTAACGTTCTTAAATTTGCGATCACCGACTCCGAATTTCGGTAGTAAATTTTTATAATTTGCAGACGTTCCTTCGTGTACTTTACCATGATGAGAATGTTGAGTTTACTGAATAAATTGACAGTGACAGTTCGATGATTAGTGAAAGGGTGCGTTCAGAAATTTAATTCAAAGATGTCAAGTCCCTATTGGAAAACCCTGTAGAACACCGTGCCTAGGCTGGTTTCGCAGTAGTGCATTCTGTCCACCCAATTTTCCAAAACGTCATTTTGGCAGTTTCTTAAGAATGGCTCGTTTAATTAGCGCACAAATAAGAGTATTTCTGCATTTAACAAATGATAAATTAGCATTACCTCGATGAGGTCTACTAGAATGCGTTATTCTTAATTTTTTGAAAATTGCTTTAATCTCACGCTCACAATCTAAAACGGAAAATGGTAAGAGAATAATACACAGTGATGTGCGATGAAATAGAGCCAGTGCTATAAAAATTATTTAAATCAAAAAATCTTAGGAAACTTTGCATGTTTAATTTTTCTTTTAATAGTTCAAAAAGAATAATTCATTTAATTAATATTAGTAAATTAATTTATATTAGTAAATTAATTAATATTAGAAAATTAATTAATATTAGTAAATTAATTAATTAAGTTAAGTGTGAAACATAAACGAAAAAATTTTAAATTCAATGATATGTCGTCTTTCGGTTTGACTTGAAATAGATCCAGAAATAGTTACTTGATTTTAGCCATGACTTGTGATTAGAAAATTTGAAATTTCATGATATATAATCAATAGAAATTATTGAAATATAATTATTTCTACCTCAATATTTGGTGGAGTATTTATTATTTCTGATAACTGCTGAGCAACGCCTAGGCATCGAATCCACTAGTTTTTGGTACTTAGTAGCTGGAATTTTCTCCATGATTTTCTTTTTTGTTTAACCTCCAAAGATCATCTTTGTTGATTGGATGTTTGTCTCTAAGAGACACTTTAACCTCTCGCCATAAATTTTCGATAGGATTAAGGTCTGGCGACTGTGGCGGCCAACTTAAAACTTCGATGTTTTTTTGTCTAAACGATTCGTTTGCCCGCTTCGATGTGTTTTTCGGGTCGTTATCCTGCTGAAACACCCATCGAAGTACACGAACGAACAACCCATATTAAGCTCTGCATACGGCATCATGGTTTCACTCAAAATCCTGGTGTATTTTAAGGCATCCATCTTTCCCTCGAAGCGAAATATGGGACATGTGCCATTATAAGAGAAACACCAACATACCATTATACTCCCACCGCCATGTTTAACAGGTTTTAATAGTGTGAATTCGGTATTGGGGGGTCTTCTCATAGAAATGCTGCCTCGGTATGAGTTAAATAAATGAAATTTGGTTTCATCTGACCAAAGAATGTTTCGCAATTTGCTCGTTGGCCAATCAGCATAATCCTTTGCGAATTGAAATCGCTTGCGACCATTAACTTTGGTCAGAAATGGTATCTTCTGAGCAGGTTTTCGCCTTCAATCACTTTTTAATTAAAATTTTTCGAATATCGTTGAAGTGTCCCCGTCCAAGGAATATTGTTTCTTGAGAGCGGAAGAGGTCACAAACGGATACTTTTTTACGTGACGTAAGAATCGTCTTTGCAAACTGGTACGTATTTTGGGTTGTTTTCCTCTGGTGTCTTTTTTTTTTTTTTGTGTAAGCTTTAATGCGTTCTCAACAATTTTCTTTGAGCAGCCAACTATACTGGCTATTATCCTTTGGCTTTTACCTTGTTTACGCAAATTTTTAATAATTTTTCTGTTTTCAGAACTGCAGTGCTTGGCTCTTCCCATTTTTAGACCTAATTATTTAAAACACAAATTTATTTTAAAATTATAAAACTGAGAACTCTTACTCACGTTCTGTAATAAAATTTTATTAAAAAAAGATCTTTTTAAATTAAAAAATGTTTAGTTATATTGGTTGGCTCTATTTCAACGCACACGAAAATAAAGGCGCAATTGTACTCAAAAAAAACTATACAATATTCATGGGAGAAGTGGTTTTTAAACTACGTTTGGTTCACAGCATGCCAAGTTGTTACGAAAAAATTTTAATTAAGTAATAATTAATAGTGTAAAAAAGTTAATAAGCTAGTTCATAGGGATAATAATAACTTCTTATGGTATATTCCTTAAAGAATGTCACGTTGTAATGATGCTTTATTGAAATCAGTGGCGACATGTTGTTACTTCACTATCGAAGCGAATATCGAATCGAAGTTTTCGATCTGGCAGTATGTTATAACTTTTTCGTTCGACAGGCGATTTGGTTTGTTTCGAAGTTATGTTCGAAGATTTGTCAGTTGCACGCAAGCCTTTTTTTATAACAAATAAAATGCAGTGATAATAAAATTCAATAAAAACTACACGATTATGAATTCTTCAAGTGCGATTGCAATGTTTATTGAAGAAAGTCAGCGCACACCTGCAAGAAAAACAGTTTTGCTTTAAAAGTTAAATTAAATCTTAAAATATTTATTTACCTTCTTCCAACTTGCCTTGTCTCTTGTGGGTGGCCCTTCCGCATTTAATGTGACAGTTAATTCTTGCCACAAACTATGCCCTATTTGGCTGTTGTTGGTGCGCACAAATGCCTTGCTGACCATATCAGGGCGCCGCTCCTGAAAGTTCACTAACACCTTAAATTGTTTTGATATTGTCTTTTTTTTTTTTTTGAAGAATTCCTGGAAGTGAGATTAGGTGTTAAGTTTAACTTAAAACGTATACTTTTATTAAAGCCTATACTTTTATTATTTCACTAATTTTAAATCATAACTCAACATTTCTGTTATTTAATAAGAGAAACCATGCTTAAATGAATAAATACTTACATTTATTTTTGTTTCGATTCTCGTTCACCGCCACCAAATCAAAGTGATATTTTATCGCAAATATCGCATGTCGAAAGTGCTAGAACATACCGACTTTCGATAAATTCGAAACTTTCGAAGTTACAACATGTCGCCATAATAAATAATAATAATAATAAACTGACCATTTCAGCCCTTAAAAGGACTTTGACCGAACGTCTTATGACCAAATTGTATTATGCGTGTTATTAGATGGACCTACTAGTTTTATGCCAACTCCGACCGGCTAGGCTAATGTGCATGTTCTCAAGAAGCTTTTTTTTTTTTTTTTTATAACTGGCCATTTCAGCCCTTGAAAGGACTTTGACCTAGCTTCTTATGATCAATTGTGTTGTGCGTGTTATTAAGTTTGTACACAATTGACCGAGAAATGGACCTACAGGCTTAACGCCGACTCCGAACGGCGATGAACGAAAATGTTCTTATTCTCAAGAAGCTTTACATGGCATTTTGATTACTCTCTGAGGTTTGCCATTGTCTGCAGAGAGGTGGCGGCCGTACAGAAAAATTCAAATAATTTTCTGTCGCTGCTGGGATTCGAACCTGGGTTTCCAAAGTTCGTTGACATAGCGGCCACGCACTTTAACCAACTACGCCACGGACGCCACCTCAAGAAGCTTTACATGGCATTATTTACTCTCTGAGGTTTGCCATCGTCTGCAAAGAGGTGACGACCGAACAGAAAAATTAATTCAATTGAAAAAACTTTCTGTGTCAGATAGAAAATGAACCGAGTTTCTCTGGCGTATCGGTCACGCACTCTTCCCAGTGCGCCAAGGCCGCCATTGAAATCAATACGATAGAGAATATTAAATTAAACCACCACTGCAATTGGTAGATTTCTGTGTACTGTTAGGCGAATCTCTCTTGGGTATTATTCTTTTGGCATGCTGACTGTGCCTCAATTTCTAATAAATCTCAATTGAACTATGTTAATATATTGAGCTTGGAGGCTGGAGACTGGGTCTCAAAATTGCGCTCCTGGAGTACAGGAAATTTAAATATTAAAATCAATTTAATCGTTCAACACTTCTTTTTTTTTATCGGGACCTCTTAACCTCGCTTCGACCGTAATAAAAAACTGCATGTCGCTTAAATTTCCTAATTGAAAACACATTTCTACTTAGTACTTACTAGATCTTACTTACTAGTTATTTGTACTATTTATAAACAACTCATTTTCTTTAAAAATATACTTCTCTCTTTTGCACTTTACTATTTATATATTGTACATAAATACTGAACTCTTGTGTGGGTTGTTTTTTCTTTTTTGTTCGCTTCAATTTAACAAAGTTTTTTTTTTAGATTGCAACTATTGAAGCTCTTGTGGATGAACTGTTTGAAAAACTAATCGATATTGAAAACCAATCAACTGATGTTGAGGATGACGATCCCTTAGTTGCCACACTTTCCACTTTCGATCTCCAACCAAATCAAACTCATCACTTTAACAAACATCACAAGGGGTTAACTGAGGGCGCTGTATTTACAAGTGGATGCTTCGTCGGTAGAAATAATAGAAATAAAACTTTCAGGGTTGGGACCGAGAACTTATCTAAGGAAGCACTGGCGGCCGATAACGAATCTGATCCAAAAAAGCGATATTACCGTGCATTTCCAGCGCTGACAAAAGATATGGAAGACTCTTTTAGAGTCTTGAGAAGGAATGCTAAGTCATTTACATGGCCTGTGGATAAAGGAAAAAACACTACATCGAGTGTTTCAAGCAGTGATTCAGGTTTGGGATTGAGAAGAAATAGTAATTGTGTTAAAGATAGCGGGAAGAAACAAACAGTTCATGGAGGTTTAGCAACGGGAAAACTTCAAATTTCAAGTAATCAAGATAGCATGCATAATAATAATAATAACGGAAACATAATTGCCACCGTAGTAAAAAGAAGAACAAGACGACGCCGTAATCAAGGTATTTTTAATATTTTTTTAAATGTGACATATACAGCTTGACGAAAAACCGATAAAATCATCAAAATTGTTTGAAAAACCCAGCAAAGGTTGTAAATTTAATGCTGGCAGTAAATGTTGGTAACCAATATTTTTTACATATTGAAAAATTTGTATTGCTCGGCCACGGAAAAAATCTCCGTGGCCAAGTGCATTAAAATGTTGCGTGGACCATTCTATGACAAGTTAAGACCAGGTTCGAACTAAAGAGCTGCACAAAAAGTAAAAAAGCAAACTTAATATATATATATCACAAAATAAACTAGTAAATGATACTACTCTCTGGCGTCATAAGTATTTACACACTCTTTCTTGGAGTCATTAAACACAATTATTTACAAACATAAGGGCTGCACTGCCTTACTTTTTAGGATTTAAGGAAGATACATGAATGTTTTTCCAAAAGACTCCTCGAATTTATAGGAAGACTCATCAGTCCACAAAACATTGTGCCAAAACTGTATACGCCAGAGAATAGTTATATTTTGCTAATTTTTTTTTATAATATTTTCCGTTAGGTTTTTTAAAACATGTTTTCTTTACTTTGCATACTACAAAGTATACAACAACCAACAATTTTTTTGCAAATTATGCAAACAACAAAAAAAGCAAGCCTTTTCTTTAATCTATTTCTTCTGAAAGTGTAAATAATTTTCACTAGGGCTATAATTTAAACTTAAAAATTAGAAAAAGCGCTTTCTCGAAAACGAAACAAGATAGGCTCAAAATAACAGTGGTTTTAGGCTTTTAAAGGGGGTATCGAACTCAAGACGCACAGGTGGAGAGGCCGGTGGATATAACAAATTTTTAAAATTAGGAAGAACCCCATATCTTGTAATGGAAGCAAGAGCACATATTGGTGTCGGTCGATATTAAACCAATAAAAAATTCAAAACATAGAATTTTCATTGGTGTTGGATTATGCATAACATGTTTCTATATCCAACTTCAGTTGGGTTATACTTCAGTTTTCTTAGGTACTGAATTTAAGTGCTTATGAAAAGATATTCGTTGAAAACAGCTTGTTCTAGTTCGAACACCAGCTGGGACATAAGTTTTTTCAATTGAAATTAATTTTTCTAATCGGCCGTAACATCTCTGCAGACAACAGTTAACCTCACAGAGTAAATAATGTCATGTAAAGCTTCTTGAGAACATGCACATGAATGAAATTATATATAATGTAATATATTCAATAATTAGTCTTTTCAAACGCGATTTACTCAAATTTTCATAATGAATTTTTTAATGCTTACAGAAAATGTAACATTTAAAGAAAATAACTTCCTTAATAGAATAATAATGATTCAAAATCAAATATTTAATTATTTTATCGGTTTTTTAACTATTATACAATTTGAGAACCATACGCATTTCCTTTTTATTTTTATTTATTCAAATATACGTAAGTATTAGACGTTTGCGTATTATTTGAATTGCAAAAAGGACTTTAAATGTGATAATAATTCCGGAATTTTTAAACATTTCGTGGCGGCCCTGTCGCAGTGGGTATAGTGCGTGACCCATACGCCAAAGAACCCTGGCTCAATTTCTTTTCGACACAAAGTTTTTTCAATTGAATTAATTTTTCTGTTCGGTTGTCACCTCTGCAGACAATGGCAAACCTCAGAGAGCAAATAATACCACGTAAAGCTTCTTGAGAACATGCACATTAGCCTAGCCGTTCGGAGTCGGCATAAAACTAGTAAGTCCAGTTCTTGATCAATTGTGTAAAACATTTAATAACACGCGCAACAGAATTTGATCATAAGAAGTTCGGTCAAAGTCCTTTCAAGGACTAAAATGGCCAGTTTATTATTATTATTATTAATATTATTAATAATTTCGGAATAATTTATTTTTTATTTTGTTCCGGTTAATTTGTTTTTTTTTATTTTGTTCCGGTTAATTTGTTTATTAATTTCTGACATCTATCTCTTCTAGCCTTGGCCAAGGGCAAAAATATTCGGAAGAATTCTTGTGGAAGTGGTGTTTGTGTTAGCAGCAGCAACAACAAATCCTATCGAAGCTCATCGCCTTTTTGGGATACAGATTTCGAAGGCTGTTGGGAAATGGGACGAGATTTGATCAAAGAATTCATTGTCAAACAAAATCGTAACCGTAGCACATCCGAAAGCGCAGCGTATGCAAATATAAGTCACCGCGAACGTACACAGGAACACTTCGAAGATCAAGAAATGATCCAAGATAAGCAACACTCTGAGAAAGCAGTTGAAGGATCCGACCCAGACAGTTCTCCTCTTATACCTTCAGTTGATATTTCATTTTGTTGCAACGACGACGATGATGATACACTTGCTTCCGTTCCAGAAATAACAGATGCATCATTGCACTCCACACGTCGTTTATATAAGCGAGATATCAGCGGTAGCCCAACTGAATTTTTGGCAAACGTGGTCACGGATGATCATCTAGATTTTGCGCAGTTCAAAGCAAAATTCGATAGCAGCCTTGAGGCTTTGTGGAAAAATACGTCAATTGCTGCTGATAATAAAAATGAAAACAGAAAAAGCGGTGCTGGCATCCATTTAACATCTGATATGCAACCAGCATCATTTGCACCATTTAAGACTAATTTGCAAAATTTCTGGTCGAACTACTACAATCATCGTTTTGACTTAACAAAGATACCACAAGAGTCTGAAAATAATGAAGGAACTTCTGCTAGTTTATGCTGTAGTGGTTTTAGTAACAACCTCAATACTAGCGACTATTGCTCGATGCCATGCAATTTGGAAGATTTTAACAAATCGGCACATAAAGGTCGCGAGACGCCAGTCAATATATTTTTACAAAACTCTATCTGGTCAGATGGTTCAAATGTATTGGGTGCAGCAGACACGGACGAACAGTTTTATAAGCAAGTTTGGAATTCCACAAAGAAGACTAACTCAGATGATTTCAATAATGCGAAGGTAAGCTATGAGATTATATTTTACCGTACTTATCTTTTAACCAACCCCCTTTAGATGAATGCTACTGTTTCTTACTCACAGGAAAATAATTTTGAATTACCATCACGTTACGGAAAATCAAAATGGTCAGAAGGAATAAATGCTGGACCCAACCCAAATGCTAACGCCAATAATCAGTCAATGCAGCCAGCACAAAAGTTTTTAAATGTACATCTCACTGACGCATCCACGTCTGTCTCTACCGTGTCGACAAGCTCAAAAGATAAAGCTAAGCAATTGTGTGACTTGAATTCAGGAACATCATTGAAAATGGACCAATATGTAGTTGATTTAACTGATTCTGCTCCAACTTCTGCATCAACAACTTCATGCTCATCATACTCACACTCTGCCAACTATAACTGGA
Source organism: Pherbina coryleti (assembly GCA_943735915.1). Taxonomy (NCBI): domain Eukaryota; kingdom Metazoa; phylum Arthropoda; class Insecta; order Diptera; family Sciomyzidae; genus Pherbina; species Pherbina coryleti. Next base: position 77,324,256 of record OX030951.1, read on the forward strand.
CGACCCCATTACTAGGCCAAAGTCTCCAACCCGACATGCACTCTTGGTCAACATCGAATCCAATGTCTTTGACAGAAATGTATGGCAGTGGTAACAGCAGCACCAATGATGGTAAACGTGTTTTAGGAAAATATATCGCCACACCATCAGTCAATGAGGAAGTGACTCTTCCAAACCATTCCGCCAGCACGAGTGGTTTTATAGAGTACGCGCGCATAAAGTTAGCAGCCGTTAAGGTTTTAAGAGAGGACAATTCAAAGACTGCTGCCACTTGCTTTCAACATAAACCACAACAGCATGTTACACGACCCAAGGAACGTTATGCGGCAGACGAGGATTTGCTTAATTCTGATCTTACACACTTTCGCCCTATTAAACCGTATGAAGATGGGCATTCGTTTTATATTTGTAGTGCTTTGGATGTTATTGATTACGAACGTTCCCAGAGCGGATACTTGTATTGGGAATCGGAAAAGTATTTGGAATACACTCGAAAAGATTCCTTCCTTGCAGAAGATGAATCGACAGCTGCTAACAACCATGGTGTACCCCTATATGCGTCCTCAAACTGTGCGGCGAATTCACTCAAAGCGTCGGATGAACGTCAATGTCAATTCGTTATGAAGTTTCGGCTAAGAAATTGTGATGCAATATGTCAGACCGAAGCTGAAACTTTCACGGATAGAAATGCAAAAGCTGAAATCGAACAGCATCCTCTGTGTTTGATTTTCTCGAACTCATTTCAAGGTATTCCATTACAAACTACTGGCTTAGCTTGTAACGATGCCATCGAAGCTCTGAACAAGGCTGTTGCCGCTGCTGCCAAAGCCGCAGCAGCCACGCGCGACCCTATTGACGATAGTCATTGGCTACCACCAACTTCAAATTACCGCTCCATTACTGCATGGCCGACAAATGCAAAAGAAAGAATAAATTCAAGTGTTTGCGATGAAGTTGATTTCCAAACTTATAAATCATACAATGCCTTGGAACAATGGTCGATGCGTGCAATTGGTAAAAAGTGTGAATTAAACAATGAAAATAATGCTGATCCACACACTTTGTGGGGTATGTGTGCAGCCTGTAACAATGAATTTAAATCAGTTCCAGCAAATAGGTTATTGAAAGACGAACTTCAGCTAGAGGCGGATGAAATTATGAGCGATTTAAAGTACATGCAAGATCTCTACATTGGCGAAGGTGCTGTTGCAGACAGTGATAGTGACTGGGATATAGGCGAAACAGAAGCAGATACGGAGAATTTGCTTTATCGTGGGGAATTAATGACTTTTAATGATTGTGAGAACTCGAACTTTGCTCCCGAAGAAGGTGATGATGATTGCATAATGAAAGGCAAAAAGTTGTCGCAGCCAAAGAATGCACCGCAAAATGTTTTTAACAAAGTAAATCAATTAATAGCAGATTTATTGTGCCGCGAAAATGGTGAACCCGCGTCAAATCCCCCAGTTCCCACACAAGTGCAATTCTTCGGAAGTTTGTGGAGTTGTAACGATAAGAATAACATCTGGGAGCAAGCTAATGTAGGCTTTAAACCAATCGATCTGCTTAAACGTCTTAACGATGGCCAGCAAAATGCTGCTAATTTCCGCACGGAAGACGACCCATTTCTCGCCCAGCTTAGCTGGGATCACGAAAACTTGGCAAAAATATGGGAAAAAAGAACACCATCCCCGACCAAAGGTACAATTGTTACTGCTTCGCAGCATTCGAATACGTTAGACTACAAAATCGAAAACTCGGAAATAGCGAAGCGAAATTTTAAAAATATGTTAGATGTTTCCTTATCTCCTGCTGACATGTACAGCTTCTCTGCAACTGGCACACCTGTAAGAGCCGCGTACCAACGAGTGCAAGAGTTTCTTGATACTAATATCTCCACCAACAGTTCCAAATTTAAAACCACTAACCGCAAACGACGTCACTCAGCTTCTCAAAATTTCTTTAATACCTCAGCCAATAATAAGAATATTCAAATTTCCGATTTAAATCAGTTTGACTTAAAATCAAACAACGGTTGCAATGACAAAGAAATGGAAAAAATGATGACTTCTTTGGAAGCTGAACAGGATTTCGAGGATGATTTGTACACAAATACCGAAGAAGCGGCAAACACCAAGCAACCCAAGCAAACAATTATCACCTGTAAGTATTGGACCACAATAGATCCTATTGCATCGCCTAACACCTTGAATACGATGAAAGGAACGGCATTCTCTTGTCTTATAAATAAGAATGCGTCGATTTTGAAACACGTTACCATGGTTACACGACCGTTAACACGCTGAACGGGCGGCACCAAGGTCCAGCATGGATTAGGGTTCAAGCAGGTGAAATTTTTATTTTAAAACAGTTTATTTCCATTTGGTTACCTTATCTATTAAAATCAATTGTTTTCTTGAAAATTTCTAACATTTAAAAAAAAACAAAAAAAAAATCGTCTGAGTAATTTGCGCAAATTTCTTTAATTTGGATATTATATATCGATTCAATGTTTTTGTTTTATTCTATTTCTAATCTAGTGCCGTTGTTCAAATAATATTTTAGTTTATTTAGCTATTTTTCATTAACACTCAATGTTATGCAAACTTTTCGTTAATTTTTTTTTTTTTTTTTGTTTTGCTTCTCTGTGTGTTATTACATCATTAAAGCAACAACAAAACAACTCATTGTATAAATTGTGTAAAATTCCAAAATAAATAAAATCTAAATATTCAGAGCGATATTTTAACACAACTGCAGTAGATCTAATGATAAAAAAAAATAAAAAAAAAACAAATAAGTGCTTGTATTTAAAAGTACATAAAGTATAATATAAATAACATATTCTACTGCGTCAAATTCGCGCTTTTTTCTCTTAAGTTTCTTTTGTGAGTTTTCTAAGAAACACTCAATCGCGAATAACGAAAATTCTCTTTAATCATCTCTTTAGAATTTTTTTTTCTTGTTTTTCAAATAACTTTTTTAAGAAAAGAGCCAGTCTTTGACAACACTTTTCATTGTTAAAAAATAAAATTAAAAAAATTTTCTGCTCAATAACTTATATTTGGTTAATTATTTCTAGTTTTCTGCTTTTCACTATTTTATTTATCAAACTTTAACAGATTTCGCATAAAGTGTATAAAACAACAAGGAAAATAATATTCGTTATCACTATTCGTTACTGAGGAAATTTTTAAAATAGCTCACTTTTTATGTCTGAATATGACGTTTTGGTTGCTTGAAATTATTTCAATGACGTTTTAAAAACTACCTTAAAACAGAACGACTTTCGTTCTTATTAAATCTTGAAGCAGAAATATATTTTTAAGTTACTATTAACTTCAATTTAACTAAAAAATGTGGTTTATACCTTCTCTATTAAACTTTAAACATCGGTGCATACATACCATCGTAGTATGACACACACTCGTACTTTGAACACTTATATGGTGCATACGTTAAGATTATACGTTTGTTGAGAATTTTAAAAGAAGGTGGTGTGTAAAATAACAATTCAATGCTACTAGTCATGTTTGCTATATTTCATAGCTTTCGAAGCAGAAATCTTTACACGCCCATTAGCAATATTTTTTGCTAACTGATCCTTAAACCACAATAAAGCACAGTTGGTCGAGAGGTGTTAGGCTCATTGCAGTTACTGATGTTGATAAATTTAAGTTATTATGTATCTATTTTGTAATGAAAACTAAAATAATTTGTGTGCAATCGTTTAATATAAATAATTCAACATTAGGATAATGTACACTTAATGTCCTTTTAAACTAAATTGTTTTTAAAAATTGTTTGTTAATAATTTTTCTTTTTTTTTTTTGGATAAACATAATTTCTGATGTTATCCTATAGGAATAATTTGTTACTCTAACCCTGTTGCAGTTCATTAAAATAGTAACAGTTCAAAACATCAGAAATACAATTAAAGGATAATTCCCAAGATACCCAAAGTAAAAATGTATATAAAATGTACAAAGAAATCTGGACATTTTTATTTGTTTCTTCTGTTTTATCGTCATTTACAGTCATATTGGAACATAAATCAATATATTTATTCAATGCTTGGATAAATTTTGTTATGAAAGATATTTGTATGTGAAGACTTTTAGCAAAGTTATAGTAGTAAATGTATTTTTCCAAGTAACTACTGTAATGTTTTACTACAAGAGAAAGACCCCTCAACAGCTATGAATTTGAAATTTTTTATTGTAGTTATGAAATAGGGATAATTGGTTTGCTTAAAAGTTTTTGTTTCCCTAAGCCGTTAGAATTCGCCATTTATATAATTATTTTTTTTTTTTGATTTAATACATTATTTAAATAGGAAAGCACATCTTGCTTGTTGGTCTTTTGAATTCTTAGGAGGAGGCATAGGAAAAATAAATGGTTTTGAGGAATCTAGTTCAGAATTTTCTTTCTCTATTGTTTCTTCGAAGTTAGTACGAATAAGTGTAATTTATGCACTTATCTCCTGATTCCATCTTAAAGTATATTTTGTAGGAATTCTAACAAAAAAAAAAAAATTAAACTAGCGATATTGTAGTTTCGTACCAAATCAAAGTAATAGGTAACAACTCACTTTTAGCCAAAACCCACACCCTAGCAGCATTAACAAAAAAAATAAATTTATATATAAAGAATTTTTGTGTAATCTGTTAATTTAAGTTAAAGTAAAAGTAAACTTGGAATAATATAAGATGAATATATATTTGAACAATATAAGGTAACATTTATATATATAAAATATTTACATATGCATATTTTTATAAATGTATCTATTTTATATATATATATATTATATATTCGTTTTCAAAAAAGTACATGTAAATACTATCTTAAAGAATTAAAATAAATTAAAAGATTTTAAAAATGGTCAAGAAAACAATAGAATGAAAAATAGATCAAAATCGTAGCATTTTTGTAATGCTTTACTGAATAAAATAGCCAAGAATTTTTTCATTTAAAAATAGCTTAACTCATCCTTATAAATGCAGGGTTCATTTATTTAATGTAAAATAAAAACTATTTCATAGAGAATGTGGCAACGCTATGACCTGGTTTTAAAATTAAAAAGTTTCAAGATTTCATAACAATTAGGAATGAATTTATATTTAAACAGAATTTTGCATAAATTCGCATGTAAATAAGACACAGGATATGGAAATTTGTTTAAAGAATATCCTGTGCACACGATGCCAGAGAAGAACAAGTTGGGCCAAGCACACAGAATGGAGTTAAATAATATACAGCACACATAATGCATTTTATTTTAAAATAATTCTTCGGTATTAAAGAATATAATTTAATTTCTTCATAAGCATTTCTGTTATTTTTCTAAATTCTGTAAAGTTCTTCATTATAATTTTCTAATATATAAAGGATTTCTTCTGCTTGATTCATATTAATGTGTGACTGTAGAAGCGTGTGTTGGGTTCAGCGAAAAAAAAAAAGATAAATCATGTATAGTTTTTAAGTCAAGCAAAAAAAACAAAGAATTATTATTAAACATTATATTATTTTAATAATTAACGGGCTCAAGCTACACAGCATATATCTTAGCCAAAGCTGATGCAGAACGCCCCTTTGACCTCCATTTGAAATATCTTTAATGAAGAAATAAAAATATTTATAGAAAGAATATACATAACTGCGTAGTTGACGGCAGTCCCATAAAAAAAAATGTTTGATCAAAATCATATAACATTTTATGCAAGTATACTAACAGAGCTCGTTGGTTTAAAATTGTAACTTATTTGAAAAAAAAAAAGAATTATTTTGCAAATAAATTTATTTCAACTTACTGTCTTGAGCTTTTTCTAATTGGTACCTTTTTCTTTCAACATACCCATTTATTGGTACCCTCAGCCAATATTTATTTTTTTTTTTTTTTTTGTAACAGCCAAATCATTCATGCTTCTTTCCCTTTGCATTTTAATAAAAAAAAAATTATAAAATTTATTATAGATATTTCAAAACAGACGGAAATGCAAAAGAATACAAAAAAAATCTGAGAATACAAAGAACAAATACACAAAAAATTGTTGCTAAATAAGAACAAATTAAAAAAAATGTATAAAGAAATAAATAATTTGAAAATTTCTCTGAAAGCAAAAATGTTCTATGTAATTCACAAAATTTGTTTGCTTAATATTGTAATTTATATTTGAAAATAAATTAAAAATGTTAAATTCAATTGAAAAATAAATAATTGTAACTAAAGAAAGAGAAGGTAGTTTGTGCCTTTTTCGATGAAATATTAAAATACTATTGTGAAAATTCTCTTTCAGTTGGTTGAAAAAAAAAAATAATAATAATAGTATAGAATATCACAAGAAAAAGCATATATTCAAAAATAAAAAAAAATTAAATAAAAAACACGAAGTTAAGTGCTCAAAAGTTTTAAATTCTTAACAATTTCGCAAGATAAAATCTTCATATCAATGCCCTAATTTTTAATCAGTAAATGGCATTGCTTTTAAGTTTACATTTTTTAATAAATAGTGAATAGTAATTAACTACTACAGAAAACTTTTCATGTGTGAATTATCTATATAGTACAACAAATTATTTCGCAGACGCTTAGACCATTATTCAAATTTAAATTTCAAATAAACATTAAATTGGTATAAATTCATAACTTTTGAGCACACAAAAATATATTAATATTAATAATGTATGAAACATTTTAAATGCAGTTAAAAATTATTGCTCAAAAATGTAAGCAAGTTTTGTAAAATTTGCGAATTCTGATGGTGATCACTTGCACTTGGTAATGATTTAACGATCTGAAGTGTTTTTATTTTTTATTTTTTTCATTGATGTTTAATTTCGTCAAATTTTTACTTTCCCTTAATTCATTATTAACTGCAAGTATTAAATATTTTTTTGTTTCTCAGGTTTTCTTTCAATCAATCAAAACAAATAAGAAAACACCATAAAATAGTTATTACATAAGTTATAATAAATCTCATTGTGCACATCACAAATATACATAAAAAATAAAAAATAATTGACAAGAAAAATATCAAATAATGACCCGCAACTGTAAAATTGAAATATGAAATAATTGAAAATAAAAAATTGCTAAAGGAAGAATTCTGAGAAACCAAATTGGGATGTTTTATTTTCTGAAGAAGTAGTTTGAACTATCAGCTTGCATGCACGGAAAAGTACACAACGAGTAAGTAGGTCAATATCTTAAATGCAACACATCACTGACCTTTTGGCGTGTTTTCGATAAATATTCATCGTTATTGCAAAAGTTGTATAGAGTGCGTCACATAGTGTTTAGATTTCAAACACTTATTTCTTTATAATGGCAAAATTTTGTGTATGGAAAGGCCTATATTGTGTATTCATTAGATGTGCCTATAATGGTAAATCTAATGAAAATAACGAAATTAAGCAATAAAGTAGATAAACTCGGCATCTATCATCTTGTACGAAGTTGGCGCAACCGAAAATTTAACTTGAAATCGCTAAAATTAAATTTCTATCTTGAAAAATTGGATACAACTAAGTTGGTTTATGACAAAAATTATTACCAAGTAGAATAGAATATATTTGTCTTTATTCTTTTTGTCACTTTTTATCGCGTGAGCCGACGCGTTCATTACTTACTTACTTACTTATCTGGCGCTTACAACCGTAAGTCGGTTTTGGCCTCGTATAAGAAATTGCGCCAGCCATTTCTGTTCTGCGCTTGCTGGCGCCAGTTGGAAACACCAAGCGTGGTCAGGTTATCCAACACCTGATCCTTCCAACGAAGATGTGGGCGTCCTCTTCTGCGTTGACCACCACCGGGCACCGAATCGAATATTTTTTCGCTGGAGCGTCGTTTTCCATTCGCTCAACATGACCTAGCCAGCGGAGCCGCTCGATTTTAATGCGCTTAACTATGTCGATGTCAGCGTACAGCTCATACAGCTCGTGGTTCCATCGAATTCGGTACTCGCCATTGACGCAGATTGGACCGAAGATTTTACGAAGGATCTTTCTCTCGAAGGCTCCCAGAGTCTTTTCATCAGAACTGCTCAACGTCCAGGTTTGTGCTGCATATAATAGGACGGGCATGATTAGTGACTTATAGAGCGTGAGTTTTGTTCGTCGAGAGAGGGCTCTGCTTCTCAATTGCCTACTCAGCCCAAAGTAACACCTGTTGGCAAGAGTTATCCTTCGTTTTATTTCAATACTAACATCATTGAAAGAGTTAATGCTGGATCCCAGGTAGACGAAGTCCTTAACAACCTCGAAGGAGATGTTGTCAACAGTGACGTGGTTTCCAAGACGCTGGGACTGTTTATTTGTTGACACTAGGTATTTCGTCTTATCTGCGTTCACTGCAAGACCCATTCGACTCGACTCTTTCGCTAATCTGGAGAATGCTGCACTGACTTCGCGCGTATTATGGCCAATGATATCGATATCATCAGCATACGCCAGCAGCATAATACTTTTGTAGAATATCGTGCCGCTGCGTCTCAAATCAGCAGCTCGGATGATCTTCTCCATCATCAGGTTGAAAAAGTCGCACGATAAGGAATCACCTTGTCTGAAACCTCGTTTGGTATCGAATGGAGGAGTGAGATCCTTCCCGATCTTAACTGTGCTGCTGGTGTTGCTCAGTGTCATTCTGCAAAGGCGGATGAGCTTTGCAGGAATACCAAATTCAGACATGGCGGAGTATAGATAATTCCTTATAGGACTGTCGAAGGCGGCTTTATAATCGACAAAAAGATGGTGTGTGTCGATTTGTTTTTCTAGGGTCTTCTCCAAGATTTGTCGTAGCGTAAATATCTGGTCTATGGTGGATTTACCAGGTCTGAAGCCACACTGATAAGGTCCAATCAGCTGGTTTACGATGGGCTTTAGTCTTTCACATAGTACGCTCGACAGGACCTTATATGCGATATTCAGAAGGCTTATCCCACGGTAGTTGGCGCAAATTGTGGGATCGCCTTTCTTGTGGATTGGGCAGAGCACACTGAGGTTCCAATCGTTTGGAATGCATTCTTCCGACCATATTCTGCATAGAAGCTCATGAATGCATTTAAATAGAGCTTCGCCTCCATTCTTGAAGAGCTCAGCCGGTAAGCCATCGGCTCCTGCGGCTTTGTTGTTTTTAAGCCGAGCTATAGCTTTCAAGACTTCACTATGGTCGGGCAGCGGAACTTCAACGCTGTCGTCCACAATTGGGATTTCCGGGATATCATCTCTATTGGCGGGATTGTTGTCGTCGTCACCATTCAGAAGCCTAGAGAAGTGTTCCCTCCACATCATCAGTGTACTCTGGATATCTGTCACTAGATTCCCATTTTCATCCTTGCAGGAAGAGGCCCCGGTCTTGAAACCATCGGCCAGGCGTCTTATTTTTTCGAAAAATTTTCGGACCTCATTCCTGTCACCATGCATCTCAATTTTCTCGCACTCACGCATTTCTGCTTCCCTTTTCTTTCGCCTGAAAATGCGTCTCTCTTCCCTCCTCTTCTCTTTGTATCGCTCTTTAGCAGCACGCGTTACAACCGACTGCAGGGTGGCTTTGTAGGCGGCGTCTTTTTCTGCAGTGGCGTCGCGACACTCTTGGTCGTGCCACTGGTTTCGGCGAGGGCGGTGATAGCCTATCACCTCTTCGGCAGCCGTACGCATAGAGTGGGAAATGTGATTCCACTGCGCGCATATATCGTCGATCGGAGGAGTGCTTTCTTGAAGCAGGAGTGAGAGTCGAGTAGCGAAGTCTTCGGCTGTTTGTTTTGATTGCAGCTTTTCGACGTCTAGCTTTCTCTGTGCTGGATTGCGCGCATTCTTCGTTGCGCACAGGCGTGTACGGATCTTGGCTGCGACAAGATAATGATCCGAGTCTATATTGGCACCACGGATCGTGCGTACATCTAAAACACTGGAAGAGTGCCTTCCGTCAATCAAAACGTGATCAATTTGGTTACGCGTCTTTTGATCAGGAGACAGCCAAGTTGCTTTATGAATATCGAGATGCTTGAATCTAGTGCTACTAACGACCATGTTTCGCGCTGCGGCAAAGTCAATCAGCCTCAGCCTTCCGTTATCGGAGGTATTGTCGTGGAGGCTGAACTTTCCGACTGTTGGACCAAAGATATTTTCTTTTCCCACCTTGGCGTTGAAGTCACCAAGCACGATTTTTATGTCGTGGCGGGGGCTGCGCTCATAGGCCTCTTCAAGGCGCTCGTAGAAGCTGTCTTTGGTCTCATCGTCCTTGTCTTCTGTCGGAGCGTGCGCACAAATCAGGCTTATATTGAAGAATCTTGCCTTGACACGGATTATGGCAAGACGTTCGAATCCGCACCACGAATCCGCATCCAAATTCGTGCTTCTCCGCATGGCCGCTGTAGTAGATATCACAGGATGCTTGCCGTAAGCAACCCTGTCCCTTCCATCGCATTTCTTGGATTGCAGTGATATCAGCTTTGTATCTTTCTAAGATATCTATCAGTTGGATAGAGGCACCATCCCAATTAAGGGTTCGGACATTCCAGGTGCATATCCGTAAATCATTGTCAGTTTTTCGTTTGCGATAGTCGTCATCAGATTTGGGGATCATTTTTATCTTATTTCTTATGCGTTTCATTGAAATTTTGTTTTTACGTGGTGGGCTTCAAACCCAACACACAACCCTTTAAAGGCAGGGGGAGCCCGCCGCTCACATTAGCCGTCAAACTAACGGTTGCCAGTTTGCCGTTTCTAGAGGACACCACGCAGAGGTTTGAGTCGACTTGAGACAAGTTCGACATGGATAATGCTGGCCTCACCAGGTTGAGGCAGTCAGACACGTTGCCATGTGAAGATCGCCCCCTTGACCCTCACGCGTTGCCTTGTGAGGATCGTCCTCCATCGCCGACGCGTTCATTGTGACTTAAAATCGTATTCTTGTTGTCACTGAAAAGAGAAACGGCGTAGTAAACAGCGGGTGTGATTTATTTGTGCTATTCATGTTGTCATATTGAACACATTCTTGGAAAATTAAAGTGACATTTTACTTGCATTCTTTTTTTAAGTGAGGAAGATTGGCGAACAGAAAAGGTAAAAAAAAATATATATTAAAGGGTTTTTTAGTTAGAAATATTAATAAATTTTTTAATTTAGTTTGAAACATTCCGAAAACAATTTGAGGAAATGGTGGGTTTTATGACCAAAAACCCATCGCTCGCTAAAGGGATGAAGTTCACAGACAAGGGGTCTGCTGATCAGCCAAGAAACGAAGCACAGCAGCCAATTTAATATTAGGAAGTACTCCGAAATTTCTCTTCAGAGTATTAATTTTGCACTCCAATATATTAAATAGACATATAAATGCGTCCTTGGACAATATAAAATAGCTGACAAACCTGCAAAGAAAATAATATAAGATCACAAAACCAAGCCTGAATTTTTAACTCGTACTCCATCAGGTAACTTCATCGGGCTTGAGGCATCCCTTAAAGTTCTTTTGATTTTTACATTTTCGCCATCATCCGAGCTGTCGCTGTCTGAAAACCAAAACTCATATTTTAATTAATTTAACTATTCAGTTTGCTGAACCAAATATAAAACTTTGCAATAAGCACAAATAGAAGGGCGTGTTCAATACGTCCTTTTATTTCATTTTCACTTGTTCAATAAACTCACGTCACGCGACAACAAGAATACCAGATTTCTAGTGACGAAACACGAGTGTGAGAACTCTCACATAAGTGAGGTGACTACAAGAATCAAAGCAATTACCTTCCCCCACACTAGTATATAACATATATATATTAATACGCAAACAAAAAAGTTTGTGTTCCCTTTTTTTCTGTGTTACCTTCACAGAGGCGCAACCAGGAATTTGTTTTGGGGGGTGTTACAGAACGCCACTGAAATATTTTGATAATTAATTGTGAACGCAGCTTTATTTCAGTCTCTTCTTTGTTATGGCATTCGTTTCGCTTGTTCGAACATAAAAGTGTAGAGTTAACTGTGAAATATGTACGGTATTTCAACCGGTCATATCGAGCACGTTTGGTTAATGCTTTGTGCAACCGTTTGCTTAAATTCATTTGCATTTGTCACATTGAAGAGAAAGGGAGTAAAACTGCGGTAAGCTAACACTTTACTTGTAACACAAAATTTTGATCTATATTTTCTTAGAAATAAACCGCCTGAATTAAGCACAGATATTTTTGCGTGTTTGAGCAATCCCTTCGGTCGCTGCCGCGACAATTCTTTATTTCGCAGTTTGCAAGATCTGTGCAAACTGCCAGCAGCTGCCTAATAGACGAATGCAACGAACACCACCTAGAAGAAGCTCACGCCGCCAAAAGCCTTCAGGTAGCACACCAATAAACTTAGAAATGACATCTATTGCCGAAACATCTTCAAGCAGTGCAACTTCAGCACCAGCCACAAAGCCAAGTCAAGTTGGCTTATCAAGAGTCTCCGCGAATTCTGCCTCTGCCGCTGCAGCAGAGAAGAGCACTCCTTCAAGCCCTGCCATTGCCGCCGCAGTAGAAAGGAGTGCTTCATTAAATACTGCCACTGCCGCCGCAGCCGGAAGGAGTGCTCCTTCACATGCTGCTAATGCCGGCATAACAGAAAGGGGTGCTCCCGCGAACTCTACTACTGCCGCCGTCGTAAAAAAAGCCGCTGTAGCAAACTCAGCTAATACTGCCGTATTAGAAAAATACGTTACAACCAACGCCACCAGCGCCACCGCCATTACAAACAGTGCTTCTGAGAATTCTGCCGCTGCACTAGCTCCTATGTCCTCTGCTACAACACAAGACGACACCATCTTACTTGCTATGCAGAAAAAAAATTGCCGCTCTTGAAAATGAACTAAGAATTACACAGACGCAAACATCAGCCTTAGTTTCGTCGTCATTTTCATTATATGAACCTACTACATGCGTCACAGTGGCTACCATGCCAAACTCATATCACGCCACAGTATCACCATTAGGGCCTGCTTTATATACTGCCTCATGCTCGTCAGCAGACAGTTATACAAAGTCTTTGCCGACGCATGCGTCGCTGCCAATACATGCGTCTCTACCAACACATGCGTCTCTGCCGACACATGCGTCTCTGCCGACACATGCGTCCCTGCCGACACATGCGTCTCTGCCGACACATGCGTCTCTGCCAACACATGCGTCTCTGCCGACACATGCGTCTCTGCCGACACATGCGTCACTGCCAACACATGCGTCGCTGCCAATATATGCAACTCTGCCGACGCAACCTCCTCATAGCTACGCCACAATGCAGCCGTCGACATCGCTGCCAGCGATCTACGCCACTATGCCGCTTTCAAGCAACGCATATACGAATGTAGCTGTGGGAGACGTTAATTTTTCTAGTGGTGCTCAAACCCAGGTTAGTATGGCAAATAATTTGTATTATCCGCCACCTTCGAGAAACTCAATCGATAGTTCAACACATTTGCAATCGACTCCGACATATATACAAAGTGTAACCGCACCAAGAAAAGTACAAGATCTTCCGTCGTTCTCTGGTTATCCAGAAGATTGGCCCATATTTTACACGGCGTATATTCAGTCAACCGCTGCATACAACTATACAAATCTGGAAAATAACCAACGATTGCAAAGGTGCTTGACAGGTGAAGCTAGAGAGACAGTAAAGTCGCTCCTGATACATCCAGACAACGTGAGTGCCATCATCGATCAGCTTCGTTTTAGATTCGGTAGGCCAGATCAGCTTATACGTAGCCAACTAAAACAAGTACGAGAAATAATGCCAATTCCCGAGAATGCGGTGGAGCGCCTTATACCATTTGCCACAAAGGCAAAAAATCTTTCAGTGTTTCTCCAATCTGTGAATGGCCAACAGCATCTATCGAACCCGACTTTGCTGGAAGAGCTTGTTTCTAAACTTCCGATGAGCAAGCGAGTGGAATGGGCCAGGTACGCTGCACAGATGCAGCCTTATCCGACAATTGTCAAATTTAGTGACTGGTTGAGTGACCTAGCAAATATTATTTGCACAGTACAGAGTTGTGAGGTAAGGGAACCTAAACGTCGCATAGTACTACATGCTGCAGAAAACAAGCTGACACATACTATGAAATGCCCAGTATGCCAGGGCCAACATAAAGCAACACAATGTAAGGTCATTATTGATTCTGCAGTTCCTGATAGATGGGCCAAAGTCAAATTGCATCGACTTTGTTTTAACTGTCTAAAAGCCGGACATTCAACTCGCTTTTGCCGCAACAGAGGTCTATGCACCGTCACCGGATGTCAAAGAAGGCATCACACTCTTCTTCATGAGCAACCAACAAGCAAGCCTACACCACAACAAACTAAAACAGAGGTCAAAGGTAATGGAGAATCAGTTCTAAGCTGTGCGTCAAGTAAAGCTGCCAGCAGCAATCTGCTCTTTCGAGTCCTACCAGTCACACTTTACGGTGCAAACAAGGCTATCGACACATACGCGCTCCTAGATGAAGGATCATCCGTCACCATGCTAGACAACTCTTTAGTGGAAGAGCTTGGTCTTCGAGGTCAACAACGACAGCTAAGCATACAATGGGTAGGAGGAAGAGCAGCTCAGGAGGAAGCCACTATTGTTGATCTGTACATCAGTGGCACAGGTATGAAAAAGAGACATGTGTTAAAAAATGTTTATGCAGTGTCCAATCTCAACTTACCGACTCAAAGCCTAGGTGAAAAAGACATACCTTTCGATACAAGCTGCTTTAAAAAACCGTCGATAAAGGCATATACCAACGCTGTGCCAAAACTTTTGATTGGTCTCGATCACTGTCACCTAGGGCTACCTATGGACTCCTCTTATCTCAGCAGCAGCGGTCCTTATGCTGCAAACACGGAGCTTGGATGGGTGGTGTTCGGACCAACCATGAATATCACAAATCAAAACTCCTTGTGTCTCTTTACGAATACCTCGAGTGATGAAAGCCTGCACGGTCTAGTAGCCGAATATTTCGAAACAGAAAGCTTTGGTGTAAGACCATCGCCGCCAATTGAAAGTAACGCCGACGCTCGTGCAAAACTAATTCTTAAGTCAACAACAAAGAAAGTCAACGGGAGATTCCAAACTGGTCTTCTATGGAGTGACGACAACGTGGAACTGCCTGACAGCTATTCTATGGCACTGAAACGTTTAATTGGTATCGAGCGAAAAATGAAGCGAGATGTAAACTACGCCGCCGCCTACAGTTCAGTCATCCAATCTTACATCTTAAAAAACTACGCTCGTAAACTGCAGCCAGCAGAAGCCGTCGTCACTAAACCTAAAACATGGTATCTTCCACACTTCGCAGTGGTGAACCCTAACAAGCCTGCCAAATTACGACTTGTGTTCGATGCCGCCGCCAAAGTCATGGGGAAAGCACTTAATTCATTTCTTCTAAAAGGTCCGCAGGAATACCAGGCACTACCTTCAGTATTGTTCCACTTTAGAGAGGGAGCCGTTGCGGTATGTGGAGACATTAGGGAAATGTTTCACCAAATAGTGATTCAGCCAGAAGACAGATGCGCCCAACGGTTTCTGTGGCGTGACGGTGACGATAGCAGACCTCCAGATATATACGAAATGGTGGCCATGACCTTTGGCGCAGCGTGTTCGCCTTGTACCGCACAATACATCAAAACAATCAATGCTTTGGAGTTTCAAAGCCGTCATCCGCAAGCCGTCAAAGCTATTATTGAGCATCACTATGTTGATGACTTTGTTGACAGCTTTGAATCCGCAGAGCATGCCATCCAAATATCGTCTCAAGTTCGTGATATTCACAGCCACGCGGGGTTCGAGCTTCGAAACTTCTGCTCGAATTCAACAGATGTTCTCAACGCGTTGGAAGGTACCTCAATTGAGGTAGAAATGAGTGAGAAAGGCAGTCTTAAGACAGAAAAAATACTCGGTATGTATTGGCAGCCAGCCACTGATAACTTCAAATATAATTTAAAATTTCATAACGTCGAGAGAGCTGTCCTTGCCGGAGTTAGGTATCCAACCAAGCGAGAACTGCTCAGTATCGTCATGTCTGTATTTGACCCATTAGGGTTTCTGAGCCAGTTTACAATTTCTGCCAAGTTGCTTATGCGTGAAGTGTGGAGACATAGCGTGCAGTGGGATGAGCCCATACCCAGTCAAGTGGCAGTTCCATGGAACGTGTGGCGGCAGAAACTGCCAGATGTAGTAGAGTTCAGCATTCCACGGTTTTATTTTCGAATCGGAGTACCAAATGACGTCCAGATCCACGTTTTCGTTGATGCAAGTGAGGACGCCTTTGCCGCAGTTGCATACTGGCGAGTAGAAGATGTAGCAGGCAAAGTGGACACGTCCTTCATATGCGCAAAAACAAAATGTGCTCCGTTAAAACTTCTCACAATACCACGCCTCGAACTTCAAGCAGCAGTGTTAGGAGCTCGCTTATTGAAGACTGTTCTCAACGAGCACTCAGTCAAAGTTGACCGCTGTACTCTATGGAGTGACTCGAAGACAGTTTTAAAATGGATAAACAGTGAGCACCGACGCTACAAACCATTCGTAGCGCACAGGATAGCTGAAATTTTATCATCTTCTAAACCTACATACTGGTCGTGGATACCAAGTCAAGAGAACGTAGCCGATGAAGCCACGCGAATAACAAGAGACATCGATTTCAGTTCAACTTCGCGTTGGCTACGAGGCCCTGAATTTTTGTTACAAAGCGAATCTTATTGGCCAAACGATCTAACAGCTGACTCCACCGCTGAAGCTAAAATTGATTTAGATGACGTGGAAGAAATTCATCCTAAATACTCGTTGATAGTAGTGAGTAGCAATTTTATAAATATTAATCGTTTTTCATCTCTTCACAGACTGGTCAGAACGACAGCCTGGATAGTTCGATTTGTTGGTCGATGCCGCAAGCAACCAAGTCTTCGACAACAAAATAGTCTTACAGCCACAGAAGTTGATGCAGCCGAAAAACTACTCTGCCGTCTTACCCAAGAGGAAGCGTTTGCAAATGAACTGAGACGAATAAATCGCCAACAAACAATAACAAAAGATAGTACTCTCTTTAAGCTATCACCATACGTCGACGATAAGGGTCTTCTTCGAGTTCGTGGCCGCATCGACTCCGCTAGCTGGCTGCCGCACAACACAAAGCGACCAATTATTTTGCCGCCAAACCACGATTTCACGACGCTTGTGGTGGCACACTATCATCATAAAATGAAACACCAAAATATTGAAGCAACAATCTGCGAAATTCGCCGCCAATACTGGGTACCGCGCCTTCGCCAAATCTTGCGTAAAATCATCTCCAACTGCAACGCCTGCAAAGTTTCCAAGACTATGCCAGTAACGCCTTTAATGGGTCCCCTACCGGAGGATCGGTTAACACCATTTGTTAGACCGTTCACGTATACCGGACTGGACTATTTTGGTCCGCTTACAGTCACGATTGGTCGCCGCAAGGAGAAGAGGTGGGTAGCCCTATTTACGTGCTTGGTCGTACGTGCCATCCATTTAGAAGTTGCCTACGATTTATCCACTGATGCATGCATCCTCGCGATAAGGAACTTCATAAATCGTCGTGGAGTTCCAGTCAGGATTCGCTCCGATAATGGCACGAACTTTGTAGGAGCAGATAAAGAAGCCAAACGCTTTTCAGAGGTATTTGATTGTGCGCGCTTACAGGATGAGTTGTCGTCAAAGGGTGTGGAGTGGGTGTTCAACTGTCCAGCCAATCCATCGGAAGGCGGCGTGTGGGAACGCATGGTTCAATGCGTTAAGCGAGTCTTGCGCCATACTCTGAAAGAATCAGCCCCACGCGAGTTTACCTTACAATGTCTCATCATAGAAGCCGAGAACGTCGTAAACTCGCGCCCACTCACACACTTGCCGATTAATGCCGAAGAAGAAGAGCCCCTGACGCCGAATCACTTCCTGTTAGGCTCTGCAAATACAGCCCAAACGCCTGGAGCCAGAGAGCCTTTAGAGAAGACGTATGCTCTGAGAAAGCAGTGGCGCATTGCTCGTCAATTGAGAGATTCCTTTTGGAAAAGGTGGATAGGTGAATATTTGCCTACGCTGACGCGCCGAGCTAAATGGTGTCAACGGTCAGAACCAATAAAGGTAGACGATCTGGTTCTCATTTGCGACGTCAATGTTCCAAGGCAACAGTGGTGTCGTGGTCGAGTTGAAAAGGTATATCCAGGAGCTGATGGTGAAGTTCGACGAGCCCAAATCCGAACATCTAAAGGACTAATACAACGACCTGTATCTAAGTTGGCTGTTCTGGATATAGAAGTTAGTGAATCGTGATCGATTCACGGGGGTGGGGGTGTTACAGAACGCCACTGAAATATTTTGATAATTAATTGTGAACGCAGCTTTATTTCAGTCTCTTCTTTGTTATGGCATTCGTTTCGCTTGTTCGAACATAAAAGTGTAGAGTTAACTGTGAAATATGTACGGTATTTCAACCGGTCATATCGAGCACGTTTGGTTAATGCTTTGTGCAACCGTTTGCTTAAATTCATTTGCATTTGTCACATTGAAGAGAAAGGGAGTAAAACTGCGGTAAGCTAACACTTTACTTGTAACACAAAATTTTGATCTATATTTTCTTAGAAATAAACCGCCTGAATTAAGCACAGATATTTTTGCGTGTTTGAGCAATCCCTTCGGTCGCTGCCGCGACAGGGGGGTTTTATAACTATATGTATATAAAAGAAAATGTACGTAACTATAGCAGCTATGGTGTAATGAGTCCAAATATTGCACTCAAAACGTTAATTCTACCACAATGGCAGCAAACATAATGATAAATTTTTTATAAATAGTTATTTATTAGAATAGAAAAATTTTATTTATTATTTTTACATTAAAAAGACTTTAGTTACAGGATTAAGGTGATTAAGAATAATAAAAGAAACTAACTTATATTTTTAAATCCAGTTTACGCTTGCTTTCAGCGAGTTTATCTAAAGTAATATCCACTGGGGCGTATCGAATTACAATTTTTTTCGAATTTCACATTCTAAGAGGTCTCAAAAGTTGCATGGGGTTGTCAAGATCACCCAAAAAAAAATTTTAAGAAAAAATATGATGTCTTCCTGCACCGCAAGGACAAAGTTGTTTTTTGACGAAAACAGTAAAAAATAACGACCTTAGAATGCTTTGACTTTTATAAAAAAAACTACGTATGTCTTAAAGCAAAAGTAAGTATGGGCTTAAACTAACAATATATTGGCAAACACGATGCCACTCACGATTCTTATCCACAGTGTCCTGTATGAAGGATATTCGAAGCAAAAGTTGAAATCTAGATAGCACAGAACTTTTGATTGTTACCCAATAGTCTAAATTTTGGTGGTTTTGATTATACCGCTAACGTATTCCTTAAAGTTGCCGAATTAATAATTAGCATAATTTTTGCATATTTATTTTCCTATTTTTGAGAAATGTTTACTTGAATGCAATTTTTTAACTTTTTCAAAAAAATGAATATAAGATTTTATATCTCGGGTACCAGAAATGGTACCGAAGAAACTTTGCTCAATTTGGATTCTTCAAATATTTCTTAACAACACCCTGTCTAAAAGTATTATTTTAAAATACCAGCTTAAGGCCACAATTTTATTTTCTACTTTGATATTTTTTGATGAAATTGTTAAATTTCATGTTAGAAAGTATTTTTTTTTAAGTATCAAAATCGAAAATAAAATCGTGGCCTTAAGCTGGTATTTTAAATTACAACTTTTCTTTGATATGGATTTCTACATCCATATTGTACTTTGTGTGGATTTTATTAAAAACATATACTTTTAAATGAAAAAAAAAATTTATTAATATATATGATATATGAAATGTATGACATAAATATATGATATATAAATAAATACATTCATTTATTTAAAATGCAATCCGTGCACACATGTCGGTTGTTATATGCTTTACAAATAGTTTTTTGGCAGAGACAGCAGGCCAACAAATGATTGTATTTTGCCTTCTGGTTTTTTTCATCAACGCAAAAGAAGCATCTGCCTTTTTTCTTTACTTGGTCTGGAAAGCTTGTATTACGCCGTTTTTGAGATGTTCAGCATAAAATAAAAGTCATGTATGCTTGGGTCCTTAAACTAAATGGTTTTGGAAATATTTAAATGTTAAAAAAAAATTTTGTTTTCTACACCAACGTAGGACTACGGTTAAATAGGTTTTGAGTCAACGAAGTACTGAAAATGTTCGTTCATTTTCACATGAAGTTACTGGAAGAGTTGCAAGGATAATAAGTAAATTATATATATTTGGAAATATATCCTTATTGGACTGTTGTATGACTTGAAAAACTGTGTTTTTGCCATCATAATCCTTTTTATTACTTATTTTATACCAAACATTCAGCTCATTTTTAAGGTCATCAACATCTCCTTCCAAATCATCTTTATAAAATGCGATTATTTTTTGAAACCCCCTAAAGCTTCAACATTTAGGAATTTTTTTTTTTGCATCAGGAAAAAGTGATTGAAATCCAATTAGAATGTCTCTATGTTTTAAAAATCTGTCACTCAGGCTTGTGATAAATGTAATTTTATGTGCAAAAATTGAAAGATCTAGTATTTCTTCATTGAAATTCATCATCGTAATACAAATCGGTAAATCAGTGTAATAGATAAAGCAAAATTATCAAAAAAATAACTGATTTTCATGTTTTTACCTATAGCTCAAAAACTCGAGCTGATGCAGAAAAACGTAGTCTATATCTGAAATCAGGAAACCCAATTTGTCTATAATCAGCTGAAAAATCTCCGGCACCAAAATGTCTGTCGCGGAGTGTTATGCTTCAACCGCAATCGATTTGAAATTTAAATTTGGGTTTTTTCGCGATTTTGATAAAAACATGTTATTACTTATCATGTTTTTCTTTCTGTGACAATAATTGGGGGGGGGGGGGGGTTAAGCCCCAAAATCCCCCCTTTGGTTGCGCTTCTGTACCTTCAACATATTCACATAATACTTATATCGATGGATAGGTATTTTCGAGTAGATTTGCACAATATAATTTTTATTCGAATATGTTGTCATTAAGATAGGTAAAACTGTGCAAATGTAAAACGCTTTTTTTACCAATGGGACAATGAGAAACTACAAAGCGACAAAGCTCTGTTGAACATCGCTGCTGTAGCTTACAAAAGCAATAGTAGAATGCGGGAGTGACGCAAACACTTAAAAAGAGCTGAGTAGCATTATTGTTGTTGTTGTTGTGGTTGTTGCTTTCTCTTGACCATATTTTGTAAAACGCACGCAATCACGTCACTTCGGCTTATCTGGTAATATATTTTAGTAGAAAATTTTTGAGTGAGAGAGAGACTTTCTTTTACTTCATATGAAAAAGGCATTGCCAGACTGAAAATCTTAACGCAAGTGACTGCGTTCGTTTTACAAAATATGGCTATTAATTTCTCTCAGCGTTAAAAAAAACAGTTAAACTGCTGCTTGCTTCTATTATTTGAGAATTATCATTTATCTTGATTTATTTGTTATACTATTCTACCGTTTATTTACTTTTACTTTATTTACTTTACTTTTAATTTATTTATTTACTTTAAATGAATATTATATGTTGAATAAATTTTTGTTATTGACACATATGCTTCCTTTTTTGTCCTTTATCACTATTTTTCTCATAGCATCAAGGTAAACGTTAAGAATTTCCATGCATATTAATAACAATTCATTTGGTCTGTTCGCGTACTTCTCCAGTGAAAAATATCCAGCAGCAACTTGCAAGAGAGTAACGCACAATTCTCTCTCAAATAGAAAAATATCCAAAAAAGTACGCGAACGGAAAATTTGCAAAAACTTGCTAGCCTCGATAACAGCTGATTAACGTCTTGCTTACATTGCAAGTGGAATGAAAAACAAAAGGAAATTGGGCTTGAAGTGACCAATTTTTCAATATTTTTTAAGGAGATTTTCAACGAAAAGTAATAACAGAAGTTAGAAATACCCAATGGTAACGTTTTCTTCGAAAATTTAAGATACCTTCTATATTTTTACGACTGCAGCAATCAATCCTCCGATTTGTAAACATAAATTTTATTAAATTTGTTTGAGTGTTCAAATTGCAACTTTCTTAAATCAGCTGTTTTCTAGCTTGCAAATTCTCGACAGTAAAAATTTTTCCAGCAGGAATTTGCAACTTCCCCTCCAAGTCAACTGTCACTTTTCGCTCTCAATTTCTCTCATTTTGCAAGTTTTTTGCGTACGCGAACGCCAAAAGCTGATAATTTGTGATAATTTTCACAAATTATCAGTACTCGAACAGATTATGTGGAAAACAACTTGAGTGTCGTTACCTTATAGAAACAGATAGTCGAATTTCGGCCACAGGCGATACTAGTATAATTTATTTATCATCTATCAAGTCCAATGCTTTCTTTGACTATAGAACAATATAACTTATGTTAATTTCTTAGTAAATTTTACAATTTTTCTTAAATACAAGCCTATTTTCAGTAATTTCCAACTCAAAACAAAAGGAGTTAAACTCAAGGCAAGAATTAGAAATAGGATCACATTTGTCATAATTAGTGTAGAATTGCGGAATTTATAAAAAATCTTCTAACCCTCAGGGATACTGAAGTAACATACAAATTATATAGCGAAAGTTGTTCAGGACAGTCGTGGTAACAAGCAAAACAGCTGACATTTGTATAGCTTGGATAAAAAGAGTGCTCGCGTTTTGAGTAATTTACTTTTAAAATCCTTAAATCCGAAATTGAAGCATATAAAAAATATAAAACTATGTCAAATTCACTATTGCTGCTTCTTCAACACTTTTCAATGAATAACATGAAATTTTAGAATTCTTAATATTAGATTCAGTAGACAACAAGTATTTGGTCTGTTCGAGTACTGATAGTTTGTGAAAATTATCACAAATTATCAGCTTTTGGCGTTCTCGTACGCAAAAAACTTGCAAAATGAGAGAAATTTAGATCGCAAAGTGACAGTTGACTTGGAGGGGAAGTTTCAAATTCTTGCTGGAAAAATTTTTACTGTCGAGAATTTGCAAGCTAGAAACCAGCTGATTTAAGAAAGTTGCAATTTGAACAATCAAACAAATTTTACAAAACTGATTTTTACAAATCGGAGGATTGACTGCTACAGTCGCAAAAATATAGAAGGTATCTTAAATTTTTGTAGAAAACGTTACCATTGGGTATTTATAACTTGGACATTTGGACAGAATTGGACACTTCAAGTCCAATTTCCTTTTCTTTTTCATTCCACTTGAAATGTAAGCAAGACGTTAATCAGCTGTTATCGAGGCTTGCAAGTTTTTGCAAATTTTGCGTTCGCGTACTTTTTTGGATATTTTTTTATTTGAGAGAGAATTGTGAGTTACTCTTGCAAGTTGCTGCTGGATATTTTTCACTGGAAAAGTACGCGAACAGACCAATTGTTTATACAAAAACTTTTCAAAGATTTATACTCTGTTCTACATCGAATGTATTCCTCATTTAGAGAAGAAGAAAGCATTCGCTTTTTGAGCAGTTCTGTTTATTTTTCAAATTACAAAGGCGCCTATTGAACCATACTGATTTCCTTCCAACCTTTTTTACCTTGTACGGAATAAACCTTTCGTACGTTTCATTTATGACCATCATAACTGCTTCATAACAAGTTTTCAAGCTTTCTGACACGAAGACCTCGCTCCAATTGACTGTTTTAAGAAACGAGTTAATCGAAATATAATCGGCTTTAGAAAAATCACGTTCTGAATTGAAACTTTCTTGGTTGAAATTTAATGGAACAATTGAAGATGAATGAAAATGGATTTTTGACTCAAAAATAAAAGTCAAATTTTAACTTATACTTTTGACCGGAAAATCAAAGTCATATTTTAACTTTTATTTTTGACCGAAAAAATAAGTCATATTTCAATTATTATTTTTCACCAAAAAAATTAAAGTCGAGATTTAAATTTTATTTTTGACCAAAAAAAAAATCGGTCAAAAAATAACTGTTATTTACTGACTTTTTAAAAAGTCAACAGTTACGGTCCCTGGTTGTGACTGTTTTGTATTTAGTGTGCACTATGTCGATTTTAATGATCTTGTAATGCATGCTATTGTTGAGAATTGATACTATTACTTCTCTCGCCCCAATGCGCAGATCACAGTCAACAAACACCAAATCTAATACAGGACTAAAAGAGTTTTCAACATAATTTAGTTGGATAAGATTCGCAGATGGTAGCAAGTCGTATATTCATTTTCAATTACTAACTATAATAATCCGAAGTAATGAAGGTTTTAATGACATCAGTTTGTATGGCTGATGGGCGTGGTAATTATTCAATTTATCAAACTTTTAAATTAGATGTGCGTTTTACATAGCAAAGCTTACGTTTAACATATCGTCGTAACAAATGTGAAGTTGTGAATCTAATAATTACTACTTTTCAGGAAAGCGAAAGAAAAACCTTTTTTACTCATCAGCAATTCGGCGCGGCCATCATTATTGCTCTTGTTACAATATTTAATAGTGTTACATTACTTTATGTGTGTTGTTCATGGTTTAGCACAGCATATACTAGATCCATTTAAGCAATAGGATACAATGGTAAAAGAAAAATTGAATTTTTCAGATTCGCAACTTCACATTTGTAACAATATGAACAATATGAATATGCTTTATATGAGTACGAGTAGTTTTCTTTCCATTTTGACTTAATCTCACTCTAAAAGTATTTGATATCAAAAATTAAGAGAAAAATTTCAAGGTTTTGGATTAGTTTTTATAGAATTTTTTGAGATTTTACCATTTTGCTGACGTCATACTTCGTATGGGAGTAGGGCGTGGTTTTCAACTGATTTCCATATGTGGAATACATATTTGGAATCAAAGCTGATGTGCAAAATATTAGGGTTTTAATTTTGTTTTTGTGGAATTTTCAGAGATTTTACCATTTTGTTGACGTCACTTCGTGTAGGAGGAAGGCGTGAATTTCATAAAATTTTGACAAATCGAAGCTCATGTGCAAAATTTCAATGTATGGAATTTTTAGAGGATTTACCATTTTTATGACGTCAATTCGTATGGGAGGTAGGCGTGGTTTGCGTTTGATTTGGCTCATTTCCGAACATAATCTTCCTTTAAAAAAAAAAAACATTAAATTTCATTGCGATAGCGACGAATATAACTTAATCGACTTACGTGGAGTTGCTGATATTAACAAAAATTCTGAACATGAACCTGATTGTACTATTTTAATGTTACATTTGTCTAATATGTGTGCTAATATTTATAATTTTTATTTCTTATTTTAAAATATTCGCATAAAAATTACAATTCAGAAATAAGTTAAAGCTTCAAAGTATTTTTAGGAGCAATTAGAGTATTCACTTATTATTCCTTATTACCATAGGTCATAACAACGCCACTCACTAGTGCCAACACAGTAAAACCCTGGGCTGCTATGCGAGTGCGCATCATAAGTTGTGACATCTTGCGATTCCCATTTCGGAAGCTATACAATCCGTACAAAAGTGCACTGGCTGTTGCCGCACATCCTGAACGTAGAAAATCATTAGAAAAAATCTTGTATGTCTTATATAAGTCTTGTATAAGTCTTACCAATTGGTACAAGTGGATTTTCTTTAATCTTGCGCATCATTTTTTCTTTTGTTGTTTCTCCTAAACTTGCTTCGAATCCTTTACGCATTTGAATCCAGTCCAAATGCTCCTCCGGAGTATTATATTCGTTTCTATTGTCATCCATTTCGCCTTAATAAAATGTTTATTAAAAAAAAATTTGTTTTTATTATGGTATAATAGTTTTGTTTTTTCATTGATTTATTAAAACATATGGTGTGTGGAGGCGTTTAGAAAAAAAGGTGCTGCCACTTTTTTGCGACATTAGAAAATAAATTTGATAAGAAAATAGGATTGGCACACTGCTAAAACGAAACTTCATGAGAGAATGATGGAATTTAGACAGATCGGAACAAGAAAAAGTCAATAAATTTAGACATTTCGATCAAAAAGACTTGTGATGAAATGTTTTAAGTTGTAATAAAAGATTTGACTTGCAAATGCATTTTTAATTATCTAGAGAATAACAGAAATGCTGACTTCACGTGACATGGTAGAATAAACAAGGTAGGTTTCGCTGCTGAGAATCCTCTCGCTCTAATATTAAGCTAGGTCTACACGATACAACGGCTGTACAATCGCTCATCGTACAGCATGGTATAATAATACATGGTAGCATTGACAGTTGCTTGGGAAATCATATACTGTCAAAAAATATACTCAAAAAGAGAGCGCTCACAATCCGCCATTGAAAACACAAGCAATGTTGAAAAAGTTGAAGTGAAAAAAAACAACAACCACAGCAGCTGCTGATGTATTTCCACAAAAAGCTGTTTTTGACAATTTATATTTTCCTGTTGAAGAGAAAATAAGCAGTTGTCAATGCTACCATGTATTATTATACCATGATCGTACAGCAGTTGGCTAATTCTACCATTCGACCGTGCAATATTGCAATAACCTCGTCGCACGCTTGCATCCAAACGATACAATAATCGCACACAACCGTCAAATAGCAACCGATATTGGTACAACCGTTGTATCGTGTAGACCTAGATTTAGGTTTACATATAGAGATTAAAAGTACGTTTACATATGAGGATTAAGAGAAAGAAGATAAGCCTAATCTCCTTCTGTAATCTCAACCGTTTACATTAGCGTGATCAAAGAACTAAGATATAAGGAAGTGATGTTATTGCACAAAAGTGTGGTATTTTTCTTATTCGTGTTGGTTGACACAAATACATAAACATTCACAAAGGGCCGTATTCAGTTGCATCAAAAAAGAAGGCTCAAATTGTTTCTGATTAGAATAACATAAAATATTTTTTTGGGTTTTACGGTATTAATAAAACGTTTGATAATTAAAGACCTAATATGTTAAAAGAAAATTGTATTGTAATACAGAATTATTTTACTCAGGGCCGTATTTGGTAAGATCGTTAAAGAAGGTGCAAATGGTTTCTAATTGGAATCACATATAAAATAGATTCTGAGTTAAATTTACTGATTTTGGAGCTAATTTAATTATATAATATAAAAATAATTAAATTATTATAAATTGAGGCTTTTTAAAAATATGATAATATAGTTTTGTTTTTAGTATATTTCCACACCACCTATTTTGTCATTTTTTTTTTTTTGGATATTTCATTGGGTAATAATAATATAATTTGAGATCCAAAATATGCCGATATCTGAAAAAAATTAAAAATAACAATTATATATCATAAACATTGCTGAAGACAAAAGCGCCCCAAAAGTGTGTTAAAGAGTGAAAAAATAATGCGCCCCTGAAGCAGTGATTGCGTTTTGACAACTGTGGTCGCATCAAATTGGCGCGACTATTTTGTTTTTACTAAGAAGACTTGTGAACAGCTGACGATCGCTCAGAAATGTCAAAAAACACACTCTGTCTCGCTCACTCAATTTACGAAATTGGCCACAGTTCACGTACACTGTATGTGCAGACAACACCACTTCCTTATATTTTAGTTCTTTGAGCGTGATCGAGATGAACTTTGACATTTCATTGCTTTGTTTTGTTTAAGGTATTTACCTTCAGCCATGTTTTTATGTATATCTTGTTGCAGCCATTTTCCTTCACCAGACAATTATTTGCCATTTCATTTTATTACTTCTTTATAGTGTGGCATTTTTTAAGGAATTATCGCTCTTCACAGCGTTGCAAGTAGATTAGCAAGTAGATTAATTTGTAATCTCGTTCTGAGGGGATTAACTTTTGTATGGCTAATCTCGTCAAATTCAACAAAATTAGCGAGTTAATCTCCTCAAAGCGCTTAATCTCGATTTAATCTCGATATGTAAACGTACTATTAGAATCTTAACTCTACGTGCAGCCACGGTAAAATAACAAGGTAGGCTGATATTGGAAAAAGCTAGATGCTTTTATCGTTTGACGTTTGTAGCACTCACAGCTTTGTTTTTGTAAAATTTTTACATTTTAAAATTAACATATATTGTTATTATATCATACGTGCAGCTTCTTTTTATTATACTTTGGCATGTATAATAATATAAGGAAAACTTTTATAGATTGAGCTCATTCAGCTAAATCCTCATTGTTCTAGCATTAAGCACTGTTCGCTTTTATCAAATAAGTCATAAAAAGAGATATCAAACCAGTTGACATACAGATATACTCTTTTATAATTATGGAATTTGAGGATAATTTGACGATGTAAACACTCTTAAACTGTTTGTGAAATCGTTTTTTTATCGTTTATCACCGTGTGGCTGTGGGCTTCGGAAGCTTTTCACTCGTGGTAGAAAATAATTTAATGAGTTGAATACAATTTCTGTCTGTTGAAATATAAAAGTCATTTTTGATGTTCCAAAAGGTCGATGACATTTTAGCAACTAAAAATTTTGACGTTTTAGATTTCGGTAGTATATTAGCGCAAGAATTTAATTTAATTTGCAAAATTGTTAACATATACTCAAAATGAACAGTATTTTACGCAAATATTTTCTAGTTTTGGAGCTATGCTGTCGGAAGCATAAAATTTTTAAGTTCTTTACAACTCACGAACTCACAAGTGTTTTTTTTCCTATTTTTGCTTGTGTCAAAAATTCTCTTCCCTGGGGCTACATGAATTTTTGACACTCATATTCACCTCACAAGTGCCAAATATTCTCATTCAGTGAAAACTTTTCGAATGTTGATAGTCAAAATTTGTCAAAAAATGTCATAAAATGAACAAAAATTTTCTAAAACGATTTGAAAGTGAACACGTTGCATAAAAATAGAAATAACAGAAGTTTTTTTAGAATATTTTTTAATCTTAATATTTGAATACGGCCTTTCATTATTTACATTGAAAACAAATTTTTTGAGCTCTAGGCCAATCATGTTGACAACAAGACAACATGAAGAACAAAGAAGGCAACAACCAACAACAACAACAACGGCTCTGTATAGAGCAAATCACACAGCTTGACTATACAGACTGTTTCATTGGCCGCTACACCAACTCATCACATTGTTTTCAATGTTTTTTAGAATAAATTTATAAAAATGATTGAAAAACTCCATAATCAATGTTAAATCTTTCAATGGAATATTAATAAAGATATTAATAAAGATTAATAAAGATTAACTACGCTGGCCGTAGTTTACAGCGCATTTATAATATTAGATTTAGCCTTATTGGCCCCATTTCCAGCAATTGCGTCGAATTGGTTCCACCTCATTTTAAAGTTTTTACAATTTGTGAGTCTGGGCAGAATACCAACAACAAATTTGGAAGGAAGTGCATTAGAAGAAATGGGATATTATGCATAATGCAGAACATTAGGCTTGTGCTAAACAGTTCCGAGGTCGGAACGAACATGGAACGATTCTTTTGTACAGCGGAACTAGTTCGCGGAAACATGTCCGCGGAACTATGTAGTTCCTTTGAGCTGTAGTAGCAATTTTTTATGGTTTTTGTATACATATTCTCTACATATTCTCTACACCTGAACAGAAGGGCTTTAAGAGAAGGCCGAAGAGAATTAATATGTATGACCGACCCCCATTACTTTTGAAAAAGGAACATTTTTTCCTTAGACACCTATTCCCTCCGACCACTCCTTAGGGGGGCTCCCATAGAAAAACCCAATAGGGGCATATTAATTTTGCCACTCTGTTTGTAAGCCCCATAAGGAGGCATAGGTATAGCAAAGTATATATAGTCTTGATCAGCATCACCACCCAAGTCGATTTAGCCATGTCCGTCTGTCTGTCCGTCCGTTCGTATGTAACTTATAAGTGCTTAAAAAGAACAAATTGAGTACTCTCTAGTTGCAAAACGTGTCCGCGGAACTATCTATCTCCGCAGTTCCATTTGATTGAATGAAACTCATGCAGCAGATTGTAACATTCCCTCCGACCACTCCTTAGGGGGGCTCCCATAGAAAAACGTAATAGGGGCATATTAATTTTGTCACTCTGTTTGTAAGCCCCATAAGGAGGCATAGGTATAGCAAAGTATATATAGTCTTGATCAGCATCACCACCCAAGTCGATTTAGCCATGTCCGTCTGTCTGTCCGTCCGTTCGTATGTAACTTATAAGTGCTTAAAAAGAACAAATAGAGTACTCTCTAGTTGCAAAACGTGTCCGCGGAACTATCTAGCTCCGCAGTTCCATTTGATTGAATGAAACTCATGCAGCAGATTGTAACATGTTCGCGGAACTATCTAGTTCCGCTGTTCCATTCGATTGAATGAAACTCATATGCAGCAGATTGTAACATGTTCGCGGAACTATTTAGCTCCGCAGTTCCATTCGATTGAATGAAACTCATGCAAATCATATGCAGCAGATTGTAACATGTCCGCGGAACTATTTAGCTCCGCAGTTCCATTTAATTGAATGAAACTCATGCAACTCATATGCAGCAGATTGTAACATGTTCGCGGAACTATCTAGTTCCGCAGTTCCATTCGATTGAATGAAACTCATATGCAGCAGATTGTAACATGTCCACGTAACTATTTAGCTCCGCAGTTCCATTTGATTGAATGAAACTCATGCAACTCATATGCAGCAGATTGTAACATGTCCGCGGAACTATCTAGTTCCGCAGTTCCATTCGATTGAATGAAAGCATGTTCAAAACGAAATAAACACAGCATTGCGCGCAACAAGAACGTCGAAATGTCATCTTACCATTTCACACATCAGTTGTTTCGTTCGTTCGCAAACATATCTTTGCACTTATAATCGATCACAAATTCGTGTAAGCCATAATATGTGTGAAAGAGAAGTCGGTTCATATTGATTTATAGAAAAAAAATTCATTGCAACCGGAACTGTTTGAACATGCTAACAATGAATGGAAGGAACGATTGGAACTATCTCCGACTGTGAACATAGTTCCAGGAACTATACAGTTTCGGAACGACCCATCTCTACAGAACATTACAAGTGTAAGCTCTGCCTGGCGAACTTACTTTCCTAAATTATGAATTTTCATGGATGCATTCATCTTGATCTGATTTCTTTCTTTGAGTCTTTGGATTTTGTCTTTTATCTTATAAGAAATCAGTTATATCAATTTATTATGTATTAGAATATTTTAAAGATTTTGTAATTACCTAATTATAAGTAGCGTTTTTCCTTCCACCTGCACACACTTGAAGCGCATTAAATAACAAATACAAAAATTTGCACAATCATCTTCCTTTTAATCGTATACGTAATACTTATGTACTGTAAGGCTGCGAATATAGTGAACGCGAGTTGCTGAGCCGAGCCGAAAAACATATTAGAGCAATACAGTACGCAAGTAATGCGTCTCTTTTACCCGAATGCGTTTTTGAGTTTCAATCGGCTCGGATCAGCAACTCGCGTCTACTATGTTCGCAGCCTAAGGCAGTACACTCAAGATACATTTCCCAACATTAGAGTGCATATTAATTAATGTACCCGGAATTAAATTTCGGAATAAAAAAAAACTTAGAAGCGGTGCTTCCACTATCAAAAATTTTAGTTAACATTTTTGTTTGAATTTTACTTTCTCAACTTTTTGAAGTGAAACTTCTTAGGCGGCGCTTCGAAATTTGAACGAGAATATTGAGGAGTGAAATTTCAAGGTCAGTTTACTTCATTTCGTTACACAGTAGAGAAGAAAGATATGTTGTATAGTAGAGAGAATGAGAGAGATATACATTGTATAAAAGACTGAAAAAAATTTCTTTGTCAGCGCTGAGTATCCAACTTGCAATCTCAGTATTATAAAGCCAACGTGCTATATGCAGGGCTAAAGTCTTCATATAGAAATGTAGTCTACATACCAATTAATCAAACTACTTTTGCTGTAGATGCCCAGCGGGAAAATAAACAGCACTCCTAGCGGGAAAATATAACAGCCTTATTCATGAACACATTTTAGAGGCAGTGTAACTTTAAACGGGCTTTAAACAAGAAAACGCTATTCATAAACATTTTCGCAACCATGTTTTTTGTTTGTCTTTTCGTTTAATATCAAAGACATGCTCCATATGCGCCCTTTGCATCATTTTTTTTATGTGGCGGCCATTGCAAATCCATTGGAATTCTTAATTTTTGTAGAGATTTTCTTTAGTTCAGACACAAACCTTACAAACATGAGCAGCGAATGAAAAAATGTTTATGAATAAAGCCCAAGAACGATAGAAAAATAGATTGCGCAGATAGTAAAATAATTTTCTACGATCTGCGCATCTACGTTACGATAGACTTACGATATGAGCTTACGATATGGCTTTCTGTCAAGTCTTGTTAAAAATGTGAACAAATATGAAACAATGGCAAAAGATTCAAGAAACAAACTTGGTCTAGCGTGACGTCATGATCGTAAAAAATACTTTGTTCGTAGCTAGAAATGTCAAAATGAAAAGTAAACAACATAACGGACCTGCGCAATGCGTAATCTATTTTTCTATCATTCTAGAATAAAGCGTAGTATGCTGTGGAAACAAAAATTTCTTAGCATTTAATTCTACACCCGAAATATTAGTGTAGAGTCAAAAATGTTTGTATGGAGAAAAAAGTAACTACAGTACGACCTTGCTCAATGCAACTAATGGAAATTCGGGCAATTGACATAGTTAACGTTGAAGAAACGTAATTAAACTTCTAAACATAAAGCTTTATGTCTCTGAATCTTAGATATTGTGGGTTAATGCACTTTGTATCCTTAAATATTGTTTTAATAGATTTTTCATTAAAAATGTATTTTACAAGCAAAGAAGAACTGAAAGAATATAAGATAAAAGTTTATGCAAGTTTACGCAAATGCAAGTTGCGATAATTTTGCAATTCTTTTTTTTAATGTTGCGTTTACTGACAAAGAGTCAACGATATACAGCCTTATTCAATAGATTTCCTTAACCCTGCAGTAGTCGCGCGGATTACATATGTAATCCAGTCATGCAAAATTATGAATTTCACAATTGTCTGCAATCGATATTCATTGATTTTACGAACTATAAGAATTATGTTTATGTTGTTTTTTTAAATAAATATAATAAAAAATAAAGTAATAATAAAAATTAAAACAAATAACTAAGCATTTTCAAATTGCCATCTCTTATTTTAAACTTTAAAAAACGGATTACATATGTAATCCGCGCGACCACTCTCGTCACATTTAGGTACGCGACTACTGCAGGGTTAAACAACCGTTCGACGCTTGTTTAGTTACGCATTTTTTGAGGCTTTACGCAGCCTCTACGCAATTTTGCTTAAGTTGTTATTCATAAACATTTTTTCATTCGCTGCTTAAAATATACACATTCAATAGTATGTTTAGTTTTTTTTTATTAAAAAAAAATTAATATTAAGGTAGATACAGCACTTTTTTTAGAGCGCTCTGTGAAAAAGGTGAAATGCGGTGACCAAGATTGCTCCTCCTAAATTCATCTGAAACAAAAAAATTAATAATATTATTAAACTAGATACTTAAAACTCGTACTTGTCATAGCCGGACTTCCTAACGTAAAGTAACGATTTTCGACAAAAATTCGTTATTATTTTGCCTCCCACAAACAAAGTAAACAATAACTAATGAATGAAGCTACGAAAAATACATCCTATGACAAGTACGAGATTATTGTGAATAAAATAAGCCTGCAAAAAAATCAAAACGATCGGTTCACTGAGTTTCGAGAAATCTTAGCCTAATAGCCTTCTTATATAATATAAGATTATATAAAATCTTAACTAATATTTTATTAGAATACTAACGTTGGTATGTATATTCTTAATTCAATATATGAATATAACCTCTATGAATTTTGCTCATATTACATATATTAAATTATTATTCATAATATTGCGATATAAAATTATATAGAAACCCAAATTCATGAAGTATATGCTGTCGCCCATGACGCCAACTTGACACTGTGCGCAAGAAAAGTTGGAATAAGTTCTTTCAATAGATAACTATTTTATAAAGGGTGTTTTTTTAGGGGTTTGTTTTTCGAATAGAGATAAAACACAAGAAAATCGTTTTAATGTCCATCAATTTGGCTTTATTGGAAGGATAATTTTATGCCATTAATGTTTAAATATGATTTCGGGCATGTGGCCGCCGCGGCAGGCTCGAATAAAGCCAATTCTTCAGATCCAATTTTCAACCACTTTTTCGAGCATATGGGGCCGTATGTCGGCAATAACGCCACGAATGTTGGCCTCCAAGTCCCCTAACGTTTCTGGTTTGTTGGCGTAGACGAGCGACTTCACATATCCCCAAAGAAAATAATCCAATGGTGTCAAATCACACGATCTTGGTGGTCAATTGACAGGTCCATTCCGCGAAATTATGCGCTCATCGAATGTTTCCTTCAATAAATCGATTGTGACGTGTGCTGTGTGGCATGTAGCGCCGTCTTGTTGGAACCACAACTCATCCACATTCATGCCATCCAATTCGGGAACAAAATAGTCGGTTATCATGGCTCTATACCGGTCTCCATTAACGGTAACTGACTCTCCAGCATTATTTCGGAAGAAGTATGGCCCAATGACTCCACCAGCCCATAGAGCACACCAAACAGTCAGTTTTTGTGGATGTAATGGCGTCTCAAGGATCTCATGTGGATTCTCTTCACTCCAAATGCGGCAATTTTGCTTGTTGACGTAGCCATTCAATCAAAAATGAGCCTCATCACTGAACAAAATTTTGCGATGAAAATCAGCATCGAGATCAATCTCATTTTCGGCCCATTTGCAAGCGTTGTTCTTTTGTCAACATGTTCATGATAAAATGGCAAACCAAACTGAACATAAATGACATTAGAGTTGCCAGATTTGACCACAAAATGCCAGTTTTATCTCTATTCGAAAAACAAACCCCTAAAAAAAACACCCTTTGCATATCTTAATTATATAATTTTATATCGAACTATTTACTATTAATAATAGTAAGTATAATGTGTGTGTGAAAGTTTTAGTTATCTTTTCACATTTAAAGTTTTGAACAAAAAAGTATTTATAAGGCTTAATTTTTTTAAAGCAAAAATAATAACTAAAATTTGTCCCATAGTTTTTGAGTACAAAATAACCGGTAATTTTTGATTTTTAGTTTTTAAGGCAGAAATAAAAATGAAAGTTAAGATCAAGTTTACAGTTGAGGTAGATTTATTGTTGTGACATTGTTCTGTGAAACTCCTTATTAATATGCCAAAAAAAATTTTTGAAAAACAAATTTATAAATGCACCTGAAGCTCCCATTGGCAAAAAAATCGCCCATTGTAGTTATGTAAAATAAAAAAATCCCTTTTTAAGAAATTATTCTCTTAATATGCGGAATATGCAACACTTGATTTTCTCACGATCATACTCTCGCTCTCAAACTTTCTATAAAGCTACGCTCTGAGTTTTCTCCCTAGTGCAGCGATGGGTTCTATTCCAGATAGAACTCTACGCCACGTTACGTTGCGTAGCTTTACGATTGCATAATCGAGCCTTTACACTAAAATCGTTCTTATTCTAGAAAAGAAAGAGTGTATACAAAGAAGAAGTTTCACTTCTTTACTGTATACACGGTATACTGTATCTTTTTTCTTGTTTAAATTTACGAATATAAACAAATAAGAAAAAAAAGATACAGTATACCGTGTATACAGTAAAGAAGTGAAACTTTTTCTTTATTCTCTTTTAGAATAAGAACGATTTTAGTGTAAAGGCTCGATTATGCAATCGTAAAGCTACGTAACGTAACGTGGCGTAGAGTTCTGTCTGGAATCTATTCTATGCTATATTAACCCATCGCTGCGCTAGGTTACGTTACAATTTCACTAACCACTTACACGTATTTTTCATAAGATAGAACTCTACGCCAGAATTGGCTGTGTTTGATGAAATTTGCTTAGTTTTTTGTTATCTTCTGACTTTTCTTGTTTGTGTGTGTTGTATTCACACAATTGAAGAGACCAATACATTAAAATGAATTAGAAAAAATAAATAAATAAATACTAAATAAAAGCAACTTTGGACCGTTTCATTCTGGACGTGCTCTCTGCGATCGACGACCTGAGAGGATCGTCGGTCACAACGATATTTGATTCTGTTCGGGCTCATATTATGTTTATTTAATATTCATTGGCATGGAGCTATGGCCGAAAATCAATTAATTCGACAACCAATTTGCTTCGTACTCACATATAGATGTGAATAAACCAGTTGAGAAATATACGTGTTTAGAAGCAGTCAATGCAAATGTGCTTATTGGAAAGCAGTAGGCAGGATGGTTGCCCAGCGGTAATCGAAGCGCTTCAAAAGCACTAAACAAGCGCTTCTGTCATAGCGTTTCACACATCTGGAGCGCTTTTTAAGTAAACCAAATTCATATTAAAATTTACATTGGATGTCCTAGGATGGAAGCGCTTCTTAAGTGCAGCTAAAAAATTGTTTAAAAAGCGCGTCAACAAATAGTTAAAAAAGCTCTTTGATGTGTGTTAGTCCAAGGACCGCTGTGTTCTCCTTGGACTATATATAAAAACAAAGCAAGAAAATTTTATTTTTTGTCACATGCGAGGGTTGAACTCGGACTGCTGGCACTACAGTCAAATGTCTAACCGTTCTGCTATTTCCCTGTTTCATTACTTCTGAACAAAATGTATATAAAAATATGAGCTCCACAACTCTGAATTTATTTTCCCGCTCGGCATCTACAGCAAAAGTAGTTTGAAAGTAGTTTGAAGAGTTTAGCTCGATAGATAAGACGTTGTATTTGAAATCTTAAGTTCGCTGGTTCGATCCTCAACGGTGTGAAGGAAATTTTTCAGTCTTTTATACGAAGTATATCTCTCTCATTATATCTACTGTAAAACATATCTTTCTTCTCTATCGTCTAACGAAATGAATTAAAGTGACCTTGAAATTTCACTCCTCAATATTCTCGTTCAATTTTCGAAGCACCGCCTAAGAAGTTTCACTTCAAAAAGATACAAATGATCCTCAAATCTGATGATGACTTCCGCAAACGAAAAACTGATGATTTACGGATTGGAATTCCTTATTATTGAAAAGCGGACACCTGCCTTATAGGTTTAATCACACGTTGCCCCATGGCATCGAGGTTCATGGAATTGATGCCCAGCAGATAAATCTTCAGGACAGTAGTACCAAATACAACGTCCATCCGACCTCTCCTGGGCGTCACTTCCATGACTCCAGACGCAACCAACACCATGTCATAGTAGTTTCAAAACCGGTAGTTTTAACATCAGTATGTATATTAGTATATATGTATATATTAAAAGTACCAATTATGGATGATCAATTGGGTCACCATCCACATTTATTGGTGGAAATCGAGACCCATCTAATATCTCTGACAATTTGAGGGCATTGCCACCCGATTGATTAAGCGCAACTCCACGCCGATCTCATAGACCTTTTCGTGACATTGAACTACCACAGCCAGCGCGATACTCCCCGAAGGTCCAACCCTGCGATAGTCTCCCCGGGCAAAAGGAATTAACCTCGACTCGCACCAACACACACCGACACATCTGTTTTCATCATTCATGACTGTGATGGCCACCACTATTGGACGTACTACAGCGTAGACCACATCACTCCTGACTGTATGTGACACATGGTGACCACTATTTTGTACCTTTACAAACTGGCACTCCAAGGCTACAAAGATATATTTTTCACCTTGGAGTACCCAATTCCGACACCTCTTGTATACCAAATTATACACCATATTAACCACCGTTTTAACTAGTCTTTTTAAGACATTCATAAGACCATTGCCAATGTGCCAGTGGAATTGAATTGAGATAGAACGTCTGTCGAGCGGAAAGACTATCCCCATGCTAACAAATTTTAAGGATCATCTATTCCTTCGTATGCCTAATATGCTACCGTTGGTCCAGTCAAAAAGTCCACCTACTCCCCAGATTGAGCGACCAACTCCAGGATCTGGGTAGTCCATCTAAATTTACACAGGATAGGGCTAACCCGTTGCCTGCGACCATCCTCCTTTATCCTGGCTTTAGACAGGCTGCTCATGAGAACAGGCGGAGTTAATGATTAACGGATATGCACTTGGAATGTCGGAACCCTTAATTGGGATGTTACCTTTATTCAACTCACGGCAACATGGTCATTAGTACCACTAGATTTAA
The DNA here is from genome assembly GCA_943735915.1 of Pherbina coryleti. Taxonomy (NCBI): domain Eukaryota; kingdom Metazoa; phylum Arthropoda; class Insecta; order Diptera; family Sciomyzidae; genus Pherbina; species Pherbina coryleti. The sequence goes on from OX030951.1 coordinate 77,362,476, forward strand.
AAATCTCAATATTCACATATTTGATCAAAAGACGCGCAACCAAATTTATAACGTTTTGATTAACGGAAGGCTCTCTTCCTCTGTTTTAGATGTATGCACGATCCGTGGTGCCAATACAAATTCGGATCATTATCTTGTCGCAGCCAAGATCTGTACTCGCGTATCCAAGAATGCACGCAATCCAGCACAGAGAAAGCTAGACTTCAAATAGCTGCCATCAAAATGAACAGCCAAAAACTTCGCCACTCAACTCTCACTTCTGCTTCAAGAAAGGACTTCTCCGATCGTAGACATGGAATCACATAGCGCAGTGGAATCACATTTCCCACTCTATGCGTACGGCGCCAAAGAGGTGATTGGCTGTCAGCATCCTCGCCGGAACCAGTGGCACCACCTTTCTGAAAACCACCCTGCAGTCGGTTATAATGCGTGCTGTTAAGGAGCAATACAAAGAGAAGAAGAGGGAAGAGAGACGTATTTTCAAGCGAAAGAAAAGAGAAGCTGAAAAGCGTGAGTGCGAGAAAATTGAGATGCATCGTGACAGGAATGAGGTCCGAAAATTTTTCGATAAAAAAGATGCCTGGCCGATGGTTTCAAGACCGGGGCCTCTTCCGGCAAGGATGAAAATGGGAATTTAGTGATAGATATCCAGATGATGTGGAGCGAACACTTCTCTAGATTTCTGAATGGCAACGACGACAATAATCCCGCCATTAGAAGATCTATATTAATGCATTAATGAGCTTCTATGCTGAATATGGTCGGAGGAATGCATTCCAAATGATTGGAACTCAGTGTGCTCTGCCCAATCCACAAGAAAGGCGATCCCACCATTTGCGTCAACTACCGTAGGATAAACCTTCTTAATATTGCATATACGGTCCTATGGAGCGTATTATCTAAATGACTGAAGCCTATAGTAAACCAACTGATTGGACCTTATCACCGCAAGAGTTATCCTTCGCTTTATCTCAATACTGACATCGTTGAAAGAGTTTACGCTGGATCCCAGGTAGGCGAAGTCCTTAACAACCTCGAAGGAGATGTTGTCAACAGTGACGTGGTTTCCAAGACGCTGGGACTGTTTATTTGTTGACACTAGGTATTTTGTCTTATCTGCGTTCACTACAAGACCCATTCGACTCGACTCTTTCGCTAACCTGGAGAATGCTGCGCTGACTTCGCGCGTATTATGGCCAATGATATCGATATCATCAGCATACGCCAGCAGCATAATACTTTTGTAGAATATCGTGCCACTGCGTCTCAAATCAGCAGCTCGGATGATCTTCTCCATCATTAGGTTGAAAAAGTCGCACGATAAGGAATCACCTTGTCTGAAACCTCGTTTGGTATCGAATGGAGGAGTGAGGTCCTTTACGATTTTAACTGTGCTGCTGGTGTTGCTCAGTGTCATTCTGCAAAGGCGGATGAGCTTTGCAGGAATACCAAATTCAGACATGGTGGAATATAGATGATTCCTTATTGGACTGTCGAAGGCGGCTTTGTAATCGACAAAAAGATGGTGTGTGTCGATTTGTTTTTCTAGGGTCTTCTCCAAGATTTGTCGTAGCGTAAATATCTGGTCTATGGTGGATTTGCCAGGTCTGAAGCCACACTGATAAGGTCCAATCAGCTGGTTTACGATGGGCTTCAATCTTTCACATATACGCTCGACAGGACCTTATATGTGATATTCAGAAGGCTTATCCCACGGTAGTTGGCGCAAATTGTGGGATCGCCTTTCTTGTGGATTGGGCAGAGCACACTGAGGTTCCAATCGTTTGGAATGCATTCTTCCGACCATATTCTGCATAGAAGCTCATGAATGCATTTAAATAGAGCTTCGCCTCCATTCTTGAAGAGCTCAGCAGGTGAGCCATCGGCTCCTGCGGCTTTGTTGTTTTTAAGCCGAGCTATAGCTTTCAAGACTTCACTATCGTCGGGCAGCGGAACTTCAACGCTGTCGTCCAAAATTGGGGATTCCGGGATATCATCTCTATTGGCGGGATTGTTGTCGTCGTCGCCATTCAGAAGCCTAGAGAAGTGTTCCCTCCATATCATCAGTGTACTCTGGATATCTGTCACTAGATTCCCATTTTCATCCTTGCCGGAAGAGGCCCCGGTCTTGAAACCATCGGCCACGCGGCTTATTTTTTCGAAAAATGTTCGGACCTCATTCCTGTCACCATGCATCTCAATTTTCTCGCACTCACGCATTTCCGCTTCCCCTTTCTTTCGCCTGAAAATGCGTCTCTCTTCCCTCCTCTTCTCTTTGTATCGCTCCTTAGCAGCACGCGTTACAACCGACTGCAGGGTGGCTTTGTAGGCGGCATCTCTTTCTGCAGTGGCGTCGCGACACTCTTGGTCGTGCCACTGGTTTCGGCGAGGGCGGTGATAGCCAATCATCTCTTCGGCAGCCGTACGCATAGAGTGGGAAATATGATTCCACTGCGCGCATATATCGTCGATCGGAGGAGTGCTTTCTTGAAGCAGGAGTGAGAGCCGAGTAGCGAAGTCGTCGGCTGTTTGCTTTGATTGCAGCTTTTGCATTATTTATATTGAAAACAAATTTGAGCTTGAGACCAAGTATGTTGCCAACAAGACAACATAAAGACAATGAAGGTGAAAACCAACAACAACAACAATGGCTCTGCATAGAGAAAATCACACAGCAGTTTACTTAGGAACGCATTCTACGCTATCGAATTCACTTCCAACGGCAATGATTTTGCAGTAGCCGATAAAAGTATAATGCGCTGATTTTATTGTACGTGAGTTTTACATTCGTATCACTGCAATAAAAGTGTTGGTTTTGTATGCAGTAGTTGCGCTGCATGACTTTAATTCGTTGCTTGTGAACGATCATACTTACTGACACCGTTGCCAGATTGGGCGATTTATCGCCAATTGGGCGCTTTTTTTCTTGTTTTTGCGCTTAAATTTTTAGGAAATCGCCTGGCGATTTTTTGGGCGATATTTGTGAAAACCACGCTTTTTCATAAACTCATCTTATGTGTGTGGGAAAAATTTTTGGCAATATTTGTAAGTTGGCATTCGTCTTTCATTCCTTCCGTCAACAGAATGATATCAGATATGCTAACTTCAATCATTCGAGTAAAATGCTTCATGAAGGCTCAAAACTGTTGTTGCAAGTCGCTGTCAATATCCGATGATATGATTTAAAAAATGAATAAATCAATGTATGAACTAAACAATACTTCGTCTAATATCTAATATGGCTGAATAATATTAGAATAATATTAGTTTAATAGCATGGAACTAAATTTTTTTCTAATATAATAAATTTCTCAGAAAAAATTGCGATTTTGGCGATTTTTTTTTAATTGGGTGATTTTGGGCGATATTTTTTTAAATCTCGCGCTTTTCTCAAAAAAGTTCTGGCAACACTGCTTACTGATCACTGCTTACCGGAAGTTTAAACGAATTTCCGCTGGTTATCAAACCAACAACGCAAACGGGAAATAACCAGTCTTACGAAATGCTACCAACGCAATTGGATTCAATTTCGGCAGTATGTTCGTCACAACAGCGGAATGCTTGCGATGTGCATTCATACTGGCACTGCATTTGTTGTGAGTAGATTGCAAGTAGCAAAAATGGTATCGCTTGCAGTTCTCTGAAGCTTTTACGACAAACAGTCACTTTTTCTGACGTCACACTATTTCGTTCCAAAATACTCACTTTTGCGAAAGCTAATGTTTCTGTAACTGATAAACCAACGCTCAGGGAATGCGGAAGAAGGGTGATAGTTAGTTGGAGGGTGGAAAGATGGAGTAGGTCGGTCAAGATTTGTTTTAAATTCACACAGCGCAAAACTGGAGGGGAACACGCCCGCATGGAGATTGTTCCACAATTTACTGTACAACTAAAGAAAGAATTATCTCGGTTTTGTGAGGTTCTATTGGGCATCAAGGCAATGGTATAGGGATGGTCTTGATGAGCTGCCTGAGTGGACCTGGAAAACACACGAGCTGATGGCGTCAGGTCATGTATCTCCCTTGAACACTTCCCATGGTAGTACCTGTACAAAAGGCTTAGGCAACCAACATTTCGTCGATGCCCAAGAGATTCGAGAGAAGATGAAATGTTTTCATCCCCTATCAGATATATCGCACGTCGTTGAATTCGGTCCAGAAGCTCCAAATAAGATCTTAAAGCTCCTGCCCAAATTTGCGAATTGTATTCCATTTTCGGCCTAATATATGAGCTATAGATCACGCATAGATCAGTTGGAGTGAAGTATTTCTTACACCGTTTCAAAAAACCTAGGTACTTGGCCGCTTTTTTCGACACATCGAAAATGTGATCATTCCAGCGAAGATCGGATTGAATCGATATGCCTAGAACGCCAAAAGCTTCTGACTCCACGATATCTATACTGGTCATATTGGGGGGCTAAGGGGCAATTCATTCGCTTGTGACTTAACAGACTGCTTTTTGCTAGCATTAAACTTTACTCTATTAGCAAGTCCCCACTCGGAGATTTTTCTTAGGTCATTAAGAAATGTATCATTCATGTTTTGCCTTTTTCTCTCAATCTCCAAAGAGTTCGGGCGTTTTATGAAAGAATATGAATGAAAAATGCTGCTGTCATCCCCAAACGAATGAATTGGGTTGTGAGTCAACGACAGAAGGTTGTTGATAAAAACCAAAAATAAAGTTGGCGATAGAGCTGAACCCTGTGGTACTCCAGCACCGATTTGACATCCAGCTCATTGGACGCAATGCCGTCGACCATGACACGGATCGATTTGTCCTTAAGAAATCACGTGATCCATCGAGTAAAGTTATCACCAACACGATATGCAATTAGTTTTGACACGAGAGCTTTGTGCCGCACTCGGTCAAACGCTTTAGAAATATCTAGAGCAACAACCCTGCTCTCACCGAAGAAGTGAAAACAATGGTTCCATTTTTCAGTGAGGAACGCCATAAGATCACCAGTAGAGCGGGCCCTACGGAAGCTATTGACGGTCACTGAGCAAATCGCTGCGTTCCAGATAACTCATAAGGTGGAAGTTTATTACACTCTCCATGTCTTTGGAGAGCGTAGAGCATATCGCAATGGGTCGGTAGTTCTCAGGGTTGGTGGCATTGCTCTTCTTAGGTACCGGCTGAACATTTGCGGCCTTCCAACAAGATAGAAATACTCCTGTCCTGTAGGAGATGTTAAGCACAATTGGTGGTATACCATCAGGGCCAGAAGATTTATTAATGTTGAGGATTGCAAGGACTCTTTTAACTGCTCTCGTCCGAAAATATATCTCCTGCTTCGAAGACGATATATTTTCAATAGAGGGCATTGGCTGATTGCTTGCCGGGATTGTACAATTTTGTGCAAGCAATCCAGCCAATTGGTTCGCTTTATCTGACGAGTTAGTGAAGATTTGATCATCCTTTAAAAGAGTAGGAATCGACGAAGAAGTATCAGACTTAACTCTCTTAACGAGTGACTAAAAGTTTCTGCTTTCTTTGGGGCAAAGAAAAACCTATTCTCTTATGCGAATTTCATTTAGAAACTTTTCGCGTTTTAAAACTTCATTACAGCGATTCCTAGCCTCAATGCGAAGTCTTATATTATCAGCATTCTTGTGGGAACCCCAATTCTGAAAGGCTTCTTCTTTAGACCTGACTGCAATCCTGCAAGTCTCATTAAACCAGGATTGGCCTTTTGGCTAAATGCTTCTCATTTTATTAGGGATGAAAGACCGCATGCCCAATAAAATAATTTCTTGTACTATAAGAGCTATGTATCTATCAGCGAAACATAATTTCCAATTGAAATTACGGTAAAAATTATTTAGCGCAATCCACCAAGCAAACCTCTTCGGGACTTTAGGCGTAGGCGGAAACTAGGCGGACTAGTTAAATCAGATGGTTCGATTCTGCAGAAAGCTCAACATATTACCCTTCAGGTGTTATTTGGCCCGAGTGACATAACCAAGCCGGGTTGTGGACGTTGAAATCGGCACCAACAACGATTTCGCTCTCAGGCAACAACTCCAAAATGTGCGTTATCGAATCAGAGAGAGAGAGAGAGTCCAATTTGTTAAAAGTGGACTCCCTCCCTAAATTCGGACTTCTATAGACGTAGCAGAAGTGCATCAAGTGCAAGCGCACCCTGAACTTCACCCACAAAACCATCTCCTGTCAAAAAATATACTCAAAAAGAGAGCGCTCACAATCCACCATTGAAAACACAAACAATATTGAAAACGTAAACAATATTGAAAACGTTGAAGTGAAAAAAAATAACAACCTCAGCAGCTGCAGGAAGTATCTTCACAAAAAGCTGTTTTTAACAGGAGACGTTTTCTTGTAGAAGAGAAAATAAGCAGTTGTCAATGCTACTTTGTATTATTATACCATGGAATTAACATTTGGAACAGCGGACAAAATATGTTCATTCTAGCATGGTGTCGATGCAGCATTCACCGGACAAAATAGTGTTGCTGGGGGGTGAAATTAAAGATTTGGGCATTTAAGTAGCTAAAAAGAACATTTTTAGAAGAAAAATGCTTCTATTGTACTATAACAGCATGAAGAAAATAGTTGTAGGAAACCTCTCTTGGAATAAAGTGTAGGAGAAAAAGTTGCTTGCCTTTCTTTTTTTTTGCCGTGCATGAAAAAGAGAGCATGGTTGAATATATAAGGTTGTCCCATGGGTGAGAGCGAGTTTCTATAAATGTCAAATCGAAGTTGACAGCTCATACAAAATCTGAAAGCGAAAATTGATAACATGTAAAGCCGATGAAGTTGTTGTTGTAGCTTCTCATTGATTTTGACAATTATGGGTACTGAGGACAGAGTACGATCAGCCCCAAGACAACCTTATTTATTCAACCATGGAAGAGAGTAAAAAAGATTCATTGACCCCTTTTACATCGGTCAAGACTTGAAATCAAGTCTGTGAGTTTATTGATGAAAGACGCGGACATCAACGTGAGAGAGGGTAAGTTTAAAAGGGAATAGCAAAGAATTGAATTCAAGTCTTGACCAATGTAAAAGGGGTAATTGCACGCCGGGCAAACGGTCACCGTGTAAGAGCCCGAACAGAACCAAAGTGGCTGTCGGTTGACGTGTGCGCTGTGCAATAAAATACATGAAAGTCTATGCAGCCGCCAAAATTAAATGGCCGTAGAAATTCGCGACGGAAAAACGCCAGAACATGATACAATAAGAAGGTGGGGTAAGGAGCTTTGACAAGACCTACTGCTTATGTCAAAAAGCATTTTAGCGATGCCACTTTTCTGTATGTTTTATAAATTTAACACATTATTTATAATAACACATAGAAAAGGAATTTTATATAGGGTAAATAAGAACAATTTCAATCAATGTGTCTATAATTGAAACAACGAATTTTTAGTAATTTTATAGCTTTAATTTCACTAATTTAATATTGCCCATAATTTTTTGTTTATATTTTTTTTTTTCTTAATTTCTTGTTTAAAAATTGAATTCTAATGTGCATACGATATCTTATAAAAAACTTTTTTAAGTCTTTTTAATGCAGTTAAACTGTTGAAGATAAATCAACATTTTTTAAAAGTTCCGTATTTATCAATATTTTCAGCAATGCATTTTATATTAAACGCTTATCTACTGCAACCATGAAACATGTATTTGTCATGGGATTTTTTCTTAAGATATGGTAGCACAGTATTTAATGGTTTTGACATTAGCAGTAGGTCTTGTCAAAGCTCCTTACCCTACCTTCTTATTGTATCATGCGCCAGAACATTGTTGAATAAATAAGGTTGTCTCGTGGCTGATCGTACTCTCTTTTCAGTACCCATAATTGTCAAAATCTATGAAAAGCAACAACAACAACTTCAACGGCTTTTCATGTTATTAATTTTCGTTTTCAGATTTTGTATGAGATGTCAACTTCGATTTGACATTTATGGGAACTCGCTCTCACCCATGCGACAACCTTATTTATTCAACCATGCGCCAGAATAGAATCAATTCTATTTTTTTCTTTGACGGCTGGCGGATCTCTCTTTGAGTGGCGTAGGTGTTGCCATATTTTAGCTAACAATTGGCTGTGTTCAGTGATATTTTCTTAGTTTTTACCATGAGCTGACGTTTTGTTTTGTTTTGTGTGCGCGTGTGTTGCATTCCATGAGCTGACGTTTCGTTTTGTGTGTGCGTGTGTTGTATTTGTTCCATTCACATGCCGAAAAGCAACGCTGATTTGACAACCAACAATCGCTCCTATTCTGGACGTGTTCTCAGCGGATTTATCTGAGAGAGGCCCGCCAACCGACAGCCGCTTTGGTTATGTTCGGACTCTTATTGTAGTAAAATATCGCTAAAAGAGCGTTTATAAATAATATTTCTCTCGGATTATTTTATGAGCGAAACCCGCTAATAAAGATACAGCAGTTTCGACTATGTCGTAACGCAAGACGTAGAATCATATAATACTTAAATTAGAAACAATCGAGTTATACACCAGTGTTGCCAGAGATACGAACTGAAATTTACCACTATTTGGGAAAAAATTTACCACTTTCGGAGAAAATTTACTTTTTCCCAAAATACAAAAAAAAAAAAAAAATTAAAAAATTTTTAAATGATTTACAACCGTTATCATTTTTTTATTATACATATCTCTCATCAAGAGGCTAACCGTCAACTCTTGACGTGTATAAGCCGGGACTTACCGGCTATTTTTGAATTTAATTCACTTGTTGCTTTTACCCCTTTTACATTTGTTCTCTTTTGAACCCAAAAAATTGAAGACACAACACAAGCGTACCGCCAATCAGCAAATAAAGATGGATAATTCAGATTTTCTCCGTCGAACAAGGGATGCTGCCGAACATGTTCTATAATTTGAATCTAAGCTTCATACCGAGTGACATTCAGTAGAGGCAACATAGCAATCAAAAATGAAAAACAAAAAGAAAGCGAGTGAATGTAAATGTGGCGGCAATAATTTTGTGTATTTTTTGCAAAGAGTTAAAATGATAATTGTACATGCTTCTTGTTTGTTCCTCATCTTGCCTCAAAGGTCTATAGCAAAATGATGACAAAAAACAACAAAAATCAATGGCTTGTGTGACGAACAGGTTCGTTCAATTTGAACGCTAGCTTTTTCACACACGTTCGCGCCGCCATATTGTTCGACGAACAGATTCGCCTATGTGTAAGCCCTTTAACGTAGTTACGCACACAAGGAAACAATATTTGGTGTTCACTAATGGCCAACTCACACGGGATTGCTTGATTGGCAATCGATGAACTTTTCTTACTCTCTTCTCCGCAACTCACACGGTGATTGCCAATCAAACAATCTAGTCGTTTTGTTGTTGCTTTCAATGTGAAACTGTCAAAAATGCTGAGAGCCAGAGCGGATGAACACAGATTGCAGCAATCTAAATTTGTTCATGTCGGCAATCAGCAATCTGAATAGTGTTGCTAGGTGGTGAAATAAAATTTTCAAGGAAATGTCAAATTATGATTGGCGTGTCGTGTGGTTGTTGGTAGCTCACACGTCGATAAATCTTAAACAAGAAGCATGCGCACAGCAAACAAAAACATCAAATGTTGGCTTCATATTTCATGTAATTGTGTAAAATTTATATAAGTTAGAGAGTTCAAACATGAATTTTTCTCCCAGTGATTATCAAACAGATCAACAAGTTCTAACATCAACATTGTACGGTCAGTACTTTAGGTACACCAAAGGCTCAAAGTGTGATATAAAGACCGCCGCTTGATCACTATCAACCGCCCTACTAGCCTCCGAGAATTACGTATTCTACGTCAAAAAATTTGGTTTTATTTGTGGAGGCTATGAACCCGCGCATGTTCGCGTTAAAAGCCAGAACTCTAACCAGTATCCTATGGTCAAAGAGCTCTGCGGGATGCTAACTGCAGACCATCTTAAACAGCTGAATTTGTTTTTTAATTATTTATGAAATTTGTAATTAGTGTGAGCAGAACATCTATAGCTTTTTTAATAGATAAAAAGTGTGGCAGACAGAGATGCCAGGTCACACGGATAGACAAAAATGCGTTAGATTTTGCACGACGCTAGAACAAATATAACGTAATTTGTATGGACCATTTTATATGAATATAACGTCAAAGGCGATGCCTGAAGTTGGCGAACTTTTAACTTTTTGCAGACATCAAAGCATTGACAGAAGACATGTGTGAAATAAAAGCAATACCATTGAGCATAAAATATGCTCCAATTCCATTTTTAATAGTTTATTTGAAATTTATCACATATACGATGGATGCTCTATAGGCCTGCGCACATAGAAAGCATGCATGCTTCAAAGCTTCTGACGTTTAAGTTGAAAACAAGTAAGCTTATAGGATGACGCTCATAGAAAGCATGCGCGCATGGAGCATCAATATGCATGCTTGAAGTTGGCAAACTTTCAACTTTTATCAAGCATCAAGGCATTGACAGGTGATGACAGCTGATTTTTTGTTCATATTTTATTTGTCTTCTTTTTTTTGTGTTATTTTTTTCGCGGAAAATGTTTGAGGAGGAGTTGATAAACGAAATTTATAAATTTCCATGCATTTACAACAAAAGATACTGGGCCTACAAAAACAAAATTCAACGTGAAAAAGCATGGGCCGCAGTTGCAGCGGCAACTAAGTGTTCAGGTAAATTTTCACAGACTAGCTGCTATGGATATATTTACTTTCTTTTTTTAATAGTTTCCCAGTGCCAGGGACGCTGGAAAACTCTGCGAGACCGCTTTGTCAAGGAGGTAAATAAATCCATCTCTCCTTCTGGAAGTGCTGCATCTGCGGGTGGCTCCAATTGGAAGTTCATGGAGGTCATGGAATTTATGAGAGTTCATGTTACTCCTAGACCGTAAATATTCTATGTTAAGTTTGTTGATTAATGATATACATTGTTTTTGTTTTTTAGAACAATATCAAGTATTCAATCGGACGAAGAATCGTGCTCATTTAACGAAACTGAAGAGCTCCCTTTATTTGAAGAATCGTCTCAAGAAGTATTATGTGCACAGCCTCTGATAGATGAACAAAGTATGCCTTCATCAAAAGCTAAAAAAAGAAAGGCAACTGAAGTTGCTCACGATAAGTTTGACACGCTGTGTGGAACTGTGAATGCAATTGTTGAAGAAAAATTTTCACGGGTGTCACGCAACGAGGCTTTCTATAAGTATTTGGACACAATCCTAACAAAAGTAGAAGACAAAGCACAAGATGCAATTAAATTAGACATAATTGCCTTATGCAGTGAGAGAGTCAATGAAGAATTGGAAAAAATTATCCTCTTTTAAGAATAATTTCATAATACAGTTGTTACTTTTTTATGTTCCTAGTTTTATAGTAATTTTTTATGTTTTTGCAAGACTGAAGTATGGTTATGTTTCCTATTTATTTTATGTTTAAATGGTTGAATAAAAAGAGTGCTAAAATTTATCTTTTGTTTAAAGTGTTATAGCGTTTGAAAGAAGGCATAGCTGCCAACCAATTTTACCATAAAAAATACCTTTTTCCCACATCAATAATTAAAAAATACCACAGAAATTCCCATGGTATGTTTTGCTAAAAAAATACCACAAAAATTCCCACAGTCATTAAAAATTACCAAAAAAATTTCAGTCATTTGAAAATACCACGAAAATTCTCACAGTTATTAAAAATACCACAAAAATTCCCACAGTCATTAAAAAATACCCGCATTATAAGCCATTATAAAATACCATGAAATTCCCATATTCCCACAAAAATCTCACAGTAAAAACAATTTTGTATTTTTTTCGTTTTATGCAAAAAATTTTATTATTTAAAATTTCAGGTTAATTAACCATTTAACCATTTAATGGATTCAGTTTTTTTTTTAAAAAAACCGATTAAAAATAAACTACCTCATTAAATAACCTTTCAATTGGTCCCGTAGTTGAAATGCTTCTCTAGAAGCGTTGTTGGAAATCGCTCGTGTCGCTCTATCCAAAGGCTCTGTGGTTTGTCTCCACAAACCATTAACAACTCTTTCTCCATGTATTGAGTGCGAATAATCAGGGGGACAATAGCTTCCATCACTCATTTTTACGAAATTGTGCAACACAACAGTAGCCTTTACAATGGATTCAGCAGACTTCGGACTCATGTTGAGTGAACCCAGCAAAACCCTCCATCGTGAGGTTAAAATACCGAAAGTGTTTTCAATGGTCATTCTTGCTCTTGAAAGGCGCTTGTTAAAATTTTCTCTGTCTGGTGGTAATAAACTGCCAGGATATGGACGCATCAGATTTGTGCGAAGTGGGAATGCCGCATCACCAACGAAAAAGTAAGGGAAGTTTGTATTGGAGTTTCTTAAATAGCGGCTTTTAGGTAAATCGAATTGACCATTAAAAAGAAGTTTTCCGAATTTCGAATGCCACAAAACACCACCATCGCTTTGCGAACCATACGCCCCAATGTCGATTGCAGTAAAAGTGTAATTTGCGTCACACACAGCCAAGAGAACAATGGAATAAGTTCCTGTTTAATAAAAATAAGAATTCATTATTTGTTCTGCTCATTGATGAGAGCAATACATAACGAAAGCTTGCATCACAAACGAGTGTTTTGAAACGCAGAGGTTTAATATTTATGTACCTTTATAATTATAAAAAGTTGCACCAGAATTGGACGGACAGGTAATTTTGATGTGCTTGCCATCAACTGCGCCTACGCAATGAGGTAAATTCCAAACATGTTCGTAATCTTGCGCAATCCTCTGCCATTCATTGTTGTTTGGAAGTGCAAGGTACGTTGGCACCAGCGAATCCCACAATACCGTACACGTTTCTTGAATGATTTTTCGTACTGTGGATGCTCCCATTTTGAATGAAAGGGACAAGTATCTTGTGGAGTCTCCATGAGCCAAGTACCTGAAACATTTAATTATTAGGATACCAAGAATTATTAAAATGTAACCAACTTACACGAGGGTTAGAAACAATCGAAATTTTGCAGATATAGACGGTCTGTTGCTGTTTTTTGTGAGATCTTCCTTTGTTAAATTAAACAATGCGTCAAACACTTCCGTGTTCATCCTCACAGCAATCTTAAATTGCTCCTTATCCACATCGTAAAGATGTTGGAAGCTTGCAGCAAACACTCCGTCGACATCTCTGGTTTGGTACAGTTCTCGCACCCAAAACCTGCGCCTTCCTCGCAAAACACTTAATTGCTCTTTCATTTCTTGTAATATTATAATTAAAATCATAAGCCACAACATTTCTTCAATATCCATGTTTTAATTTCAATTTTTCAACGCTTTTTATGAATGTTTCAAAAAGATGTCACTAAACTTTTTTGACAGATACATGTGATTTATTTTTGATACATGCTTGCTATGTGTTTCAAAAAGCATGCTTCAAATGCTTTGAAGCATGCATGCTTTCTATGTGCGCAGGCCTTATGTGCTTTAACCAAGCATGCTTCACAGGCCTGATGCATACTTGAGGCATGCATGCTTTCTATGTGTTTTTGCCTTATGGGTCACTCACACACTGCGCCACGTCAATACGTTAAAACTCTATAATATGGTCTCTTCATATTAAACATAAAGTTAAATAATTAAAAACTTTCTTATAATTTCTTTTCTTTGTGGTTAAACTGGTATTGTTTAAAATTTATTTCAGCAATTACAAATAATGCAACAACTATTATGTCGGCTTTTAAATGAAATTGAATTAAAGCGATAAATCCATGATAAATGGAGGTATTGCCCATTGAAATAAAATATAAGGAAGTGGTGTTCTACTCACACATACTATGCGTGTGTTGAAGAATTTTTCAAGCGAGATAGAGCATGATTTTTTGACATAAGCTCTTGCACATCAAAACAAAGAAAATGGGTGGTGAAAAAACATTAAAATATTAAATAATTAGCGATTGTCATCGCTATAAATTGTATTAAAACGAACATAAATAAAATAAATAATTAAATAAGCATGCGTTGTGCCGTGAAAGTTGTGAAAGTTCACAAAAAACATATAATAAGTAGGTTTCATTTCACAGGTAATCTTGCTTTATAGTTTGTTGGTTTCCCGCCATTTGTGTGCATGAGTCATGTGCAAGAGCTTCTGTCAAAACACAAGTTCAGCTTCATGAGCGCATTCATTCGTTAGGGTGGCAAGCGATAGGGCCCAAATTTTTTTTCGATTGAAGATCAGGGACCGTAACTGTTATAAATTTTTACAAATAAGTCTATAAATAATGGTTATTTTTACCGATTTTTTTGTTTTGTTTTTTTTTTTTTATTATTTACTTTTATTAATTCGGTCAAAAAAACCAGTTAAAATGTTTATTTTTCGGTTAAAAATAGAAGTTAAAATATGACTTCTTTTTCCGGTCAAAAATATATATATGACAGTGATATCCTATATTCAATACTAGCTTACCCGGTACACGTTTTTTGCACCCGAAAATATGCTAATGAGCCGAATGGCTAGTCGTATTTTGCATAATTTTTTAAGTGTCTTGACGGGAAAAAATTTGTCCCGTATTTTTGACATTTTTGTAAAATATCTATGATTTCAAATACGCATTCACATAAACTGAGACAATAAAAAAGGAGTGTTTTCTTTAAACCGAAAAAATAAAAGTCTAATTTTAATTGTTATTTTTGACTGAAAAATATTTTATTTTATATTTTAATATTGTATACCTCATTAGTGGTGTGTAAGTTCAATAAAAATTAAATAATAAAAATACGTCTGATCACCAAAATGTTTTCGCCTTTCTTTACGATATAACCTAATGCGGTCCTGTTTGAATGTTTATGTGTTTGAATTAACTTCATTGTATTTGTAAAATACTTCATTTCTGGTCAACTTCACCGCTTCCTTATCTCTTAGTTCTTTGGTATTGCCGCATTAAAAATCCCTTAACTACGATCTTTTTAATCTAGCTTGAACTAAAGCAAAAGTTAAGTTCATATTAAGTTTGAACCAAGTTTAGCTTATCTCATATTAAACTTGGTTACAACCAGCCCTGAGAGCCATATGATTGATTAATACAAATTGCATCTGGAATATTATAGAAAACAAAATGATTTAAATAAAAATGAGTTGTTGTTTTTCTTTGAAGTTGGAAATAAATGGAGTAGTTCTGATAATTTATTTGAAAAAATGTTTAAAATGTTGATTTCTTCTTAGCGTTTGAAGGTATTGCTACAACAGATAACCTTAATAAATTGATTAGAATAATTTGTAACTACATTTAGCAAAACTAAAGCTAAGCACAGTTTAAACCAGTGCTGAAAAACTGGGCCTGATGTTCAATGCAAGTAATGTAAGCATAACTAAAGGAAAAAAGGATTATACCTGCGACACATTGGTTCATTTAAACTCGTTTAAGTGTTTTTTCTCGTTTAAATATCTGCTAAACTATGTTTAAAATTCGTTTAGCCAAAACTAGTTCCCGAAACTCGGTTATCGCAGTTAAACGAGTTATAGCAGCTGATTTTGACATTCCTCTTTCTACACTTTCGTTGAAAACTATAGCGCTCTCACTCGAGCAAACGCTCTGAAATTTACGATTGTAGTGTTGTTCGCTTATCCATATTTTTCGTTATTTTTATAAACTAGTAAACAAAAATATTGAGTGTGTCATCCTCAATGGTTATATTTTAAACTACAAAAGATAATCTAGGTTTCTTATGCCAATGTGTCGCAGGTATTACTCCAAAAATATTTAAACTAACATTTTTTTTTATTTATACTTGATTTTACGCATGTTTTCTTAATGCACATAAAATAAAACTAGACCCGATTACGATTTCTGGGGCGCCGCAATTTGAAAGTATTTTTTGTTCAGAACAACAAGAAAATAGTTTTGGTCGAATAAAAAATCAATAATTCAACTAGTTTGGATTTTTAATCTCGCCACAAGATTTCTTCAAAAAATATCTGTATCTTCGCCATTATCCAACGTATCGAAAACATTGACGCATCATTAATAATTTAATAATCTTTCAGAAAAGTTACAAATTAATTATATTTAAGCAATATATTGAATTTTATAAGCAATTTTACATTATGTTTCCATTTTATTAACAATAAAACCGTTATTTTCTCAAAAATTTGCATTATTAAGGTGCTAAAAATATATTTTATTTTGGAAGCCTGAAGCTTTACCTTTCATTTTATATAAAACGTTTAAAGTGTTTTTTTCAATTATCACTATATCTATATCTATCTATATCTATATCTATATCTATATCTATATCTATATCTATATCTATATCTATATCTATATCTATATCTATCTATATCTATCTATACTCTATACTATTATATAAAATGAAAGTAAACATTTTTTGTGTCCGCAAAACTCCAAAAGTACTGGTCCGATTTTTTTGAAATAAGTTTTAAAATATCACATTTGTGCTACAAAAGGTTCATTTGTTATTTTCTTTTCGAAATTTCAAAAATAAGTATCTTTAATTAAAGTGTTAAGTTTTTTAAAAAATCATCCACAATGCCATGCATCCCAATAAACATCAACCTTGGAAATTGGCTTGACCTCAAGTGGAGCTCCAGTTCGTTTCTCCAATCTCCAGTGCTGGATCTCCACATGACCTCCACTTGAGATCCAAGCCTATCTCCAGGGAAATGGACCTTCAATCTCCAGTCGAGATAAGGCTGGAAGTCCACTTGAGCTCCAAGATAATTCTCCAAGTGATCTCCAGCCCAAAAAGAAATAGAATAAGTACGCAGTTAGTGTCTCGCAAAACCTTTCCACCATAGTGTAGCGGCTAGCGCGCTGACCTTTAACGCAAACATGCACGGGTTCAAACCCTTTACCAAATTAAGCCAAATTTTTTTCTTGTTATTTTGCTTAGAAATGTTTTTTTTTTTCTATTTTTATTAATGGATAGATTTACAAAAGATAAATTTAAGTAAAACATTTAAAGAAAATAAAAAACAAAAATAACAGCTTTATTTTTTACTCCATAGCAAGGAAAACCTGCGTTTGTTCTTTAGAAAGAAAGTTATTATTTTGTTGATTTGTTTATTTTCAATCACTTTTGGAACTTTATTTCATTAATTAATTTAATTTATTTATCATGGAAATTTTTCTGTGTCAGTCGGTATTTGAACCCCGATCCTCTGTCATATAAGTTGCATATTCTACCCAATGCGCCACGGCCACAATCATTTACGTTGGTTATTTTAGGGTATTATTTTAATGCGTGACTTACACTTGCACCGCTTAAAGTTTTTTTTCACACCTTCAGCTAGTTTGCTGCGTAAACGAGTAAGCTATTTAAACACTTACAACTTTCCTTGTTTAACATGACATCAAAATGTAAGAGTGTGTGATGTTGGAGTTGACTTGGAGAAATGGGTTGGAGATCAAGTGGAGGTTGAACCCTTTTTTCCAAGCTTGGAGAAAAATCTTTTTCTTGCTTGTTGGGATTGCTTGATCGTTAGCTTTTCATGCGTTTGTGCTGCGAGAGCCTCAATAAACTGCATGTTGCTCTCTACTATACTCTTTTTGTTCTCAGCAAGCACAAAACAACAAAACAAACAAACAAATACATATACATACATACTTTGCTGCGCTTAAAGCTAATTGGATCGAAGTACATTCTAATATGTTCAAAGTAGTTTTGATGAGGTGAATAAATCTAACACAGTTTTGTTAAAAGGGGATTCACTGACCCTTTGATGAGGAATTTTTTGATGAGAATGAGATTCACAGCCCTATTCTGCTTGTTAACTTAACAAGGAATTGTTAAGGAGCTCTTGTTAATGTTCTTGTTATGTAATGTAAATGTTCGTATTCTGGCAAATCATTTACAATTTGAAAGCTCTCAAGAGCTATTAAAGTTCACCATGCATGGTGAAAATGTAAATGCCTTAGATATAAAGCGTTCTACAAGTAAGATGGAAAATGTTAAGAAATAAATAATTTACTAATTGTTTTCAATTGTTTTAAGTTTCAAAATGAATTTTTTTAATAGCCAAGCAATTTTCGAGTGTTTTGCAGTCTTTAAAATTTATTTTTTCTTTGATCTTCTTAAGTATCAATGCTTAAAAGAAGTAAAAAGTAAGAATTCATCCATTTCTTTTTATTTTATTTTATTTATACATTTACTTGATAAATGTATGTATGTATGTATGTATGTATGTATGTATGTATGTATGTATGTATGTATGTATGTATGTATGTACGTATGTTTATTTGTTTCGCTGCATGCAACTTTTCTACATATGTTTTGACGGCGGTTTTCCTGTAATTTATAAATGAACAAAAGGAACAAACGGCTGACTTTTTACTTTATAGATTACATTACATTGTGTGATTCAATAATTTTTTTTTATAAATAAACAAGAAAACTGGGACGGGCATAGGGAAATGGATTATGGCTTCGACCACACAAGTCAAATTTTTGATATTGAATAGCTTTGGAACTAAACGTCGCATGCTAAAGTCTTTCTACTGGAAAACTGGTATGTGCATTGGAAAAGGGGGTGTGGCCCGATTCTCTATACAGAATAGCTATGGAAGTTAAAATCACAGGACATTGAAACTCATAATGGAATTGTCACCTGGGAGTGATGTTCTGCTACTGGGAAACTTTAACTGGCAGTGGAACATGAGCGTGGTGTCAGACTAAGGGACTAATAAAAGTTTTGACTTTACTTATTATTTCCAATATACTTGCTGGGTGCAGCAACGCGCGCGCGGGTATCGCTAGTATAATATATTTGTTATTAATATGCTTAAATTGATAACATTCTGTACTATGGCAAATCATTATTATATACCAACTGAAAGATACATTTTTTAAGCTCTAATAATTTACTTTCCATAATTCATAGTAACAACTGTAATTTTAGGGAAAATAATGTTTTTATGCATAGTTGAATAAATAAGGTTGTCTCGTGGCTGATCGTACTCTCTTTTCAGTACCCATAATTGTCAAAATCAATGAAAAGCGACAACAACAACTTAAACGGCTTTTCATGTTATTAATTTTTGTTTTCAGATTTTGTATGATATGCCAACTTCGATTTGACATTTATGGGAACTCGCTCTCACCCATGCGACAACCTTATTTATTCAACCATGGTTTTTATGTACGAAAATATTTTCCGTTCAAGGGCAAATCATTTCAACATAAAAAATTCCATAAAAAAATAAAATAAGTCATATATTATATGCTAAATAAAAGATAAATTTTTAAACTTTAATAACTATCGCTTATATAATAAGAAAACTATAGTCAGTTTTCTTAAGGCATGTTGCTACTTGGCGCGCTCGGTATTCAAGCAAAAATTTTAAATTTTTTTACAGGAAAACGGTAAGAGATAATGGATAATTTTTTTTGGGGTGAATTAAACACTCAACGGTTTTATGAAAGAAAATATTTTACTTTTACAGCTTTAAAAGGTTAAACGCTCAAAGGATTTCATTCATTTAAAATTTTGAAAAGTTTTCTAACATTCTGAAAGCTTATTATATTTTCTTCAAAATGGTACTTCAAGCATCAATATCGACTGAATCGAAAGCCAGTTTTCTTAGATCTTATAAAAAGAATTATCGTAAAAGTTCGATAGCTCGAAAACAAATCGATAAATTTTCCTTCGGCCATTATTTTTAATGAAAGTACTTCATGAACTCATTGTCAAATCGCAGCGCCCCAGAAATCGTAGTCACCCCTAAAATTAAAAGCGAAATTGACAAAAATTATAGAAAGTATTTGTCAATTAAAGTACATATTAAGGGTATTCATGCAACGCGGCGAGCTTATATATTGGGCAATTAGTTATTTTTATCACGCAGGTTGCATGAACGTCCCCTAAAACCGTTGATGAATTTGTTGCTTATATGAAAGCTGTCTACCAAGTTAAAGTCAACAGTCAACCGTCTGCATTCCGCGTTTGCTCACCTAAATCGAAGAGCAAATATATCTGGTTTGTGCAAAAGCTTCTCTGTACAAATTTTGACAGTTCATTTATAAAGGAGATAAAGTTATCTTGTTTATACCATTTATAAGGGCTTTGCCCATTTGCATGAATCCCCTTACTATGAGGGGAGATTACGATTTCCGTGGCCCCTCGATTTGAGTATGCAGTTTTGAAGTACTTTTTGAGAAAATAAGATTCGCTGAAGTATTTATCGATATATCGATTAGTTATCGAGTTATCGATTTTTCAAAAAAATGTTTATTCAACCGAACCAATATTTAAATTCGGTTATATCTTTGCTAATATTTGTCCGATCTGAATGATTTAGGTGTCATTCGAAAGATATTTAAAATGTTTTTAATATGAAATGAAAACAAAAAATATTTTTGCATAAAACCGTTATTTTCTCTTAAAATTGCGTTATAAAGATTAAATAAAGATGTAATTAATTGAAATCTAAAATATTAACCTTTTGTTTGGTATACAACATGTTATACTTTTTCTTTTATTTTGACCGATTTTCGCTGTTATGTTATATTTTAGGTTGATCAGTACAATCATATAGCATAGGAAAATGTTTCATAATTGGGCTGAATCTTTTTGATTTGCTTTATAAATTGTGCATTTATACTATAAATGGTGCAAGAAAGATCTTAATAAAATTTTCGATGTATTTCGAGTTATTGAATAATTTTTTTTAGTGGTTCTGCCTTTTACAAAATGTACTCTTTCTGTAAAAGGAGCCACATAGACTTTTATCAAAGGTTGTTTGTTGTATTCTGAAGTACATATTGATATTTTTACTAATTTTTATAAAAAAAGTGGCTCTGCCTTTTACAAATTGCACAATTATTCTGTTTTTTTTTTTTTTTTTTTTTTTGTGAAACAAAATGAGAGTCCGTATATCTCATTGAAAAAGAACACGATTCGAATCATAATTAATATAATTAGAATAATCTTTTTTATTTTACATAGGTGTGCGATGTGCTTGCGATTCTTCTGTGCTTCGTGATGAAGATGAAAGTTGTTGATGTTTATCAACAGTACATCAAAATTGTATGTTTATAAAGCAAAATAAAAACCGTATGATTGTTCTGTTTAATCTAGTTACAATATAAAAATGAGAATAATGGTAGAAATAGGAGAAACAAGTATGACATATGATACACCAAATGAAAGGTAAATGTTTCAGCTATTACTATATGTTATTTTCTACTTACTTTTATTACGTACTTTTTGAAGAAAATAACGGTTTTATGAAAAAAAATATATGTATCATACCGAAAAACCATCTGTAGTGTAATTAGATTGAGTACCAAATTTTTGTTTTATAAATTATTTTGAAGATATTTGTTTGTTATGGAATGATACCCAAATTATCGTGATCGGTCAAATATTAGTATAGATGTAGTCGAATTTACATTAAAATTTCTTTTAGTAACTCGATAACTAATCGATATATCGATAAATCCTTCGGTGAATCTTATTTTCTCAATGAGCTCTTCAAAACTGCATATTCAGATCTTGGGGCCACGGAAATCGTAATCGTGCCTACTATGATAATTAAATACAAATTGTCTCTCCTTTCGTTTTAATATTATGGCAATAGACATAAATTCGATACATTTCCATCTTTGTTACTCGTGCTATAATACTTACCATAGAATAAAGAAGGTTGTCTCGCGATTGAAAATCCTCTCTCGCTCTGAGTCGAAATTGTCAAAATCAATACAAATAATTGTATGCCTATTTTTGCTGTTGTTCATAGTTTGGTGTTTTTTGGCAATTCTGACTCCTGGCTCGCAGCCGCGAGTCTACCTTGTTTATTCTACTATTTACAATACCATGTTAAAACATGTTATGATTTGCATAGTTGAATAAATAAGGTTGTCTCGTGGCTGATCGTACTCTCTTCTCAGTACCCATAATTGTCAAAATCAATGAAAAGCAACAACAACAACTTCAACGGCTTTTCATGTTATTAATTTTCGTTTTCAGATTTTGTATGAGCTGTCAACTTCGATTTGACATTTATGGGAACTCGCTCTCACCCATGCGACAACCTTATTTATTCAACCATGATGATTTGTATCGTCTAAAACTTGGCGTTAGCTGTACGTGTGCAAATTACACACAATCAGTGTTGCTTGAATCTTGAAGATAAGGAAAGGCTCTACATGTTTTGTGACAGCTTGAACAGGTAAAATTGAACCGATAAAGTACTTTTGAAGTTACCAGTTACGTTTGCATGCAACCTTTTCATCGACAGTTCCCATGCGCAGAAGACGGACGCCATCTACAACGATGTGGAGACTTGAGTGTAGAAATTGTTCGTTTACCCGTTCGTGTCGTTGTCGACGAGTGGTTTCTGAAAGTTTTCGTGATCGCGCCTCAATCGAAACAATTATTAAATATTTATGCAAGTTATGCACACAAAATACTATAAATAAAGTAAAATTTAATAGAAAAACTTTCTGGGTGTGAATTGTCTTTAATTTGGTTTGTTCCGTAAAATATTAAAGCTTAAAATTGCGTTGGAAAAATCGAAATTAAATTTCTGCAAGTGCTTAGTTGAAAAGTGCACGTAGAGAAAAAGTATGATACAAAGTTTATTTTTTAAAGAACTCCAAATAAAAAAATTAATCAACTCCAGCAAATTAAATATATAATGAACTAGATTTTGGTAAAAAGTTATTTTTTACACCGCGAAAGTTGTGATTTGTGCTTGATCGACGGAGCCGCTAGCCCAAATCGTTTGCAAGGCAAACTTACTGCAATAAACAAGTAATTTCGATTAAAGAATTTAAGCCGCCTAAATCAGAGCTCGGGAGATGAAACTAATGCCAAAGAAAGTATCAATTTAGCTTGTGAACGAGTTTTTTTTCGTGTTTCTATACAGTATAAGATACGAATTGAATAGCTGTGTTGACGGCAACGATATCGCACGAAACTCATAACAGTGGGGCAAAGAAAAGCAAGCACAAGTGTTACGTAGTCAATCTTTTAGCGCTTTTCTTCGCTTGCTCCCGTGCACATCATTGTTTCGCAAATAAACATGAAAGAGGAAAAGAAAAGTGCTGCGCTGTCTGACTTTTGCTGCTGCCACTCTGTACACATATTTTGTTTGTTGGTTTGCTTTGACCAGCGCTTCCTAATGTTGACCCCCCATTCATACAAACTGCTTCTTCAGGTGTACTGCTCTATCAGCGACATAACTGTACAATTTGTCCCATGCCCCATATTTCTATAAAGACCTGCTGTAAAATTGTTTTTTTGATAATTAAGCTAAATTTGAGTATTTATAATTATATTGAATCGTTGGATTAAAAGCTATTAAAGATAGACACCTATTGATAACACATCTGAATCTCTTTGTCTCCAAATCAATCTGATCAAAACTTTCAGTTATTATTTATACATGATTAATTTTTTGATGAACATAATGATGGTGTACAAAAGTATTTACCATGCGGTTATCAGTGTCAAATATCAATCTTAAGTAATTTTTTTCAAGAAAAATCTTAAAAATTAGGGGAGAATCGAATAAGGGGCTCATATTTCTTGCTGTATCTTAAGATTATGGTCAATGTAACTCTTTTACTTCAATCTCAAACCATGTTTTAATACTGGTTTGTGTTGTTTCATTTTATTTAGCTCGATCAGCTTTTACATTATATTTTTCAGTATGACGTGACAACCTTTACAGCGAGAATGAAACACCTTCCATCTGAATTTTCTTTGGTACATTTTAAAATTAGAAAAGTTTCTAATAGAAAAGTAAAGCAAATCAGCATGTAAGGGTTTGAAATATTAGAAAAAGTCAACATGGTTTTTACTAAAATAAAAAATTATTTTAAATGCCAACTTTATTAAACTCTTTACGAATTGTTTTGATTCTAATAAATTTAAAAAACAGTTTTACATTTGCCTATGATGTGAGCGTGAAACTGTAGCAATTCAGTTATGTGTTTGCTTATATATTTACATGAACTCTGGATCATTTGACATATGTATGCGTTTGTCAGCATGTGGCTATTATATTTTTTAGACCTTTATCCAGTGTTATCAGAATGGTTAGTCAAACTATGTTGGACTATATTTTTATTGATTATGAACATTTTTAAATATATATAGAATTATTGATGAATGTTATAGTGCTTACAATACTATTATTTAAAAACACTTGTTATATATATATATATATATATATATATATATATGTATAAGTATGTAAACATTGACTAACTTTGACATTTATCAGGTGATTGTCTTGAGTAGACATTTTTTCAAACGTCAAATCAGGAGAATTTTAACTATGAATCTCTTCTGCCGAAACAACGCTATACCTCCCGAGATGCTTGAGAAAGTGATGGAAAAAGTAGCAAAAAGAGCACAGTTTGCTTTGGCCAATAGAGACAGCCACTTGATTAATGTTGTATTCAAAAACTAGTCCATATAAATTCTAACAGGATCAAAAAGTGGATCAGATGATAAAAGAATATAAGGCGTTAAGCCTCTGTTGGTGTCCTCTCGTTCCGTTTTTCGAGTACCTGTGTTAATTTTGCTTTAAACACTTCTTCAGACAAACAATCTAACAAGCAATTTACTTAATACTAATGAATATACACAAATACATATAGTCACGTGAAAATATTTACGTATTGGTAAATCAAAAAATTTTTTACATCGCATTTGTGGATCAAAACTTTATGTACAGAACTAGGCATGTAGTACCAAGTATAATTTCTTATATACAATCCTCTAGTCTTTTTTTAACCCTTTATTTTTATTTTTTAATCGCTTTGCAGAGCGATAAGACACTCAATATGAGTGAGAAATTTAAATTGAGATCTTTGTCTTTATCATTTGAAGATAACCACAAATCAACTAAATCCGAATTAATTATTTTAAACACTTATTAATTAGCTTCACTTCATTTGTCTGTCCCGTACAAATCTTGGAATCCATTTTTAACCAACTTACCGATGAGCTAGAGGTTTGAAACTTAAAATGTAGCTCAGAACTGGATGACATCACAATATTAACTTATTTTCTTGTCTGTACGTTTATTTGTTTTGTTTATGTTTGTTTACATACATACACATTTAAAATCAAACAAAAAAAATAAAAAGCTCATTGACATTTTTAAATTTAAAAAATTCACACCTAAAGTGAATTTATTACCTCATTTAGGAACTATTTTCGTATGAGTTCTGTAGCTCAGAGCGTAATGTGATTGCTTTATAAACTCTAGGTAGTGAGTTCGATTCCCTACAGTGTTAACGAATTTTTAGTTTTTTATGAAACAAATTCAAATTTTCAAATATTCATCACAGAAGGTGGGAAAAAAATTGTAAAAATTGTTCGTTTGATTTAATGCTATTTAGATGATATTTTTAAATCGGTTCTGTTGCTTAGAGCGCACGGCGATTTCTCTATAATCGTGAGGTTGAGAGTTTGAGCTTCGACAAAGTCAATGAATTTCTTCAGTTATTTTTTTTGTTTAATATTTATGGAATCATTTCGGTTTTTAAAACAAATTTTGTACTGATAAAAACATAAAACCTTAAAAATCGATTGTAAAATTTTACACAAGATTAAAAACCAGAAAATAAATGAAGTAAAAAAAAATTTTAATATATCACGCTTTAAAACGAACTAAAAAGTATAAAACATTATAACATTAAAATTTAAGAATTCTGAAAACTAATTAGAACTTACTGCCTTGAATGCAATAGATGTTTGCAAACTTGAATGGATGGCAGATGGAAGGACTTCTATCCTGACAGTCAAGGGACCTGAGTTGAGAAATCATTAGTTCACTAACGTACTAGATTGTTAATAACACTCCTTACTATTCTCTATAGCATGCGCCCCACGTTTTTATGAGAACTAAAAGCCCCACTCTATCTGAAATTATTTTATACTTTTTAGATCGTTTTAAAAACGTGATATATTAAACATTTTTTTTACATAAATTATTATTTTAATATTTTAAAGTTGTATTGAAACTAACTGAAGCACGTTTAATTTGTAAAATTTCGAGCTGTCTTTGTTTTAGTTGCAAATATTTAAAGTAGATTTAAGGGGGATTATATATTCAGAGGCCGAAAAGAAAGATCATGTTTGTGAATTTTTTTAAGGAAACCTAAAAGAATTTTTTTAAATGAGGGTTTTTATACCTTAAAATATGCCCATTCAAGAGTATGTTTAGTTTCTTTTTTTTTAAAAAAATTTAATATTAAGGTAGATACAGCTTTTTTTGTACAGCGCTGTGAAAAAAAAGTGAAAAGCGGTGACTAAGATTGTTCCTCCTAGATTCATCTGAAACAAAAAAAAAAAAAAATAATATTAAACTAGATACTTAAAACTCGTATTTGTAATAGCCGATTATATAAAGATTGAATTTTAAAGTAACGATTTTCGACCAAAAGTACGAAAAAAAAAATCCTATGACAAGTACGAATTTTTATAATTAAAATAAGCCTGCAAAAAATCAAAACGATCGGTTCACTGAGTTTCGAGAAATCTTGGTCACCGACTTTGAAAACATAGTTTTAAGAAAAACGCGTTTGAAACAAAGGGCCAGCACTGCGCGCTCTAGAAGGCGGTTCACTGACTAGACTATAACTTTGTTATTTTTTGAGATATCGACTTAAAATTTTCACCACATATTCTTGAGACTTGAAGCTTTAAGAAAATAAGAAATTTCTTTATGAAGGAATGAAAAAAAGTTCTGGGTATATAATCTCCCTTAAATTAACTAAGTAAAAAAAATCAGCAACAAAGTAATTAATATTTGGGTATCGAGTAAAACAAAAAATGTTATTTTTATGTCTTTAAAGATGTTATTACATAGGTAAAATAAAAGTTATAAATTAGTATTTTTTAAGATTACATTAAAACCTCAGACTGATTTAATTCCGTGTTTGAGAGGTGTGAGATTAAGGAATATTTAAATAAACTCTATTAGGTATTAATTAAATTAAAGAGCTTGTACTATCAAAGTGTAAACTAAGGCACAATATTATCACATAAATATATATACAGTAGGGTGATTAAAAAAAAACATTTTTTCTAAAATCAACCGAGCTCGTTGGAAAATGGGATTGTTACATCAAAATATGAAAACCAAAATATCGTAGAAAAAGCCTTAAAGTTGAAATATTTATATCTCTCATTTTTAAACATATAATTATGAAACTTTCATGGCATACGTACAATAGACCATCATTAATAAAAACATGTTAAAATTTTGGATTCCAGATCAAATTTTATTTTTTTAGGTTCTTGAGGGTTAAACAAAAGAACCGCTTGTAACTATGTTTCGCATGGGAAAACAATATTTTTTTAATGAAAACCCATTCCTCGACAACCATTCATTCCATTCTTCAACATTATTTTGTAAACTAAAATAAATAAATAACTGGCCATTTCAGCCCTTGAAAGGACTTTGACGTAGCTTCTTGTGATCAATTGTGTTGTGCGTGTTATTAAGTTTGTACACAACTGACCGAGAACCGGACCTACATGTTTAACGCCGACTCCGAACGGCGATGAACGGAATGTTCTCGTTCTCAAGAAGCTTTACATGGCATTTTGATTTCTCTCTGAGGTTTGCCATTGTCTGCAGAGAGGTGGCGGCCGTACAGAAAAATTATTTTAATTCAAATAATTTTCTGTCGCTGCTGGGGTTCGAACCTGGGTCTCCAAAGTTCGTTGACATAGCGGCCACGGACGCCACAACATTATTTTGTAGACGTCGAATTAACTTGGATAGTACAGCTATGGGGAACTTTTAACAAAAAACACGTTAAAAAAAATAAAATAAATTTTATTCTGCCTTTTTTGTCAAAATTACTAGTGATAACCAGTGGCGGATCTACATGCAGGCTGAAAGGGCTATAGCCCCCATCTCCCCCCTTTTAGAATTTTTTGTATAAGGGAAAAAAGCCATAAAAGCCATTTCAGCTCCCCCCTCGGGCTACAAACCTGTAGTTTCAGACCCCCCTCAGGCGAATCTTAGATCCGCCACTGGTAATAAACCCCCAAAAATCGGATACAGGTTCCTACAATTCGCATTAGAGTGAGTTTGTGTCTCAAGTCTTTTTGCCTTTTTTCAACTTTAAACGCTCATACCCATATGCTTGGGTGTGCATATTAGATAGGAGTAATTTTTTCCATGCTAGTAATATCCAGTTTCGAATTCTACATGAAATTTTAAGTAAAAAACTCCTTGTGACCATACATTTCCGATGAAATTTACCCATCGAAAAATCGTTTAAAGATTCGTATATAATAATTTCATAGAGCGTTTGCTTCTTACTGTCTGACTCGTTCACTGATCGACCCACAGCTTCATTAATGATTAAAAATGGTTTTCTCTAATCGGGACCACTTAGAAAAATCTACTAAAACAGAAAACCGCTGGTGGCACTATCTAAAAATTAAAAAAAAATTCTTTTTAAGCTTTGGTTTTCATATTTTGATGTAACCATGTTTGATGTAACCATTTTGATGTTGTTAAAAAATATTGAATAAACAAGTATTAAACAATTGTATTCAAATACTGTTTAGAACGTGTTTAGCAAGTATTGAAAAAAATTAATTATTTTTCGTGATTTTACCTTTCGCACATATTTTTATTCAAAATGGGAAGCGGAGTGCATTTCATAGATATTGAGCGCCAATTCATCTGAAAATTAAGAAAGACAAAATAATTGCAGAGTTATTGAAGTATTCAAAGAAAAAATAAATTTAACTCAGCTATTCATTTTGAACCAAAGAAGAAAAAACGAGGCAGAAAACGAGCAACGCATTCTACTTTTGTTAAAAAATATTGAATAAACAAGTATTAAACAATTGTATTCAAATACTGTTTAGAACGTGTTTAGCAAGTATTGAAAACAATTAATTATTTTTTGTGATTCTACCTTTCGCACATATTTTTATTCAAAATGGGAAGCGGAGTGTATTTCATAGATATTGAGCGCCAATTCATCTGAAAATTAAGAAAGACAAAATAAAGTGTGAAATTGCAGAGTTATTGAAGTATTCAAAGAAAAAAAAATTAATTTAGCTATTAATTTTTAACCAAAGAAGAAAAAACGAGGCAGAAAACGAGCAACCTAGGCAAAGTTTGACGTATTGTTTGACGTACCTAGGCAAAGTTTGACGTATTATTGGTTGGTATGACAAACTAAAAAGAAAAATCCAGTTCTTTCATGGGAAGAACTCATAAAAGACTTAAATGCACCAGTAACTATTCACACAAAACGAAAAAGATAAACGCCCAAAAAACATAATCCGACAGTTAAAACTATTAAACATGGTGACGGTAGAATAATGCTTTTTTTCCTCGTCGGGCGTAGGTCCAATATATTGGATTAAAGGTGGGCCACAGACTATTTAAGTGCATTAAATGGGAGGTTATTCAAGATAACGATCCCAAACACTCCTCGCAACTGGCAAAAAAATGGTTCCGGGTCTTAACTTAATTAAATTTTTTTGTAACAACTTGCATGCTGTAAACCAAACGTAGTTTAAAAACCACTTCTCCCTTGAATATTGTACAGTTGTTTTTGAGTACAATTGCGCCTTTATTTTTCGCTAATCTGTGAAACTATGATATTGTTGCATTTAAAGTGTGCGTTGAAATAGAGCCAACCAATATAACTAAAAATTTTTTAGTTTAAAAATATCTTTTTTAATAAAATGTTTCTTCAGAACTTGAGTAAGAGTTCGCAGTTTTATAATTTTAAAATAAATTTTTGTTTCATAAATAAAAAAATAAATAACTGGCCATTTCAGCCCTTGAAAAGACTTTGACCTAGCTTCTTATGATCAATTGTGTTGTGCGTGTTATTAAGTTTGTACACAATTGACCGAGAACCGGACCTACATGCTTAACGCCGACTCCGAACGGCGATGAACGGAAAGTTCTCGTTCTCAAGAAGCTTTACATGGCATTTTGATTACTCTCTGAGGTTTGCCATTGTCTGCAGAGAGGTGGCGGCCGTACAGAAAAATTATTTTAATTCAAATAATTTTCTGTCGCTGCTGGGGTTCGAACCTGGGTTTCCAAAGTTCTTTGACATAGCGGTCACGCACTTTAACCAACTACGCCACGGACGCCACAATAATTAAAAAAAACAATAATAAATTTTTGTTTCATTATGTCTAAAAATGGGAAGAGCCAAGCACTGCTGTTCTGAAAACCGAAAAATTATTAAAAATTTGCGTAAACAAGGTAAAAGCCAAACGATAATAGCCAGTATAGTTGGCTGCTCAAAGAAAATGGTTGAGAACGCATTAAAGTTTACACAAAAAAAAAAAGACACCAGGGGAAAAGAACCCAAAGTAAGTACCAGTTTGCAAAGACGAATCCTACGTCACGTAAAAAAATATCAATTTGTGACCTCTTCCGTTCTCAAGAAACAATATTCCTTGTACAGGGACACGGATTCCAGACAACGGATGCAAGGCTAACCCTGCTCAGAAGATACCATTCCTGACCAAAGTTAATGTCCGCAAGCGATTTCATTTCACAAAGGATTATGTTGATTGGCCAACGAGCAAATGACGAAACATTCTTTGGTCAGATGAAACCAAATTTCATTTATTTAACTCAGACCGAGGCTGGCTTTTCTGTGAGAAGACCTCCCAATACCGAATTTACCTCTCAACACACACAAAAAAAGGTTAACCATGGAGGTGGGAGTATAATGGTATGGGGGTGTTTCTCATATAATGGCACGGATCCTGCATCGAGGGAAAGATGGATGTTTTACAATACACCAGGATTGTGAGTGAAACCATGTTGCCGTACGCACAGTTTAATATGCCGCAGTTTAATGTATCAAAAAACATCAGGCATCGGGACACGGAGAACTTTTTTTTTTGTGATGACATTTTGTAACACAAATCTCTGCGTTTTGGATACATTTAGAAATAAAACTTTGTCCACGAATTTCGTGTAAAACATTAACCCTTCATAATATAGCTTTATAAGCTTTATAAGTCAGTTCAATGAAAAAATATCTCCTATTTATCTCGTATGGCATCGGGACACAAATTGTAAGGCATTGGGACCTTTCCGTATTTTCATGAACGATTTCATATTAAACCGACACACAAAAAAAAAAAGTTTGAGTGAGAGAAGTTAAACCCACATATTCCCATGTATTTTAACACGAATTTTGCATACATTTTGACCAGTTGGCTCTAGGTTATCTTCAAAATAATTGAATTTTAATTATTTAACATATGTGGGGTGGACTTTTTTTGGAATGAGCTATATACGTATGAGATCAAAAAATTTATATTAGTTCAACAACATAGTTATCTAAGGCTTTGAATATGTATTTTCAATTTGTTATTAATAACTTGTAAATTCGGTAGCTTCTTTATAATTTCAAGCAATTTATTGTATTGTAAATTAAAAAGGATTTGGAAAAAAACGGAGAAGTTTTTGGTTTTTTTAACGCATCAAAGTTGAAACTAAATTATTCTGAAAAAAACATGCACATAATACTATTTTTTTTTTCTTCAAAAATTCCATCAAAGAATTTTTCAAATATTCATCTTTAAAAATTTGTACCACTCCTTGGTTATTAAAAAATATAAATCTTATTCAATTGCGTTTCAAAAGTATTTTTTAACATTATTTCCTTCAACTTCTCATGAAAGAAATAACATAATCAATATATTTTGCATACAAATTGCTCACTCTGAATTGCTTTGGAGCAAAAAAAAAAAAAAAAAAACACTTCTATGAACAAATCTTTATGGATTTTTCTTAGTTGGACTATTTATTACCATTAAATCGATACAAAAACATTTAAATTCGAATAAAGTCGGTTTCCTGTTTTGTATCCACAAAGCTCGTTTAAACTATTCTTTTAAGAGGGGTTATATACCCAGAACTTTTTTTTTAAAAATTTTTTTGTTCATTTTCTTAAAGCTTCAAGTCTCAAAAATATGTGGTTTAAATTTCAAGTCGATATCTCAAAAAATAACAAAGTTATAGCCTAGTGAATGAACTGCTTTCCAGAGCGCGCAGTGCTGGCCCTTATTTTCAAACTCGTTTTTCTCGAAACTATGTTTTCAAAGTCGGTGACCAAGATTTCTCGAAACTCAGTGAACCGATAGTTTTGATTTTTTTGCGGGCTTATTTTAATTATAAAAACTCGTACTTGTCATAGGATTTTTTTTTCGTAGCTTCTTTCATTAGTTATAGGCAAAATAATGACGAATTTTTTATCGAAAAAAGTTAAATTACGTTTGGAGTTCCTACATTTTGTGAAAAATTAATATGTTCAAAATCGGCTATGACAAGTACGAGTTTTAAGTATCCAGTTTAATAATATATTTAATTTTTTTGTTTCAGAGGAATTTAGGAGGAGCAATCTTGGTCACCGCATTTCACCTTTTTTTCAGAGCGCTCTACAAAAAATGCTGTATCTACCTTAATATTAAATTTATTTTAATAAAAAAAAAGAAAACATATTCTTGAATGTGTTTTTTTTTTTTGGTATTAAAACTCTCATTTAAAAATATCCCATAGGTTTCTTTAAAAAAATTCACAAACATGACCTTTTTTTCGGCTTCTGGGTATATAGTCCCCCTTAAAGTAAGTTGTTGATGATTTAACCCATTTGTGAACTTAATTTAATTCATTTGTTACCATGATTTAACCCATCAGTGAAAAAAAAATATATTGGCCATTTTAGCCCTTGAAAGGACTTGGACCGAGCTACTTATGATCAAATTGTGTTGTGCGTGTTATTAAATGTTTCTACACAAATGATCGAGAACGGGTCCTACTAGTTTTATGTCAAATCCGAACGGTTAATGTGTATATTCTCAAGAAGCATATCAGTGAACAAGTCCACTTAAGTTGTTAGACTATATTTATAAGTAAATTTCAGATGATTTAACCCTTTGGTGATCAAGATAACATAAATTTAACGCAATTTTAAGTCTTTGGAAACTTTCTGTAAAAACTGATGATAGTACCATAGCTTTTGCAACATTTATATGTAGTATTTGTCACTAATGGGTTCAGGATTATTGGCTTTTTTTTAAATAAAAATTTTAAACATTACATTTTTGTATGGTTTTATTATAACACTAATATCACATTGATTTTTTATTAAATTTAATAAGGTAATCAACGTCATTACATAAACGTCAATATATCTGTTTCCGTACTCGTTTCAAGTAACTTGAAGTTACTTGGAAGCGTTTCCGTACACATTTTTCTAGCACGAGAGAGAGAAATAGAACAAGCAAAATGTCACTATCTATTACTCGAACTTTACTTGAAAAATTTCTTCAATAACAATTCTTCAGCTTCGAAAAGCTGATTGTGAAAGTATCAAAATTAAATTGTAAGAAAAAATTTATGAGATTGGTTAGAAAATTAATAAAAAGAAAGTTAAAATTAGCAAAATGAACGTAAATGGAAGCCTAAGGATACTTTTATCATTTTAACAACAAAAACAGGTTTTGTGCCATTTTTTGAGCAAAAATTGAATATTTTGGACCTTTTTTAAATCGTATTTGAAAATGATTTAAAATAAATACGCTTAGCTAATGGTACCCTTCAGATGGTTTTTATTAAGTGCTTGAATTGAACTTATAAAAAAAAATTAATGAAATATATTAAAAAACAACGGAGTTTTTTGTTATTCTAAGGAAATTATGTTATTAGAAAAAGACGCTGTACTAAAATTTGTGCAATTTTGAAAATATGTGAATGTTTTTGGTGTCAAAATAACAGATTTTTTTTTAATTAATTAGGCGAACATTTTCGTTAAAAAAGTACTCTAGTAGGTAGATTTCCGATTCTTGCAAAGGAGCGGAAGAGGCGTGTTCAAAACTAAGTATGCCATAACATAAGTTAGGATTTAAGTCATAAGTGTGCCGAATTTAAGTTAAATCCGTCCAACCGTTAACATTTGTATTCTGGTCAAACAAACAGAAAATTATTTTTATTAATATTGAAGATGGAAGATATATTTCATCAAACAAAGAGCCATCTGTTGAAAGTAACTCGTTTTAGTCAAATTTAGTCTCATATTCAATTTTACGAACAAAAACGATGTGAAATGTAATAGATTTCACAAACCCACTCGGAATGAATAATAGTTATGAATAATAACCTATTGACTATTGAAACAAGTCTGAAATGACAATTCGTATACAAAATTAACAATTTCGATTTTTCTATTGTTTCTTCGAGATCTTCGTAATTATTTTTTTTTTCCTAAATCCCAACAGTATTAAGGCGAACAAAACAAAAAATATTAAAATCGGCCGAACCATTTCCGAGTTTTAGCAAGACTAATGCTCACGCAATTGATTTTTATATATATGGGCATTTCCATCGTAACTCATGCGACATGCGTACGACTTTAAGCTTCGTTTTCTCGGAAATTCATGTAATTAATGTTTTGAAATTTTGTATATACATATGTCTTCGGAGAAGTATTAACTATATGATCTACCAAAATTGTCTTTCCAGTAACAAATTTAGAATAGCAGTGGTAAATATGGGCGTCAAAAAAAGGAAGTGTGTTTTACAGGCAAACTTAGACACTAAAAATTCAGCGAATTTTCCCATATAATTTATTTTTGTTTTCAATTTCATAATAAATCATAATCATAATAAATCCAATTCATTGATGAGCTCTGCTTTTTTAAAAAATATATTCAGTTTTAAAAAAATATTTTTCGTAACTCACCCGACATAACTCACTGGACAAAATTTTCGTTAAGAAAATATGTATTCAAGAAGTGACACCAAGTTTTATTTTATTAAATATGAAATAATACAAAGAAAAAAGTGTTTTCTATTACAGCAACTAAAATATCTTGATTTCAAAAAGTTGAGAATATTAAAAAAAAATCAAACTAAAGGAAATAAAGGTGAAACTTCTATACTAGGGTGGTCGTTATTTACAAGGTTATGTGGATGGTTGTTGATCGGTTCCAAATTTCAAAAAAACTATTCTGTCAATTTTTCAGATTTTTAAATTGAGTCCTGAGTCTCGCTGTTTGTCCATTTGTGATTCTGTTTGGTGAAATAACGAAGACGGACAAAAATATACAGCTGGATGTATGAAAATTGGTACAAATAATACTAAGGGCTATTGTCTAACTGGGAATAAAAATTAGCATAATCGATCAATATTCACGCCTACCTCACATAGAATGATTTAAAATGCTTGTATGGGAGATAGAAAAAAAAATATTATCCGATCAAGCGGATATTTAATCCCAGTCAGACTGTGGCTCTAAGAATTATTCGTACACATTTCATAAAAAAAAAAAAAAACACATTTCATACATCCAGCTTTATATTTTTGGCTGTATTCGTTATTTCAACAAACAAACATAACAAATTATTTAGCTTTGTTATGTTCCAAAATGCCCTTACCGTAACTCACGCGACAGATTTCAACAGAAAATATAATTTAAAAAAATATATTTTAATTTGTTTTAATATCGCCTTTAAAATTAAATCTTAGTTCTTGCTTTAGCCGCAGTAGACCTTATAATTTGAAGTTTTTTTGTACTCACACCAGTCAAAAATTACATATTTTCGTAACTCACGCGACATAAAAAAACAAAATCAAAAATGTACAGTTTTTTCGATACAAGCGCTCTTTTTGAACAGTGCACCAACTACTTAAATGGTGCACTTAAATGGTTGACATTTTTGTGGAAATGTCCATATATAGATTATTATCCTGTTCGAAATAAAATAAGAAAATTATAACAAATATAAATTTTTAGAAGTATTAATTATATAGCTTTCAAATAGAACAATTAGGCATATGTTAAGGGCAAAAAAAAAAGGTTTAATATTGCACAAATTAATCCTTATTTCTTTGTGCTCATGTACGAGAACGTTAAAAAAATTGTGTTTTGTACGCACCCACGAGTGTGTGCGCAAATGAAACGATTGAGACTTATAAGAAAGTTCATGAGTCGTACATTATAATTAATAGCAAACATATAGCTCCCTGATGAATCACAGGAACTTTTATGAATTTAATGAGCTTGCAAAATATCTAAATATAGTAAGCTAAATATAGTCCTAGATGGTTCTTTTGAACTAATTTGGAATTTGAACAAAAATCTATGCTTATTTTGTCGAAATTGATCCCACTGGAATTATAAATTACCCTTAATTATAAATTAACTCGCGTGTGAACACTTGTGTAATTTTCATCTCCCTTCAAATTCTTTTCGTGGAAGAAAACATTTATTAATTTTTGTGATTCGTAATGACTAAGCGAAAAAAATAATTATTTCAAATATCAGTTGCTACATCACAACTCTATTCCAAGGCAATTTTTCTGTTTAAAATTAAAATTTTCTTTATCTTATTACAAGAATTCTTCTCATGATGCATTTTTTTATTTATTTTTTTTTTATTTTCCAGAAGTCATTTTGATATACAAGTCGGGAAGCTATTAAAAAAGACATCCACAACCGTCGGAACTGATACTTAAAAGTTTGATGCTTACAAAAGATCCTTATTAGACTGTGTGCTCGGTATAACCTATCAAAGGCACAAGCAAGATCGAGAATTTAAAAAGCGAGTAAGTTTTGTTCTCTATCAAAATATAATTAATCAATAAAAAGGTTTGTTTCAAAAACATAACTACCCACATTTACTCAAGTCGTTTTTTGAGTTCCATTACTAAAGAGGTTACATCGGTTTCGAAAAGCAAAAAAGCATATTCTTTATTTTATTTATTTATAGCAATAATAAGTACAATAAGAACTATGTTCTTTTAAAGTACGAAATAAGTAATATAATAACAACATATCTTCTCACATTTGTTTTTTAAATATAATGAATGCATTTTTTGTCCAAAGTTTCTAATATATTAACAATATAACTATTATAAAATTTTCATTTCAAAAAGTGAAATTGCATCCAATTTTTCTAAAACTTTTGTTAGAGCCGAGTATAGTTCGTAATTGAACGAAGGTTTTAATTTAATAAAAGGTTTTCGGTTAAATCTACTCTCTTGCTTTGTAATGTCAATGAGATCGATGCATTATTTCTGAGAAATCATGTACGACTTTATAAATAGTTTTTGATATAGCTGTGAAGCTTCCACCGGTCGATCTTCCAATGACCGAATCTTTCAAAGGCACTCTCTCTCTCTAAGAGTAGTACTCCGATTGACGTGAAACTTTGGGAAAATATTCGTGAAATATTGCGTACTGTTAGTAAAAATATTAGTTTTTATATAACAATTTCAACCCCTTAATACCGTACCAACACCAATAGAAAATATTTTGGTTATTACTCGGTAAATTTCAGATCTAATTGAACAATCATATTTTCCATACACATAAATATTTTTTAAATCTAAATAAAGTGGCACAATTTTTAAAATGTTTAAAAATAATACGTTTTCGATTATTGGATATTTTATTTTAAGTTTATCAAATGTATTTTTTATTGTTAATTTTGAATACATTCACTGATTGGTTGTCTATTTAGTTTTCAGGTCGCAAGATTTATGAAAAATGAGTTACAACCAGAAACCTCCAGGACCAAGTGGTAGTAGTGGTACGGGCATTGGGGGTAGCGCCCCAAATGGACCCAATAACCAAACTCCACAGCAAGTTGCCAAGACTTTAGCTGGTATTCAGCAGCAAATGCAAAACTTAGTGCATGGTCAAAATGCTTTGCCTCAATCTACGCCAGCTGATTTGAATGCATTTTTTCAGCAGCAACGCTTTCAAAATATGTTTAAGCAACAACAACAGCAATTACTTCAGCAACATTTTCAACAACAAATACAGCAGCAACAAAGTAAAGATCGTGGAGGAAGTGGAGGTGGAGAACCGTTGGCATTAACGCGCACACCGGCAGCTGCTGAGTTACTTAATAAAACGTATCAGCAACATCATCAACAACAACCAAACGGTAGTTCAGCACCAAATCCAACACTTGCCTCGGTAAACCAGCAAATTCAACAACAGTTGCAGGCATTTCCACCAAATATAATGCAACAGTTGCAAGCATTTCAATATCAAATGCAGCAGCAACAGCAACAGCACCCTCAACAGCAGCAACATCATACACAACCACCTCTACAACCTCTACAACAAGCTCATCAACAAGCTCAGTCTGGACAGCATCAGACACCTCAGCATCAAGCTGTACAACAGCAGCTGCATGGACAAACTCATCAGCAGCAGCAAAAAGCCCTGACAACAGCTGCAGCAGCTCATATGCAACAATTGCAGCAAAGTTTGCAACAGAAATATCTGTCCGCTGCAGCTGCAGCTAACCAACCAACAGTTACAGGCAATAAAATGAGTGCCACACCACCGCCACCTCCCCTGACAAACCAAATAAAACCACCCAGTCTACCGCCAAGCACACAAATAACTCCAGTTCCGCCAGTTACCATTGGCGTTGGATTAGCAAATACATCCACTTCTGTTAATAGCGTTCTGGCAGCGATTTCATCGCTACCAGTTACTTCTGCTTCTAAACAAGTTCCACCCTCCATTTCGCTGGTTCCAGCAAAACAACCAGCCACTTCACCAACGTTTTCGGGCGGACATCAGCAAAACAAATTTGTTGCCGGTACAGCTAGTGGAACAGTTTCAAACAAAACATCACCAATGGTAAGCGCTATTCCTGCGCCCTTCCCTACACATTATCAGAAGCCATCGGCAGCAGCTTCAACTATAGCCGGCGCTAACACTGCATCGCCGTTGAGTCCAACAAAAAGTGCTGTAACCTCAGATAACTTGGCTTCCAAATCACCTCAAACTACGTTGTCTAGTAAGCAACAAATGCAACAACAACCATTACAACAACCACAACAACAACCATTACAACAACCACAACCACAACCACAACAACAACCACAACAACAACCACAACAACAACAACAACCACAACAACAACCGCAAGTTACTTCAACTGCTAGTAATCAAGCTCCAAAACTTGCAGCATCGACACCAACTGTTGCCTCAACATTAAATTCAAGTCAAGTATCAGCCCAAAAGCCAACACAGGTACAACCGCCTGTAGCTTTGAACCAACAAATACAACAACAAAGAACAGAGAATGGTAACAAGAACTCATCAATAGCTGCAACACGTCCAACAGTTAAAGATTCAAAACCGTCTGAGGATCTATCCGCAGCACGTGTTGCTGATAATACTACGGAAGAAACGAAAACAGGAGAAATCGTTACAAAAGAAACTCAGCCAATAATAGTAACAAACAAAATAAAATCACCAATTGAACTTTTGGAAAACACGGCTGAATCTTCCAAAAGTGCAGGTTCTTCTGAAGTTGAAATTATCGCTGTCGAAGTTTCTTCTATCACACACGCAAAAATAGATAAAGAAGCTACGGAGGAAACCAAAGAAAAAATCGTCAAAAAAGTGGACCATAAGGTAATTAAAAAACTCGATACAACAAACTTTAATTTAAATAAAAATTCCAGGTTATGATCTGATTTTTCTGCAGGATTTTTGCTTGCCAAAGCCGAATCAGGTTTCAAGTTGTTCAGATCAGGTCTGACTTTTAAAGTTTTCGTCACTATATCTTTCGTTTTTTTTCGGACGTATTGCGAATTTAGCTTCAACAGCATTCTCCCATCATAGCGGCTGCTATACTTTTACCCTTACATCGTTTTTAAATTTCTGCGATCTTTTGGAAGAATATAACGTTTTAATAAGACTTCGTCAAACAATTCTAAAAAGAATCAATATGATTACAAAAATTGTAAATTTGAAATGACACTATCACATTAAGACCTCTGCCACTCATATATTTCTCCATTACGTTATGCTTAATTATTTTATTGTTTATCATCTTGATTGAAATAATTTTTTTTTTAATTTTAAGAAATTCTAACGATATGATTTAGAAGTATTGAAAAGTTTTGTGTTTTTAAAAATTTCGTAATATACATTTTTTTCGAATAACAATGGATATTTAAAAAATATTTTAAAAACTTTTCTTTAAAAAAATAACCATTTTCAATAATCCTTTCGTATCTCAGTTCAGTATCTCAAATGTTAAAAACGTTTCTGCATATTTCTTTTTGGGATCGTGATAAACTTCGTGCTTGGTTTCCCTGAAGAATCTTTATATTTTACAGAATACATAATGGTAAACAGATAAAGATCTTACTGTTACAAAAGTTTTAGTATAAATAACAAACTTAATCGAAAACGAAGAAATTATACTCCAAAAACCATACGTCGATCAAACTATTTTGTTTTGTAGGATTAATAGTTTTTTATCACTATAAATAATATACGGTTTTAATATCACTAATCGCGAGTGATTTTTTTGGCAGGTTGA
The DNA here is from genome assembly GCA_943735915.1 of Pherbina coryleti. Taxonomy (NCBI): domain Eukaryota; kingdom Metazoa; phylum Arthropoda; class Insecta; order Diptera; family Sciomyzidae; genus Pherbina; species Pherbina coryleti. The sequence continues at coordinate 77,402,793 of OX030951.1, forward strand.
ATTAATATATTAATTTTAAATTCTTAGTATATCCTTTCACAAAAACGCTTTGAATAATAAGAAAATTTCACTAGAAAAAATAATACGAGGGGAGTATATATTTTAGCTTTTAATATTTCCGGTAGAGTAGTTTTAAACTTTGTTGTAATGCTTTTCTATACATGATTTTCAAGAAAATTTCATAAATTACACTGCTCAACAGGAAAAAAAAACAAGGTTCTGACAACGGATTCTGATAGAGGGGAAGAAAAAAATATACGTGTATCGGTGTTTTGAAAGTTTACGTATGAGTCTTTTTGTGAAACATTTTTACCCCTAACTTCTCAATTTATGGGTCTTTTTTGACCCTTTTATGACAAAAGACAAAAAAGACCCATAAAACAAGGATATAACGGGTTAAAATGTTCGACAAAAAAAAATTAGTCATAAAATTCTACTATAAGTTTCTGAATACACACACCAAAGCTGAAAATTCAACTTAAATGCCAGAAATAAGTCAAAACTTAAAATGTGTTTAAGGGTTAATTTCGTATTTTTTCAGAATTAATGCTAAAATGTCACAAAAAACTTGGTTTTAGGGGGTTACTTTTTATCAAAAAAGTGTTTTACTCATTTGACACATCATACTTAGCAATAGCAAGAACCTCATCATTTTATCTCATCTCATTTAACGAACTCCCTCATTTTATTGTACCAAAACGTGTATCGCATCTTATAACTATTGAAAATCAATTAACATTATTTATAGAATCATCATTTTATTTGGAAAGGAAATTCTTTTGCCACCACTGCAAATAAAACTTGGTGTGGTAAAAAACTTTATTAAATGTTTGGACAGAAATGGATCGGCATTCAATTTTTTGAAAACATTGTGGCGAAGCCGCGGACCACTGTGGCCTGCTAGTATGTCAATAAAAATTCATTTTTTGAATTCTCATATCGATTACTTCGAGCATCAATTGTCGACAGAATCCGATGAAAGTAGTGAACGATTTCATCAGACATGTGTGTCTAGTGAAGAACGCTATAAAGACATGAGTATTCTCTTATAGCTGAAATATGCTGAACATTGTTTGATAACTATATAGAATTGCCTAGAGCTAAAAGAAAAATTTAATAAATAACTACTTGTTTAATACCCAAATTTGTACTCATCTTTTTATTTATAGAATTTAACACACATAAACACATGTTAACTTTTGACTTATTTCTAGCACTTAAGTTGAATTTTCAGCTTTGGTTCATTCGGAGACTTATAGTAGAATTATATGACTAATTTTTTTGTCGAACATTTTAACCCGTTATATCCTTGTTTTATGGGTCTTTTTTGCCTTTTGTCATAAAAGGGTAAAAAAAGACCCATAAATTGAGAAGTTAGGGGGTTAAAATGTTTCACAAAAAGATTTCTCGTAGTATTTTACATAAATCCTCAGAACACATTGATTTTGTTGTTCAGTGTTATTTATTGTTCACAAACAAAAAAGATTTTTTAATTTATCTCATTTCCTTTTAAGCAACAATTGATTGAACAATTTTTCTACACTTATACGTACTGATTAATTCAGCATTTTAAAAACTTTAAATCAGAAAAAACAGAATCTTAACTATATAATTCAACATTTGTGCTTGAAGCCGATCTATTCTCTTTGTTCAATTTTACCTCAATTTTTCATCAGCATCAGCAAATTGGAACAAACGTTGCACAGCGTCATCTGAATTAAGAGTTTAATGCATAGACCAAAGAGCATATTAAATTTGGTATAACTACCATTTCCTTGAAATATTTCTTTAATTTTCGAAAAATAATTATTTCTGGCACAATTATTTTGAATATTTAAGTTTTTTTTATATCAGACTGGTAACTGGGAGTTTTCAAAGTCGCTGATTACATAGTGTAAGTCAGAATTTGGACCAGTTTGTGTTCAAAATTTGGATTAGTAATATTTGATTTGAGAATTTTGTAATTCCGACTTCAGATTCGTGATCAGATCTGAAGTCAAAAATCTGAGAGTTATAATTTAGAATTTTTTGGTATGAAAAACTTCTACATGTCAAACTTAAGGAACAAGGAAATTTTAAAATTGTTGGACCCTGCTTTTAAAAATGTTATATTTTTAAGACATACGTTTACTGATATTTGCCGATCTTTTTCAGACAGAGGATCCTATTGCGGAAAAAAATATTGAGGAACATAAGGAAACTTTGGAAAATTCAAATAAAGAAACACCGGAAATACTAAGCAGTGCTAAAACCAATGAAGAAAGGGGACAAAAAATCACTGCTGAAACTGACAAAACTAATGCTACACCATCTACACCTTTAATAGATAATGTCCAAAGGGAATCACCTGTAATCAAAGTAGATAAAGTTGCAGAAATCAATACTATAGAAACTCATGCTACTAAAGAAGGTTCTTCTATTAGTATCATAGCTCAGAACCCTGCATCAGTTGCATCAAAAGATGCTGTTTCTATAAAAGAAACCGACAAGTTGGACAAAGCCGTAGGAAAAAATGTTGAAAGTAAAGAACATTTAAGCATAGATGAGCAAATAATATCAGTTGAAACTCCCAAGGAGAAAGTAACAGAAAAACCAGAAAAGTCTGTCAAAAAAGATGAAAAACAATCTTCGTCAATCGTTGCCGAGGATACATCCCCTGAAAATAAAGTAAAGAAAACTAAAGTAGAAAATATTGGTTTAAAGGAAATCGTTTCCCCGAATGATTTGGCTGCTGTAACAAAGGTTAAATCAATTGAAAATGTTTCTTCGTGTGAAACATCAGTAAGAAAACATGGCCGACAAGTTAGAACACCTAAATCCACTCCTGCTATAGCAGTAACACAAAAAACCGAAAGTCAACCAAAACGATTTTCGCGTGAAGAAAGACGAAACTCTAAGATAAAATCCGAAGTGTATAACGAATCCTCTCCACCGTGTACACCTAATGAGACGCTTTCAAAATCTAATGACCGTAAAAGTCAACGTCATCGACTTAAAACAATTTTATATCAGAGCCCATTGCCCGAACTCGCATACATAACTAAATTATCCGCCAGTGAGGCATCAAATTCACCGAAACCCATGTCGGTTGAAGACAAGCTCATAGTCTTCTATAAAAATGAATATATGGCTGTACGTAACGCCGAAGGCACCTTTTATCTTTGTCAAACAATGCAAAATGTATATCGAACTTCGCCACGTATAAGCATTCGCTGGCTCTCTGAGGATAAGAAAGATAGTAGCATTTTTATACCAGACTTTTATGACCACACTGACATTGAGTGTGTGTTGACTACTGTTGAACTTAAGCGCGTTGAAAAAGGACAACTACGTTTGCCCAATACAGAGAAATCCCGTATTGAGAGTATACTTAAGAAAGCAATTGATGTTGAGAAGGGACTACTGCCGCGTCCAGACATCACCGAGGAGAATCCTGATGGACGTATGTCTTAATTGATATCTTAAATATATATCTCGTTTTCGAATATTCTAATTCTTATTTTTGTTTTAGTTGATATATCCCTCTACAAAGACGAATCTCAAATTGAAAAAAGAACATCAGCAGGTTCAACTCCTTCTTCATCGGGACGTAAGTCCCGACGTAGCGGTGCCGCTGTTAAATCTATGACACCAACTACAGAAAGGAAACGAAAAAGAGGCTTCTCCATTGTCGGCGGAAATAAATCCCCAAACAAAAAGCGGAAAACACTTATAAAGAAAAAGAAATCTATAAAGAAAAATAGCAGTGATGAAGATGTTACTTCGGATGAGGAATCCGATGCTGAATATAAGCCAAATCAAAAGAAGGCGAACACGTCAAGCACTTCAAAATCATCACCTAGGGCTCAACGTTCTCCATTAGCAAAAGCACGAGCCGCTTCCCCCATTACGCCGACATCATCTAAAACGAAAACGCCTGTGCCTCAAACGGTATGTGTAACAAAATATTTTATAATAACTACAAGGAAATAATTTTTTCATTATTTCACTTTTTTACCAAAGAAACCTTAACATATTTTCAAATCTTCTTGAGAATTCAAAAAGCAGATATAAAGAAACATTCTCTATATTAACCCTCTACTGCACAGGAAGCCATATATGGCTTTTCATTTTAAATTTCGAATTTCCAACGGAAATTCAACGTTCTCCATTAGCAAAAGCACGAGCCGCTTCCCCCATTTCGCCGACATCATCTCAATCGAAAAGGCCTGTGCCTCAAACGGTATGTGCAACAAAATATTTTATAATAACTACAGGGAAGTAATTTTTTAATTATTTCACTTTTTTTACCAAAGAAACCTTAACATATTTTCTATATTAACTCTCTACTACACAGGAAGCCATATATGGCTTTTCATTTTAAATTTCGAATTTCCAACGGATATTAGCAGTTACGAAAAAGAACAGTTATTAAAATGCATTAGTAGAAACTTGTGATTAGGTGTCGAATATTGTTGTCACTTTATTTCGCACAGCTGCAAGGAAAATGTCAGTTTAGTTTATCAGTGCGTGTTGTTAGTTTGTAGCTGGAAGGAAACCGAACTTGGTGCGTACAAGAAAAGAGACTTACCTTTTTTAGGAACGGCCAGAGGCGATATCAACAGTAAAATATATGTTTAAAATTAATAAAAGCACTATAAATGGCAGTTATTTTTAAGGTTGAAAAAGCTAGGAATGTATACGAATGCATTTGCATGTATGGCAATTTAGAAAATGCACCTACTTATTCCATTTAAAATAGCAAATATTTTTTTTTAGCTGGATCATAACGCGTGCAGTAGAGGGTTAACTAAAAAAAGGGCAAAATATAAATTTAAAATTTTGTTAACCGTTTTATATGAAAATGTACATCAATGACAGTTGGAGCGACCTTGATTCGTGATGATTTTTGTTTTTGTCTTCATTAATAATGCCGTTTTTTACGTCACTCGTCGTCATCCTCGTTCATGAATAGAGTACATAATGGTTTCATCTTATCTGATGAATACACTGAAGATTAGTGTCTGTTTTCGTTGTGATCCTGGTGATATGTTCAACGACATAATGATCTTTACCTAATACTCTTCTGATTTGGAATTGTCCTTTATATTGTGTTTCAACTTTACGGAAACCTGTGCTAATAGTCTCGTTTTTGAGTAATACCAAATCTCAGATGTTGTATAGACTTGGTCGTGCGTGCTTTATATTAAATCGCTTTTTAGCTTCATTCCGTTGCTCATTTACTTTGATTGCTGCGTAATCTCGTTCTTTTTGCAAATCCATGTCGCAGTAGCTTTTGTTGGTGTGTAAAGCCAATATTAATTTATTCTTGAGTATATCTCTCGGTTTGTATCAATAAAGAAGTTTGTATGGTGTTCGACCGGTTATCTTGTTCTTCATCTGTAGTCCTCGCAGTTGATCATCCCATCGTTTATCTGTTTGCGTCGCTCGCTCAGCACGATCATTTGCTCGTTGCGTTCGAACAGCATTGAGAATGTTTTATACAGTCATGTTCTGCAATCCGATCGAAAATGAGTCGAAATCAAAATTTAAAAACGTGTTCTGCAATTCGTTCGTTTTGGCAAAATCGGATAGAAATTAAATCGAGTTCGAATTTGTGTTCGAATCAGCTGTTTCTTCATGTCATTTATTAATTTATATATATTTCATATTTATTCATTTAAAAAATCAGTACTTAAACAGATAATAATATAAAAACAAAACCAAAAACAATTACATAAAAAAAAATACGTGAAAATAATTTCGTTTTATTCAATGTTTTCCTTCTTTTTCTCTATTTTAAGGCGGATTTCCTTAACTTCCAATTGACGCAACTTTATCTAATTTTTTTCATTAATCGCTTTTTCAAGCTGTAAATATAATGTTTTCTTTGATTCTCATCTCGTTGTTTCATAACTTACGTACAGAAGTACACGAAATCTCATTATCACCTTCGCTTGATGGACAAAGGTGTTCGGCTTCAATATTATCCCCAGCAACTTCTTCATCCATTTCAATAAAAGTCATTTGTTCACCAAAACCAATTGATGTGGAATTGGATATGCCCTCAACTCCCTTTTGCAGTTCACAAATCCGGGCAACAGTTACTCTCTTAAGAAAGGGTGAACTTGTTAAAAGGCCCTCCGCCGCACGTTGGGAAAAATATGAGAAAAACGCTCGCATCGCTTAAAAAAAGCTGTAACGTCTAAACGGTTAGACGTAGAAGCACCAATTTTTGATATTTTATTAAAAAAGCATTAAAGAATTGTTGACGGTTCCTTTTCACTTTTTTTCGCTTTTAAATTTTAGTACCCTACATTTGGAAGTTTAGACTTTTTGCAAGCCTTATAACATATGTAGAAAATTTTTTTTTTTAAGAAACTAATTTTGAATCCTCAAAATATATTTAAAGGAATTATTTTCAACTTGATAAAAATTCCCCTTAACCCTTCAAAGTGTTGTTAATTTTTATTATATTTTCTTCTTTTGCAAAAAAAGATGACTTGAAAGAACCATGAGATTACTCGTGTTCATTTTCGACTCAAGCTCAAATGTGTAAAAATTTTTCTCACCTAAAGAAAATTTGTTTAACATTTTAACGACCAAATAACAAACTCCCAGAATGTATATTCTAGGTATTAGTTAAAAGTAATTCACAGCTTTAAGCTAATAAATATGGTAATAAAATTGTACCCAGTTGGAAAAAATCATGTTTTAACCTTTCGCTTCCTAAATGAATCCTGAAAATTAATTTTTCAGACATTTATAAAGGTATTAAAAAACAATTATAGAAATTTTGATATATAAAACTTCTTTCAACTATCCCATTACCCCTTTTAACCCCTTTTTACCCAATTTTAATAATTTATGCATTATATTTTTCTAATATTTGAGTGAGCCACTCCCACCTTTCCACAAGAAATAGTTTTAAGACTTTCTTTTTACCATATATCAAATATTTTTCCTTATGTTGAATAAAATCCATTTTATAGCTTGTTCATTGAAATGGGAATTAAAGTGGGCGGGCCACTCCCCTTTTTTGGTAAACATTTTGTTCTCACGTTTTATACCTATATAACATTGTTGTAGCTTAAACACAAGCCATGTATAGTGTTTTAACTATATCGGGTAATCGAACGCTTCAGCTTCACTGTATATTCGGTAGTATAGGCATAGTTTAAAGGTCAAATACTCGAAAAGGCGCAAATAGTCGCAACAAAATTTGGTACCACCAGAGATAGGAAAGCTTGAAATGTACGTCCAGAAGATTTTTCGTGGATTTGAGTGGATTTAAAAAAAAATACAGCTTATTAAAAATTGCAAATTTTCAGGAAAAAACCAGAAGGATGCAACAAGAACTCGCTCGCCTTTGGTATAACCCTTTGCCATGTCGGGATATTTTTCCATAAAGGCAATCATCGTGGAAGCTTGATTGGAGTTCTTATGTTTACACCTCAATTGAATTTTGTTTTATTTTACAAGAAAAAAGTTAGAATTTTTAACTAACATTTATTTTTACTATTACTTGACATGTATTTTTATCAAATATTTCTTTTTTTAAGTCATTTCACTTGTGCACTCACACTCGAATTGAAATCGTCAAAAAAATGTAAACAAATCGAATTGCAGAACACGTTAAAACAACGTTCGAAATTTTTTGTCGATTTGAATTTCGATAACGATTAAGATCGAATTGCAGAACACCTTTTGTCGGTTTCAATTTCGATATCGATCCGAATCGAATTGCAGAACATGGCTGATATTGTTTTCCTTGCAGTACCTTTTAAAATTTTTCATTTAACTCATTGCCAAAACATCGTTTCGTTGCCGTATTTTTTACTGCTTTGACTATTGTGAATTTCGTGGCGACTAAAACCAAAATATATTCGTTTCTCTTGTAAGTTCTTGAAAATTGAGTCAGGTGATTGACGTGAACAGTTTTAAACGAAATTTATTCAATTGCGTAGAAGTTATACTCCTTTTTCATCCCTCCAGGACATTTATTGCATGCACATTCTACACACGCTTTTAAGTTAGACTACGTAATTTTTCATTCTAACCCTATCTACCTGTTTCTACAATACAAGGTGGCCGCATTTGTCAAGACAATTCTGCACAACTCGCCATGTTGTACCAAGATCCTTTGGTACAACACACCGTTTCTTCTTATCATCTTTTCGGTCGATAATTTTAAAGTGAAACTTCTTTAGCCGCGTATATGGGTGTAAACTCGATATATTTCCAATGAAACGGAAATGAAAAAAAAATTCGCCGCATATTGAGCATGTCTTTGATATTCATATCAAAAAATTTCAACCTTAAACGAAAAGACAAACACTAACTGCTGCTAAGAAACAGAGTTGTGCATTTTAAGGTATTTTTCAAACTTTTGTGCAGTAATTTCAAATCAAGCCTCAAATCGAAACGAGTACTGTTCGACTAACTAACTGAACCCTAAAAATGGAAGTGTGGAAAAAGGGAGGAGCTAACATCAAAATAACTACAACTTCAATATCGTCTGATAGCGGTAAACCGCTGTGATCGAATTTCGAAGATGCACATGAATTAAAACTATGCCTAAAAAATATGATACGATCTTGGTTAACCTTGATACAGGGTGCATCGAAGCGTGCATTAAGCGTTCTCTCTGTCATAATAAATTCCGGGTAACTTGCTCGGCATAATTGGCAGTATAAGTAGAAACTAAGTAGCTTGAGTGGATCACAGTAAAAAGTCATGCAAAGGCTACTGATGAGTTGGTGCAGCGGCCAACGAAACAGTCTGTATAGTCAAGCTGTGTGATACTCTATACAGAGCCGTTGTTGTTGTTGGTTGTTGATTGTTGATTTCTTTGTCTTCATGTTGTCTTGTCAACATATTATTTTATTTATAAAATTTAATTTATAATATTTTTTTTTAAAACAGCAAGTTCCGTGTTATGTATGCAAAATTAATGTATATTAGTATTTTTATTTTATATATTCGAACCACTAAGACTATATTGTAGAGTAAATCAATTAAACACTAAAAAATCTCTATTTTTTTGGGTTCAAGTTTCACTACTATCGTGCTCAGCGGCCACACACATATTTTTTTTTTAGTAAATATTCTTGGTTCATTGAGTTATCGCCAAGATGAATTTTCTCAACTATCTGTTTTGAAATTTTTGTCTTGAAGCTGCATGCTGAATACTCAATCTCCTTCTGTCTCCGTCTTATTAATTTGCAATGATGCCGTATCTTCGTCACGCGATTCTTCGTTAGATATTCTTTTCAAGACATTTACGTAAGCCGTCCGATTTTCTCACCTAGGTTCAATTACCATATCTAGAATCTCCAATTAACAACGCGCAATTCTTGGTATCAGCTTTATTCTTCATTTTTGTCGTGATAGCATTGCTTTCCGTTACAACTTTAACTTGCTTATCATAAAAATAATATTTAAATGTCTCCAGCGTTTTAACCATTGCCAGAGTTTCTAATTCATAACTTTAAAACTATTGTTCATCTGTGCTCGTAGATCGGCTAAAAAAGTCAACAAGATTTAGTTCGCAGCAGCACAACTGCTAGCCCAATAGCGCTGGCATCAGTATGAACTTCATGGTTCGAGACAAGCTCCTGTTTTAACTAGTTATAACTAGTGACCAATGAAATTGTGTATCCTTGCGCAAAAGATTTTTTAATTGTTCAGATAAATAGTTCATAACCTGAAACAAATTTTCTAAAATATCCCCTTAGATCTAGAAATCGTCGTATATCAGTTGTTGTATTTTGAATCCGGAAGTTTTCTACAGCCGTCCTGACCGAGCCTGAACTGATCCTTTCGGATTTCAAAAATGAACCAGAAAATTTATGGTCTCTTGCAAGAATTTGTACTTTTCAATGTGTAATGTCACATTGGACCCATTAAACGCCCTACAAATTCTTAATTTCGATTTGAAAATTGTATTTCGGAAAAAAAAAAATGAAATGGACACGTGAACATTTTCGGGTGATGATTTTTTTACGATTTTCGACGTGGATTGACAAGAAAAGAATGCATCGATCAATTTAGTTCGACTTTTGTTGATAAAGCACCACACCTAGTGACTGTTAAATGCTGGTGCAATGAGTTCGGGCGCGGTCATCGTTCTCTCCAAGATGAATTTCATGAAGGTCATCCAAGAACGGCTATTGTGGTAGAAAATATCAATGCTGAGCATGAATTGTTTGGAATATACCAGCATATAATTTATCGTGAGATGGAGTCATCCTTGGTTATTAGTGGGACTAGCATGCCTTCTGTTCAAAATTGAATAGGACTGTGCGAATGTAACAACAACAGTTGTCATAAAGCTAATAATTTTTTTTAAGGTTTGTGACACTGTTATATGCTTGGGCGTTAATTTTTTTCGCGATGTGTCACGTAGTTTTTTGCTTATTGCTTTGTGAACAAGTTCACCTCGAGTCTGACCTGCGAATTAAAATAGTGTTTTACCAACGGAATTTCTTTCCGGATGCATTGAAAATATAGCAGAACACCTATGGGGAGTCCGCTCTATCAAGTACGTAGGCATTTAACCCGCATCCATCGGAAATTTCTAGAAACGAAAAGTACGTTGTGCATCAATTTGATGCAGATACAAAAAGACAATATTATTCATTAGAATATTTTCAATTTATTAACTATTCTAGCGCGATAAGTATAAGACTATCTCTAACTGTAGAACTGCTCACTTGTTTATTTTGATATTTTAGGAAGGTAGCCAAAATTCTGAATTTAAATACGCATATTTGTTTTCAATATATGAATGTGTTTCAAGAATTTGCATCAATTTGATGCAAACGATGGATGCGGGTTAAGTGGTACAAATTGTTTAAAGAGTGTCGTACATCAGTTGGCAAATTGCCTCGCCCATCTCGTCCAGCAACATCAATAAACGATGAAGATGTAAAAAAGTAAAGGAAATTGTGCTCGAAAATCGTCGTTTTACACCACGATAATGCACCAGCTCACACATAACGCATTGTACGCGATTATTTGACCAAAAATGTCACTATCGTTTAACACGCACCAATTCGTCAGATATTGGCGTCCGTGGCGTAGTTGGTAAAAGTGCGTGGCCTCTATGTCAACGAACCTGGAGACCCGGGTTCGAACCCCAGCAGCGACAGAAAATTATTTGAATTAAAAATAATTTTTCTGTACGGCCGCCACCTCTCTGCAGACAATGGCAAACCTCAGAGAGTAATCAAAATGCCATGTAAAGCTTCTTGAGAACAAGAACATTCCGTTCATCGCCGTTCGGAGTCGGCGTTAAACCTGTAGCTCCGGGTCTCGGTCAATTGTGTACAAATTTAATAACCGCACAACACAATTGATCATAAGAAGCTAATTCAAAGTCCTTTCAAGGGCTGAAATGGCCAGTTATTATATATATATATATATATATATATATATATATATATATATATATATATATATATATATATATATATATATATATATATATATATATATATATATATATATATATATATATATATATATATAATTCGCCAGATATGACATCGTGTGACTTTTTCCTATTCCCCAAACTAAAATTGTCGCTTCGTGGAAAACATTTTGAGACGATTGAAGTCGTCGAAGAGAATTCGCAGAGGGAGCTAAAGGCCATTCCAAAATCGACCTGCCAAAAATCTTTCAAGAATAGAAAAAAACCTTGGCATATGTGTTTTCCTCCGATGGTGATTATATTGAAGGTGATATTAATATTGAAGAATAATTAAAGGTTGCTGTTTTATTTACACAGTCTGCTTCAATTTTAAACAGAATGACCATTCGATTTTACATGTGAATTTAGGCGTCAAGAAGATTTGTTCCCATTGGATACCCCATAATTTGATTTAGTTTAATGATTTGTTTTTTTTTTTTAATTTTTGTTTAATTTTTTGTTTAATTGCAAAAATGTGTTATTTTTAATTTAAATTCATATAATAAAAAAAATTAATTATTACGAATATACGAATTTAAACATTCGAAAATCTTAGATTATTCGCAAGGATATTAATTTATGATTCCTTATACGGTTATGCATTTTGTGATTTCAAAACTGTACTGTTGGCATACCTGATATCTCAAGCATACATGTCATTACAATTGTCATATTATTTGTCTTATGATCCGAAAATTATTAAAATCAAAACAGAAAAGATTATGATATTCACCCGTCCTCCTGTGCAAGTAATTGGAAAGATAGTTTAGAAACTGGAACCGTCACGGACGTGCAGAGACCTGTATATTAGGCTGTTTTTTTGCTCAATCATGTTTTTAAAGCTTATGGAGTAAAGTTTTTTTGAAATTTTTTTCAGATTTTTTGGAAGAGGGGTAGAGGTCGCGCTAATCGGATTTTCCCTAAATATCAGGCTTTTCGGAGATTTTTTGAATTTCAAGCATAAGTTGGTCAATAACACATTTTTTAAGTTTTTGAGTCATCATTTCGAAAGACAAATATCCAAAATTTACTTTAATATACATATGTATATCAGAAGTGTTGGCAATTTTTAGGGACATTTTGGTGTACTATATTTTGTTTTTTCGTAAAATAATTTTTAAAAATTTTATCAAAATGAAAAAAGTAATTTTGCACTTTGTGGAGTCCGTGGCGTAGTTGGTTAAAGTGCGTGGCCGCTATGTCAACGAACTTTGGAAACCCAGGTTCGAATCCCAGCAGCGACAGAAAATTATTTGAATTTTTCTGTACGGCCGCCACCTCTCTGCAGACAATGGCAAACCTCAGAGAGTAATCAAAATGCCATGTAAAGCTTCTTGAGAATAAGAACATTTCGTTCATCGCCGTTCGGAGTCGGCGTTAAGCCTGTAGGTCCATTTCTCGGTCAATTGTGTACAAACTTAATAACACTCACAACACAATTGATCATAAGAAGCTAGGTCAAAGTCCTTTCAAGGGCTGAAATGGCCAGTTATTTATTTTTATTTATAATTATGCACTTTGAACTATAGTAAAATTTTGAACAGTTTAAAAAAAAAATTCTTGATATAACTCTTGCCGTTCTGAAGTTATAGCCTTTTAAAGCTTTGCAACCGTTGGTTGAATCGTTAAATCGTTGGTTGGTGCATCGATTATGAAATTGCTAAAAATATGCAACGTGTAAACCTGCCCTTTCAAACAGCTGGGAAAAGCATGCAAGGTGTTTATATTAGAGCCCTGCATGAGTATTATTTTTGCATACTCAAATACATTCGTTTGCTGTCGGATAAAAAGCTTACTCTTACATTTTTTCCAAAGCTCTCGTATGTAAACATACTCTCACTCTATTTTATGCGAGAGTAACAATACACGGCTGAATTTATAACAGCAAGACCAGCTTCTTGCAATAAAAAGTAACGCAAAAACTATGTACACTGAATATGAATACACATACACTGAATATTTTGCGCATTATTTTGTTATGAGCAAGAATCTTTTGTTTTACGAGTGACTTTCAATGGGATAATAATGCTTTTTTTCATTGTTTTCCAGTACGATTAGTGAAGTATTAAAGAAATAAAACTTTTTGAACAAGAATTAATTGTTTTCATTGGAGTTTGTGATGCGTTTTCCTAAAATTATTATTATAAAGCTATGATTAATGTAATAAATAAAAAGTATAGTACTAAAAAAAGATACAGTAGTTTCGACTATGTCGTAATACAAGACGTAGAATTATTCAATTCGCTTTTGATGACATCTTTTTTAAAAATATTTATTCCATACACCTGAGGATATGACCTTTAAGAGAGTGCCGGAGAGGGTTAATATGTATCACCAACCCCCATTACTTTTGCAAAAGGAACATTTTTGCCTTTGACACCTATTCCCTCCGACCACTCCTTAGGGGCGCTCCCATACAAATTTTATGCTTTTGTCGATAAAACCGGAAACTGCCCATAAATAGGTAGAAAACTTAAACAAGCATACAAAATTTGTTCAATGCTATCAAGTTCAACAACCCATGTGTCAAAATTTCACTCTCGATAATATGCTCGGATATTTAATTGGCTGCGTTTGACATTTCATTAACAGATTCTGTTAAAAAAGCATGCCCCTCAAAATTACTCAGTATTACTGGGCTACGCGAGTCTGTTAAAAACAACATGCCCCCAAAAGTATGCTTTTTTTTAATTATAAGATTTATGTCTTCACGCTAGATGGCGCTGTCTTCGACGTCGAAAAAACCGGAAGCCGTCGATAAATAGGTAGCAAGTTTAAGCAAACAAAAACATCAAATGTTGGCTTTATATTTCATGTAATTGTGTAAAATTGATATAAGTTAGACAGTTCTAACATGAATTTTTGTCGCATTGAGGATCAAGCAGACCAACAAGTGCTAAGATCAACATTGTACGATTAGTACTTTAGGCCCACCAAAGGCTCAAAAAGTAATGTAAATACCGACACCTGATCACTATCAACCACCCTACTTACCTCCGAGAACGACGTATTCTACGTCAAAAAAATTAAAAAATAAGTTCATGAGTAAAATTAAAAAAAAAGATACAGTAGTTTCGACTATGTCGTAACACAAGACGTAGAATTAGTCAATTCGCTTTTGATGACATCTTTTTTAAAAACTATTTAGCAAAATATTTATTCCATACACCTGAGCATATGACATTTAAAAGAGTGCCGGAGAGGGTTAATTTGTATGACCGAACCCCATTACTTTTGCAAAAGGAACATTTTTGTTCCTCCGAACCCTCCGATCACTCCTTAGGGGAGCTTCCTTACAAATATCATGGTTTTTGTATATTTATTCCATACACCTGAGCATATGACCTTTAAGAGAGTGCCGGAAAGGGTTCATAGGTAGGACTGACCCCCATTATTTTTGCGAAAGGATCATTTTTGCCTTCGACACCTATTCTCTCCGACCACTCCTTAGGGGGGCTCCCATACAAATTTTATGGTTTTTGTGCCGGAAAGGGTTAATATGTATGACTGACCCCCATTAATTTTGCAAAAGGAGCATTTTTTTTCTTTGACACCTATTGCCTCCGACCACTCCTTAGGGGGCCCCCATACAAATTTTATGGTTTTTGCTTATTTATTCCATACACCTGAGCATATGACCTTTCAAAGAGTGCCGGAAAGGGTTAATATGTATCACCGACCCACATTATTTTTGCAAAAGGAACATTTTTGCCTTTGACACCTATTCCCTCCAACCACTCCTTAGGGGGGCTCCCATACAAATTTTATTGTGTTTGTGCCGGAAAGGGTTAAGATGTATCACCGACCCCCATTACTTTTGCAAAAGGAACATTTTTGCCTTTAACACCTATTTCCTCCGACCACTCCTTAGGGGGGCTCCCATACAAATTTTATGGTTTTTGTTTATTTATTCCATACACCTGAGCATATGACCTTTAAGAGAGTGCCGAAGAGGGTTAATATTTTTGACTGACCCCCATTACTTTTGCAAAAGGAACATTTTTGCCTTTCACACCTATTCCCTCCGACCACTCCTTAGGTGGGCTCCCATACAAATTTTATGGTTTTGTCGATAATACCGGAAACTGTCGATAAATAGGTAGCAAGTTTTAGCAAAAAAAAACATCAAATGTTGGCTTTATATTTCATGTAATTGTGTAAAATTTATATAAGTTAGAGAGTTCTAACATGAATTTTTGTCGCATTGAGGATCAAGCAGACCAACAAGTGCTAACATCAACATTGTACGATCAGTACTTTAGGCCCACCAAAGGCTCAAAAAGTAATGTAAATACCGACACCTGATCACTATCAACCACCCTACTTACCTCCGAGAATGACGTATTCTACGTCAAAATAATGTGTGTGGCTGCCACGCACGGTAGAAGTGAAACCTTCAGAAAACTAAACTCTGAGAGAATGAGGCGAATGCTGTATTAAGAGTGAGATAATTATAGGTTTTATTGATTATAATATTGTTACCAAGTTTAAAATTAATTTTATTTTACATTTTATTATTCAAACACAATTTTTTTTCAATTCTTCAAATGACACGAGTGGCTTATGATAACTTAAATATGAAATAAATACTTTGGTTTGGATTTGATCAATATATCTTTGTAATATAGCGTCTATCACTGTTTTGATCTTATAGTCGGTTCAGTGCAACTGTTGCACATTTTTAAATTTAATTTGGTATTGAGAAACTCAATCAAAGGAAGTGCTATATCCAATGCAAAGTTCACTCGGAAGGGCCGGAGAGGGTTAATATGTATCACCGACCCCCATTACTTTTGCAAAAGGGACATTTTTGCCTTTGACACCTATTCTCTCCGACCACTCCTTAGGGGGTCTCCCATACAAATTTTATGATTTTTGTATATTTTTTCCATACACCTGAACAGATAACCTTTAAAGAAGGACCGGAGAGGGTTAATATATGTGACCGACCCCAATAATTTTGCAAAAGAAAAATGTTTGCCTTTCACACCTATTCTCTCTGAATACTCCTTAGAGGGGCTCCCATACAAATTTTATGATTTTTGTATATTTTTTCCATACACCTGAACAGATGACCTTTAAGGAAGTGCCGGAGAGGGTTAATATGTGTGACCGACCCCCCATTACTTTTGCAAAAGGAACATTTTTGCCTTTGACACCTATACTCTCCGACCACTTCTTACGGGGGATCCCATACAAAAACGTATCAAAGTTCCTTTTTCGTGTGATTTTTTCGTTTTATCGAGTGTCAATTCACAACGGTGCTAAAGAAGTTTCACTTAAAAAAAAAAATAAAAAAAATAAAAAAATAAGTCGCCTGTCCTACCTCCTTTGTTTAACAACACCGGTTTGGTTAAACGCTACGCATCAATCAACTACAGAACAGAAACAAAAATAACGCAAAGCTTTCATAGTTCAGATCAGTGCTTGAAGTGTATGTGAGAGTATATTATGCGAGTACACCGAATAGAAACAAAAATAACGCAAACCTCTCAAAGTTCAGATCAGTGCTTACAGTGTTTGTGAGAGAACAGATAAGGTATAAGCAGTGAAGCTCGTGCGGAGATTTTCTCTTCACTACACGACCTGTTGTTTAACTTTTATTCAGTTACAGTGTAGTCTTTAGCAGTGAAGCAGAGTGTATTCGCTTTGCGATTATACTCATGCAGGGCTCTAGTTTATATACTCTAATTATGAGCTGGTCGAGTAATTAAAAAACAAACATTGCAACCAGTCGCGGATCTACATACGTACTAAAAAGGCTTTAGACATGGTGAACTTTTCGTATGGGAATAACGAAAATAATCCCTAAAAACGGTTTCAGCCCCCCTTGGGCTACAAAACTGCTTTAATTCCAGCTTATTAGAATAGATTTACACCTTGCATGCTTTCTCCTAGCTGTTTAAATGGGCAGGTTTACACGTTGCATATTTTTAGCAATTTCATAGTCGATGCACCAACCAACGATTCAACCAACGGTTACAAAGCTTTAAATTGTTCAAAATTTTACTATAGTTTAAAATACCAAAATATCCAAAAAAATTGCCAACACTTCTGATATATGTACATTAAAGTAAATTTTGGATATTTGTCTTTCGAATTGATGACTCAAAAACTTAAAAAATGTCTGTTATTGACCAACTTATGCTTGAAATTCAAAAAATCTCCGAAAAGCCTGATTTTTAGGAAAACTCCTATTAGCGCGACCAAAAAATTTGAAAAAAATCTCAAAAATACTTGATACCCTATAATCTTTCAAACAAAGGCTGAGCAACTATGAAATTCGAAAAAAATTTTCATTTGGGACACCCTACTGTACATCATCGTCAAAATAATATATAACTGCTGCATATGAAAGTGTGTTAGATCTCTGCAAAATTGAAGCCAGCTGGCCATTCAAACGCAGGAGATACGTGTAATGGGTGCTGAAACAGCAGACTGTTAGCGACGATTTTTCAAACAAAATGTTCTTCTCTACTCGATGTGTACATCAATAAGCAAAATTGTCATCAAATGGTTTAAGAGGCCGTTACCACAAAAAATCAGTGTGTGTGATGCACATTATGGGTTGGGTCGTATTTTCTAGAAAATAATGATAGTGTGACAGTTACCTTCAATGCGGTTTGGTCTGACTTGGACGATATGATGTGGTTCCAACAAGACGGCATCTCAAGCAACACAGCACGACCGACAATGGCATTATTGTACGATTAGTTTCCAGGACGGAATATTTTACGTTTCATGCATATTTCATACATAATGTCAAGCTTCAAACTAACGAAAGATAAATATCTTCAAGAATTAATATATTGAAAACAAATTTTTTTGAGCTCTAGGCCAATCATGTTGACAACAAGACAATATGAAGAACAAAGAAGGCAACAACCAACAACAACAACAACGGCTCAAGAATTAATTTTAATTGTCTATTATTTTTGTTACCATAACATTGATGACCCTGTTTAATATTATTTTGAAAAGACCATCAATTTTGGTCGACTGAATATAAGTAGTTTGAAGACTCCTGATATTTTAATCTAATCTATTTTTTGTTTTAGAGCTCATCAAATAAGTCATCGACAAACAATCGCATTGATAGGGCGAATAAGCGTAAATCAGCATTGGAAATACCACCTGAAGTCTCGACACCAACTCCTGCCAAAAAGCTTGGAGCATTCAATGCTGCAAAAGCGACGATGTTAAAAAGCAAAGGTTAGTGTTTATAATATCGACCCCCCTCCCCCCATCAAATTTTTATCAAGTAATATTTCACAGCCGATTTGATAATTTTTATAAAAAATTCTATTAGTATACTTGTCTCACCGATATGTCGTATGATTTCATTACTTCATATTTTATAACTTTATATTTATGGTCTGGCAACTCCAACCGAAATGTCAATTTATCGAATTCTTACTTAGTTTAGTCTTTTCTCTATAACAAGATAGATTCGGTCGCGTAGTTTGAATAAGGACGGTTGAAATAAATACAGGGTTTTCCAATAGGGATTTGACAACTTTGAATTAAATTTCTGAACGCACCCTTTCACTAATCATCGAACTGTCACTGTCAATTTATTCAGTAAACTCAACCTTTTCATCATGGTAAAGTACACTTATAAAAATTTACAACCGACATTCGGAGTCGGTGATCGAAAGATTAAGAGCGTTAACTACAATTTTCGGTCGTAATTCTCGCCCTAGTAGACGGACAATAACAAGTTTAGTTCAAAAATTTGAGTCTACATATTCGTTGTGTGATGTTGCCGTGCCAGTGAGACAACGGGTTGGTCGAAGTGTCGAAAATATCGCTGCCGTTCAGGCGTCCGTAGCAAACGATACAAAAAAGTCAATTCCACGGCGTTCTCAAGAATTGGGCATTTCCCAGACCACTTTATGGCGAATTTTGCGTAAGGATCTTGGTTTACACCCATACAAGATCAAGCTGACTCAAGAATCGAAGCCGATAGACTATTTGAAGCGACGTACGTTCTCCGATTGGGCTCTGGAAAAGATGCGCAAAGATGATGAAATTCATCGCAAAATCATTTTCAGTGACGAAGCTCATTTTTGGCTCAATGGGTTCGCCAATAAGCAAAATATGCGTTATTGGTCGGGTGCAAATCCACATGTGTTTCATGAATGACCACTTCATCCACAAAAAATAACTGTTTGGTGCGGTTTGCATGCCGACAAACCTCATTGGACCATATTTTTTCGTCGACGATAACTATCGTAACGTTACTCTGAATGGCCATCGTTATCGCGCCATGATTACCGATTATTTTTGGCCCGAATTGGAAGATATGGACTTGGACGACATGTGGTTCCAACAGGACGGTGCCAAGAAGAGTAAGTTTGATGAGCGTGTTATCTCAAGAAATGGGCAAGTCGATTGGCCGACTCGTTCGTGCGATTTAACGCCTCTAGACTATTTTCTTTGTGGCTACGTCAAGCCATTGGTCTATGCCAATAAGCCAACGACGTTGGAAGAGCTCAGAGCCAACATTGAACGCGAAATAGCGGTCGTTTCGGACGAAATTTGTGGTCATCGAGTTCCATTTATAAATGTTTTGATTGTACTTCAAGCCGATAATAAAGTTTTTGAAATATCTCAAATGATTTGCGTTTTATTTAAAAAAAAAAGTTGTCAAGTCCTTAATTGAACACCCTTTAAAACCTTGAGATCCAGAATAAACTTATAATTTAAAATTAACTCTGGCTTAACAATTTATTTATTTATTTATTTATTTGATTGGTTCTTTTGTAATAAATAAGCCCTATTGGCCAATGAACATATTACAAAGCGTATTGAATTCGAGTAAACTTCAAAGCTAAAAGAAAAAAAGTTTTAATGTACCTAATAACACAAAATGGTTTCCCTAATAACAAAGAAGAACTAATTTGGAATCTCATAGTCTAGAAGTCCCAAAATGAACAGTGACAATTTTTTTTTTTTTTTTTTTTTTGAGAAAATAAAACAAAAATAGATGACCTGTCATTTTAGTTATTAATAAGTTTGCTCTTGAAAGTCTTTGGTGTTACTGAGAAAGTACGCAAGTTAGCAGGTAACTTATTCCAGCAGCGTGCCGTTCGTACTAGAAATGATCGTTCATATGTTGCTGATGATATTTTTGGTATGAGAATCTGTTTATTACGAGTAGAACGACTGAAACTAAACTTGCTCACCATGTAGCGTGCAGCGCTAGCTTTCATAAGTTTGTAGAACGAATACAAGCCTGATGTTTATAAAACTACGAAAAGAGCTTTTCAAAAATTTTTGAACATACATAGATACATGATCCCGTTTTTTTAGTCCATACACAAAGCGGACAATATTATTAACAATAAGTTCAAGACGTTTAATGTTATATGCCAGCGTGCCAGAGTAGACTTCGAGGCAGTACGTAACACAAGACATGAGTAGTGCATGGCCTAAAGTGTATTTCACTTTTAACGGCAAGTATAAATTAGTGCAATAGAGTTTTCTTAAGGTAAAGCCAACTTTAGAGCTAAGTGCATTTATGTGCGACTCGAAAGTTAATTGACTATCAAGCATTACACCAAGACATTTCATTTTTTCAACAAAATAAATTGGCACACCATTCAGTGTAATGTTTAACTCACTTGTACCAGACCTTGATGGATCGAACTCGACACATTTGGTTTTAGAGGGATTGATACTCAAGAAATTTTCGGACATCCACGAGGATACGAGTGAAAGATAATAGTTTGCAGAGGATTCAAGTACATCTAGATACTGAGCATGATTCGAGAACAATAGTTGAATATCATCAGCGTAGATGAATGGTTTACATGTACCAGTATCGATTACTCCGACTAAATCATTAATGTATGGCATAAACAAGAGTGGGCCGAGCTCAGAGCCCTGTGGGACACCAGAAACAATATTTAGTAGACTAGACTCAAATCCATTAGAAGAGACAAATTGTTGACGTCTACTCAAGTAGGATGACATAAGCATGCACGAGGGATCGGAAAAATTAAATTTTTCTTTCAGTTTTTTAATAAGATTGTCATGATCAATGCTGTCAAACGCTTTTGAAAGGTCCAATGAGACGAGCACGCTTATTTTATTTGAATTAATATTTTCGCGAATAGTATCAGTAAGACCTAGTAGCAGCGTAGCGGTAGAGTGGCTGTTCCTGAACCCAGACTGGCAGTCAGCGACAAGGCCCATACGATTTGTATATTCCATGATTTGAATTTTTATAAGATTTTCTACGACTTTGGATAGTGATGGCAATATACTAATCGGACGGAGATTATCTAATGATGGAGACGAGCCCTTTTTAGGCACAGGTACAACTCTAGCTACTTTCCAGGCTAACGGGAATGTTGAGGTAGTTAAGATATTATTAACGACAAATAGCAGGTGTCTTAGTACATAAGGCAAGATAGTTTTTATGAATTTAATGGGTAGGTTGTCATTGCCAACAGCATTTGATTTTATATTGTAGATAGCTTCAATAAGCTCATTCTCTGAGACATTTCTGAAGTAAAAGCTATCCCGCTGATCAAGCTGAGCATTGACTGCCACTGGATTAGCAGGTCTAGCTATTTGGTTATTTATAAAGTGCTCATTGACCTCGTTTACATCAAACTCGCCACCAGATGAATCAGAGCTAGAGTATCCTGTATTTCTCAATGTTTTCCATATTTGTTTCGAGCCCAGACCCTCAAGGTACGGCATCCTACTTCTCTTTTCTTCCTACGTATAATTGTTTTAGCTCGGTTACGGAGCTTACAGAATATTTTCCAGTTACCTACAGATTTATTTTCTAAATATGCCTTAAAAGCCAAGTCTCGGAGTGATTTGGCATAGACTACCTCTCTTGAAGTCATTTCTATATCATTTCTGGATTTTATTTTAAATCTGGTAATTGGAACAAGGGAAAAAGCAGTGAGCAAAGCATTATTCAAGACATACAATTGGTGATCAACGTCGTTTGTTAGGTACAGATCAGCGAAATCAACATTAGCCAAAAAGTAACTAAGTAGGCCATGGTCAATAGCGCTATAATTGCGGTATTCGCCTTACTTTTTTTCACGGGTAACAGGAAAACCATAGAGAAACCATAGTTAGTAGGTACAGTACATTAGGATAATAAACCATAAAAATCTTAAAAATATTAAACAAAATTCCAAAGTGTTGTGATACATATCAAATCTCATTTTAAATTTTAATTATTACTTAAATTTATATTTCGAAGTTGACCAATGGAAATTTAATGGAGTAAAGAGAAAAAAAGGAAAAGAAAGAAAATAATAGCAATTTTATAATTACGTTATTTAAAAACCATGTTAAGACAAATTACTTGATTAAGATATGAAAAAGAAAGAAAAACTGCCGTGATATGTAGGCAAGGAGAGTCCTAGTCATCGCCGCGAACATAGTTTGAAGATTCAATAACATCATCGCATAGTGCTGAGCATTTTTGTATATTACACCTCATTTCATTACCATCAGCAAGAGTGATCTTACAAGTTGGGATATCAGTATTCGTACTTTAAATCTTAAGATCTTCTTATCACGCAATAGTTTACGGCAGAGATAATTCAGCTTACTAGCAACAGGAGTGTGATGATCGTTAAGATACACTCGTGACTGCAACTCCCCGCCAATAACGTCGCATAGCTTTAAACTCCTAGTCTTAAAATATCCTTTCATGACGCTGTCTCTGAGTCGAACATTATTGAACTTAACTAGAATTGACTTCTTGTTTTGTATATATAAGCATTGCTGAATATCATTGTCGCTATAGGATAGATCAAAGAATTTAGCAATAGCATGGACTGGATCATAAATATTATCCAATCCCGAAGGTAAGCCAGTAATCATAATATCATCGCGGTTTAGTTTCCGCTGCAGCGTGTTTTGTATCATTCTCAAGGTCTTTGATTTTGCTGCTTACCACTTCATCAACGCGTTCAATCCTTCTATTACAACGCAGAATATCAGATTTCATATCCTTCAGCTTAGCAGTCCACTCCAACTTAATTTCATCAATAAGGGTAGAGCAGTGTTTCCTCATTTCAGCCATGCCCTCTCGAAGCTCAGCGCGAACCATAGAGACAATACCATCATTGGATAGGGGATTGGATTTGCACTCTTCACAAGTCCAAGATATAGATCGATTCTTTAGCAAAAAGGCGTGTTGCTCCGGAGTAATGTTGACTCATGAGATATGGACAGCTTGGAAGTTGCTTACCAACATTTTTGTTGCATTCGCCACAGTTCGATGATTTCGCTGGCGCCATATTGTAAGAGTTAGAACACCTGCAGCAGCAACAGCTAATAGGTACAGACAAAGCAGCAACAACAACACTCAGCAAAGATGACACAGCACGTGCATAAAATTAATGCACTTTTAGTCTATTAAATCCTTTTTGGTTACTTTTGAAACTTTTCACGTATATCGATGATTTTATTAGGATTAAGTAACGCAATAATTATAAGTTTTAGCTGATTATTTGGTATAAGGCGCCATATTACATGTTACTCAGTTCAATGTAGGCAGAGCAGCAACAACAAAATTAAAGATGGCACAACATGTGCATGTAATAAAGGCACTTTTAGTTTATAAGAATAATGCTCATTATTTTACTTTTCTTTTGTGCACTTTTATTGAATACCGATGGCAGAGTGTTTTATTGGGTTTTTAAATACGCAGAAGTAAAAAAGTTTAGCCAATTATTAGTTATAGACATTAAATTTGACCGACGACAGAATATCAAGTACTACTCGAACACAGAGTTGCCATATTTATTCAATTTATTTAGAAATTGATATGACACGTGTGTGTTAAACAAACAACAGTAACATAAGGCAATACACAGCTATAGGTAAAATTAGATGTAAAAACGGAGGATTAATACAGAGATTTTGTAACTTTTATATAAAGAATGTTTAGATTTGTTTCTTGGCAGTGCAAGTTTGTAGAACTGCACTTTACCTATAAAAATGAAATACACTAACGTCAAAAAAGTAATACTTACATTTAAAAAAAAATAAAAGTAAAACACCAAAATTAATAAAATGGACAAATCTTTTTTATAAAATAGGAGAAGAAAGAAATATAATCAAGACCTAAAAATTTTAATTGCCAGTCCACTGCGACTATGATTTTTTTCCATATTATTGCACATTGCATAATCTCTTTTGCATGCGATTTACAAAAATTTATGATTTTTTCCCTTATTTAATTTAAAACCAAAATTATGTTATCGGCATAGGTTTGGTATCAGACACAACAAGCCAAATTAACGAATCGGCATCAATAGTAACTGCCGATTCTTTGTTCACACTTTTTAGTTTTATGCACCATAAAAGTTAAATATTTTGTCAACTAAACCAGAAAAAAAAATTTTAAGTGAAGGAAGAAAGAAAGAAACGTTAGTATGAATAGCCGATGAATATGATATGCAAACTTTGGAATTCATACTTTATTTTGAATCTACTTTATAAAAAATAAAACTAAAGCAACGTGGTATATAACAGGTTATAACTAAAAATCTGCACTAATTTGCATTGGTTGCAGGTTCAACATGGTTTGGTTTGCCAGGAAGTCATTGCTTAATTAAATGATTCATTGCATCATCTTTTTATCATATGATTCATGGCAGCGTACTTGTATCATTAGTCCTTAAAATGTCTTCGCAGCTTCAACATCTCCGCGAGCGTATTGTAAATTTTATCAGCAGCATTTAGAGAAGGGGAAAAAAGTCACATGCGGACATTTTATGGCGAAGGGATTGTCAAAAAGGGTGATATTATCTATCCTGAGTACCTTAACAAATTGATAGGCAACCTCGTTCCGAAAGAAAACCGATTATTATGGCTAAAACAAACATTAAAAAGTTTATAACTGCTTTTAACAACAAAGATGGCATAAGTCGAAACGAAACCATTCAAAAATTAAAATACTCCAAGCTATTTATTTTATACTGAAGAGCAAATTCAATAAGTTAAATTTCAATTTCGGTGCATGGTCAAAAATTACTATAGAAAATCGTTCATTTTTCACTAAGTACACCAAAAATGTCAGGAAACGGTACATTTCAAACAAATCACAAATCTTCAACTCTCCTGATGTAAAATATAATTACAAGAAAAAGTTTGAACAAAAAGTTTTGATTTATATGGCTGTCTCTGACATAGGAATTTCGAGCCATATTTCCAGACAAGTGGACTGATCATATATATAGTGATCTATCAAAATTATTCCTTGACCCTTTGACGACCATTGGGACACCGGTGACCCTTTTACTTTCGAATTTTTCCTGGAAAAACTATGCAAACGATTTTTCTTTACAAGGTATCATTCAACAGGGAATGAATGTGGCTTTCAGAAAGTGCTTAATTTTCAAGGGTAGATTCATCCTTGCCTACCAGACCACCCCAGAGTCGAAAAATCTTTACTTTTTCTCGCCGTTCTTCTTGATGCAATATTTTGGGGTAAGGAGGAGATATAGGTAAAAAAATTTTGGTGAAGTTGCGGGCAACGGCTTTTTTACAAAAAAAAAGCAAAAAAGATAGTCCACTTGGGCTATCCACGCGACCACCAAATCTGACGGGACCTATATGTCCCAATTGTCGCCAACGGTAAAAATCTAAGACGTATTTACTTTTGTTGAAAAGTTTATTAATTTGAAATAAAATTAAATTTGATTTCATTTTTTGATCAATGCATTGAATCTTCATTTTCTTATGATGAAATTTATAACTTCAAATTTCGATCATTGGTCATTCCATCATTGGTGAAGCAAAATGGTTTTTGCGCAAGGCACAAATATTGTTTTTTTATTTAACTTAATTTAATTTGAGCGCTTACAAGAATAAACTTATAGTTAAGCGCCGATAACATATTTGGCAATAAAATCAACTGAATGTCAGATGTAAAACATAATTTTATATAAAAAATTAAAAATTAAAATTACAAATTTGAATTAAAAAAAAAACCATTAACAATTTGGTAAAATTGAAACAAAGATATTAATTTGAATTTATGAAAAATATTAATAAAGGAAAAAAAAGAAAAAAAAAATAAGAAGTAAATGAAGTAGAAAATACAATAAATATATTAAGAAATTATAAAGGGGAAAAGAGAATAGATTGTTAAAGAGAAGACAAATAATCTGATAGCTTAGATTTAAACACGGTTGCATTGCAAATACGCTGTAAATAGGATGGAAGCGAGTTCCAAAGACGTATTGAATTAACGAAGAACTGCCGTTTCGACGCTAAGCAGGCATGTCTAGGTTGAACTAAATTGTTACCACGCTGCGATCTTCGAAATTTTAATTTTTCGTATAAATAAAGAGGTTCCTTAGTAACGATAATTTTATGCAAAAAGACTAACGCCTTCATGTCCAAAACCTGGTCAAAAGACATACTGAATATCTGTTTTGTGTACTGTGATATGCGGTCTGTTCTTTTAAGTCCAAAGACATAACGAGCGATATTGTTATAAGCAACGTTCAGCTTGCGTTTACTTGTAGCATCACAGTAAGCGAAAATTTCAGATCCGTACAGTAAAGTGGGTACGAGATACGTTTTTGTCAGTAGCATTCTTATATTAAAGGGGATAAAATATTGTGTAGCCCACAGACTACGTAGCATGCCATATATTTTCCCTACAGTAATATTGACGTGATTCGTCCAATCTAAAGTACTATTGAAGGTGATATCCAGATTTTTTGCTGATTTTACAACTTCAATACATGTTCCATTTAGTATGACTTCTGGTAGGGTCGAGCTGAGATTTGGTTTTCTGGCAATAACTAGACATTTCGACTTATTAGGGTTAAGGCATAAACCATTAGCAGATGCCCAATCATTAATTTTACGCAAATTTTCGTTCAAACTTGCAACACATGAGTGAATATCAGACTTGCGACAGCTAGTATACAATTGCACATTATCAGCGTACATTTGGATGCCACAACGGTGCAGAACAGAAGGTAAGTCATTAATGTAGACCGAAAATAAAAGCGGACCCATTATAGATCCCTGAGGTACGCCACGGTTCACGCTTAAAAATTTTGAGGTCGCGCTGCCGATATTCACTGCTTGTTTTCTATTAGCAAGATATGAGCTCATTAGTCGGGTGGCAGTTGCGCAAAAATTAAACATGTTCGACAATTTTGAACATAAAATTTGGTGATCGACCGTGTCGAAAACTTTGAAGTGATCAAGGAGAATCAAGAAAGTAACTTCATTTCGATCAAGATTATTTCTAATTTTGTCAGTCACGTCTAGTAGGTAGTTACACAACTGTATTTTGGTCGGAAACCGGATTGTCTGTCAGTTAAAAGTTTATTACACATAAAAAATTTGTTTGTCTGTTTGTACATAAGAGATTCAAAAACTTTAGATAAGTATGGCAAAATAGCGATGGGACGATAGTCGTTTCCAGTTTTAGGAATGGGAATAATTTTGGCTTTTTTTCAAATTGCGGGGAATTCTGATTTGGTAATAATTGTGTTGAAGATGTGCTTAATGAAAGGTAGCAGTGCGGGCAGGAGTAATTTTAAAAACTTAGGATGAATTCCATCGACACCGACAGCATTTGACTTGACCTCTAAGCAACTTCGCACTATTTCGCCATATTCAACGCATTGGAAGCTAAAAGAAGAGTTCGAGCTAGGATTTCTTTGTGAGTAATGACAAAAATTTCCATTTGGCAACGGCATGGGAATATCAATAAATTTATTATTTAGGTCTTCAACATCTACGCTTGTATCAGCGGACGGAGAACTTCCACCGACTCCTATTTGCCGAATTATGCTCCACTTCCTTTTGCAGTCTACAGCCGAACTAAATTTATTTTCGAAGTAAACTTGGCAACCTTCACCGCCCTAACTACATTTTTTCTGCATATTCGGAAGAGATTATAACGTTCCGATGTTTTCAGACGTTTCCATTTGTTGTAAGCTACATCACGTTTCTTGATAAGAATTTTAATCGAACTTGAAAACCAAGGCCTTTCGTGATATTTAATTACTTTAGTCTTAAGTGGGACGCATTTTTCAAATAAAGCATTGACATTACGTTGCAAGAATTATACCTGGTCATTTACTGATAACATGGAGAAAATTTCTGTCCAGTCGACAAGATTTAGCTCTACCTGGAGCGAATTGTCAGTTATTTTTTGTTCAGGTACATGAAGCTGGAAATCATAGCAAAGGAAAATAAGGTCATGCTTGGAAAAACCGGGAGCGGAAAGTTGATCATAGAGTAAGACTTTATTACGATCACCAACAAAAAAGAGGTCTAGCAAAGTATTTCGACTTTCGGTGAATAGTTAGGCGATGTAAGACCAAGAGCACACATGTCCTCAGCTAAATGTGTTTCTACCAGTAGATCACTATTGAAATCACCACATATTACAATATCATCATAAGAATTTGCTACAGACTCTATTTTCTGAAATAAGTTTTGTGTATTGATGTTACGATTGGGCCTATAGACTGAACCAACAAGCAATTTCTTAAATTCATAAATTACCTCAACAAATAGGATCTCAATTTCATCATGTAGATCTGATTTACTTATACAATTGCATGTAATACCATCTTTAACAAAAATAGCAACACCACCAGCATGAGATTCTCGATCCGCACGAAATATTTTATAGCCCTTTACACTAAATACAATATCCTGAACACAAGGCTGAAACCATGTTTCGGACACACAAATTACGTCCATACCGGAATTCTCAAATATGTACCGAAACTCATAAATTTTTTTGTTTAAGCTTTGCGCATTTAGGTGGCATACCTGTAATCCCTTCGCCTGTCTGCTTAATATTCGGATTAAAGCATAAATACTGTCCTTGGAACTACCACGATTATGATCAAAAGAACTCATCACGGAGATACGCTAAGCTGAAAAAACGAGCATTTGCAGAGCAGGTTTTTAAAATACAGATACTGTAATACAATATAGTGAACAAGAGAACAAAAACGTTAAAATAGAAGGAAGAGATCAGTGTAAACATATTGTATGGAAACAGAATGAAGAAATCAAGTATGAATAAAGACCAAAGAGATATAATAAAGAAAGCTATGTTAAATGATGCAAAAACATTCAGCTTAGGCAGTAGCAACTTCATCAACCTCATCAACAGGGCTCGTTTCAGGGCTAGTGTCACTACTTCTTCCAGCAGAAATAACAGCACTATGAAGTTCACTTCAGTGGCGTCCGTGGCGTAGTTGGTTAAAGTGCGTGGCCGCTATGTCAACGAACCTGGTGACCCAGGTTCGAACCCCAGCAGCGACAGAAAATTATTTGAATAAAATGATTTTTCTGTACGGCCGCCACCTCTCTGCAGACAATGGCAAACCTCAGAGAGTAATCAAAATGCCATGTAAAGCTTCTTGAGAATAAGAACATTTTGTTCATCGCCGTTCGGAGTCGGCGTTAAACCTGTAGGTCCATTTCTCGGTCAATTGTGTACAAACTTAATAACACGCACAACACAATTGATCATAAGAAGCTAGGTCAAAGTCCTTTCAAGGGCTGAAATGACCAGTTATTTATTTATTTTTTTTTTATGAAGTTCACTTGTATTGTTGATGGGAATACTGGGAGAACCTTTGTGTAGACGAATGTGAACACAACCTCGGATTGTGAAAGCGTTGTAAACACATTTACGCCTCTTAAATGCAATAGCGGCATGTAGCAGCTTTCTAGTGTCAACACTGAGACACTCATGGATAAACACATTGTGATCAGACTCAAAACCAGCATTTCTGAGATTCACGGCTTTCTTAACTCGTCTTCGATAATCAACGAATGCTTTTAGAACTCGATTTCGATCGTAAGGGGTGTAAAACTTGATGATTATCACGGGATCGTGGTTTGGATTAATCGTTCTGGGCTTTATACGAAAAATATCCTTCAGTTGTGGTGGTTGAAACTCAATAGAGTGGCACACAAGATCTTAATATTTTCGTCTGCTTTGAAAGGTACTCCAAAAAAAACTGCATCATTGTTTGCATTATTGACTTTGTCGTTGTTGGTGTTTGATGTTGAAGAGCATCGTTTCAGATCTTCAGCAAGCTCATCACAGCGCGAGGTTAGAAGTTCGATGCGATGTTCAAGAGAGATGAGTTTTAAATCGTACTCATTAAATTTATCTTTAATAGTTGCAGCTTCGCTTTTAACTTGGTTGCTTAATTTAGTCTCAACGTTTGCTATCTCAGTCGAGAGACGATCGAAAATGCTGTCGGTGTGCTTTCGAAGACGGTCCTCTAGTTGTTCTATTTCAACCTTTAGCTTTACGCTCAAACGATCTTCCAATGCATTAAGTGCAGCGCTAAAAGAAGACAAACTGCCACTCTCTGACTTCGGTGTATTTTCGTTTTTTGGACGAAGGCCTTGTTGCCGTAGTTGCTCACGCGTTAGTCTTGGAGTCGGTGTCATTTTGGTCGTTTGAAGTTGAACACGATAACTGCTGTAGATGTAGCTTTGAATCATCTGCTCTACTTTTATATTTGTCTTTTTAAATTGTTTTTTAAATTGCGTTCTAAGCGCAGCTCTAATTTTTTCTGTTGATTATTGTTTTTATATTCAATACTTTAATGTTTAATGTCACCGGTCAAGCTAATTAACTAATTAGCTAATTATTAATTTTCGATGGCCTTTGTGTTGTTTTGAACAGAAAATACATCCTTACGTCCCGTTTCACTTTTGCAGAACTATCGGTCAGGAAAGTGATATCCTCATGTTTAAATCTCTTAGGTACCTGTCTTACAACTTCGCGGTTGGTGACCGTATTGATCATTTGAGTAGACAGTTGCAGAATCATTATTCGAAGTAGAAATTTTGTTTTAACCACAGTGCACAGCGGCGAATTTACATTCGGGTTGAAAAGCCGTTAGCTGCCATCCCCCTTGAAAAATTTTTTGTGTGGGAAAAAAAAATTGAAAAAAGCGCTTAAAGCCGTTTCAGCCTCCCCCTTGGACTATAAAACTGTTAGCTCAGTCCTTCCCCCCTCTGGTGAATCCTAGATCCGCCACTGATTGTGAACACTCAAATCAAACCGATCGCAGAAAAGACGTAAGTAGAATTTGGCCTTTGATTTGCGATCGTGTTCGTAGTAATACTGAAATAAAAACACAAAATCAAAAGTGTAATTTTCTTTCTAATGGTGGTATTTTGGCCACTCTACGACTATTGGTCCAGAAGATATTTCCAAAATAGGTCAAAAATTCGTTAAAAATCCCAACAATTTTTTGTTACGCAGTTTTGCATCAAATGAAAGATCCGATTTTTTGGAAAATTTAACCTATTTTGTGATATTTTTAATAGTCGTAGAGGTCAAAGTGGTTAGGAAAGGTTATTTTTCAACCTTTCATTGGATGTCAAACATTACGCCGTAGCAAATAAGAAGGCCAGATATTATGATAGAATTTTTGGGGTTTTTTAACAATCTTTTTAAATATTTTGGGAATATCTCCTAAACCAATAGTCATATAGAGGTCAAAGTACCATCATTGCAAAGGTTATTTTTTAAACTTTCATTGGTTAACTTTCAAAACAGATTAAAAACAACAAGTTCTTATAAAGTAAATCAAAATTCAACCTCAAACTTTTCGTTCGCATACTGTCAACGAGAGAAAATAGTGGTATACATTTTTACCGTTGACGGCCATTGGGACATATAAGTCCCATGATTTTTCACACTTTTGCAGGTAAAAAAATTGTTTTTTTGTGACACTTTTGTTTAGTAATTTGGAGTCGCTTAACACGAATCCGTTGTCGGATTGATGAATTTTCCAGCGGTTCAGGAGCGGTCGCCAAAGGGTTAAGTTAAATTTTAGTTCCATTTATTCATAAATATTATCAGGATGATGATTATGCATATTAGTCGGACAAAGCCTCCTCGAATTATGCAAAGACGACATGGGAGTTGTTGGTCAGCAAAAATATAAATTTTGTACCTAAAGATAGAAACTCCACTAAATTACCACAATGCTGACCAATTGAAGATTTCTTCGGAGAACTTAAAGGTTAAGTCTATAACAATGACTGAAAGGCCAAAAATGTCAATGGTTTCAATGAAAAAAAAGTTCATATATTGTTCAAATATATGGTTTGGAAACTTATGACAAACATACATAGCTATGGAATCTAAAAATCAGTAAACAAGCTAAAAAAAATTGCCAGTTGAAAACGCATCGGTATAGGTAAACGTTATTTGCATCGGCATCGGTTTATATATCGACAACGGCATACGTATGTACTGGCATCGTTTTATCTATCTATATCTATATCTATATCTATAAAAAAATAAATAAAAAATAAATAACTGGCCATTTCAGCCTTTCAAAGGACTTTGACCTAGCTTCTTATGATCAATTGTGTTGTGCGTGTTATTAAGTTTGTACACAATTGACCGAGAACCGGACCTACGTGTTTAACGCCGACTCCGAACGGATTCACCACACCAATTGCCAAATGAATCCAAGTAGATTATATGTTAAATATGTTAATATGTTGAGTATTTCAGCATTTTCACGAATTTTTGATTCGTATTCGAAATTCGAATCTGAAATTACAATGATTCCAAAAATACCAATTATACCAACGGATTTACCGTTTTCGTTTAAACTTTTAATGTTGTCGACATAGACCTTCGTAATGAGATGGTTACCTATGGCCAACTATATGTTGGCCAATTATGTGGTACATCAAAAAAATTAAACTTTTCTTATTCCTGGCAATGCAAATAAAACACAAAATATTGTTTTCTCTAAAGTACTCAATAAGTATAAACTATTTTAGAATGTTCAAAAATGTATTATTGATAAAGAGAAACGTCCGTGACGAAGCCGCGCGCCACAGTGGCCTGCTAGTCGTATATAAACTGAGACGAGCAATTCTAATACATACAAAAAGAACACCTTATTTGTGCAATTATTGATTTAAAAAAAAATTTTTTTGAATGCAGGATTTAATGAGCAAGTTTTAAAGCATCGGAGACTTTTGTAATTAAGATCTATTTTCACCCCAGCTCTTTTTAACATTAAATAAATATAATGGTATATTATAAATGAAAGCTCTTTAAATGCATAAATATTTCTCTTTTCAGCCCAAGAAAGTGCAGCTGAGGCAACAAATAGAAAATCAAATGAAATATCTTCAAATATCATGGATAACAGCCCGTCAACATCAGCAGGTGCTTTTGGCTCTGGTGGAACGCGTCCCACTAGAAACCGAAAGTAATCCACACAATACGATAGGAAAAAGCCTTTTAAAAATGAAAGCGGCTTAAATATGAAATAATTGATGATTATATGCTCTGAAAGAATGGGCACATTACTCAAAAATGAGTTAAGATAAGATTCAAGTATATGCATTAATTAATATATAAATATGTATGGAATTCAAGTTGGTAACAATTTTTACAAAAGTTTCATTTTTGGATACAAAATTAAGTAACAATATTGATTTTGATTTCGTTGACATAAATGTACTTTTTTTTTATTTAGAATCTTTAATTTTCTAAAGTAATATATGTATAATCAATTTAATTAAATTTATTTACACATAATCTTATACAGTATAAATATTATTTAAATTCTTATGATATATCTTTTTAAATACCGCAGACATGATTAAATTATTAGTAGATATTATTTTATTTACTTTGCAAGCCACACTTGAACCTTTTTATACAAAAACAAAACTTAATTATAACCTTATACATTACATAGGATTTTTATGTAATTATTAATTTCTGAGAACTAAAATTGCAATTAACTAGTTTACCTGTTTACCTAAATTAATTATATGCTAAACGCATCATATAAAAGATCACTAAATATAGTTTTATGTAAGTCAAAAATGAACAAAAGTGAAACATAAATGAGCCGTTAATATTAAAATCCCTTAAGTAAAAGTGCATGTAAAGTATGGAGGGAAATGTAACACTGTATGTAAAACATCATAATTTTCCAAAACACACAAAAACAATGTTATTAAAAATGGAAAAACTTTATAAAACGTTGAAGATTTAAGCAGAGTCATGACATAATGAATGTTGAAATTATTCGATATGCTTGCTTAAAGGATGCAAACGTAAAATTTAAGCATGCCTAACATTGTTTCGTTAATTTAAGCTTGTTTAAATTCAAATTTGATAAAACATGCAGACTTACGTCAAATAAAACAAAAAAAATTAAAAAATAAACTCTACAATGCAAAACTTATCTTTGGTGTACAAGTATTTTCAGTAGTTACAATTGGGCGGAATAAAAAGAATTTATTTTAATTTGTTGGTTTGAGAGCATCAAATTGGATATGTTAATACAAATATTAAATTAATATTTTATTCATATTTATATATGAAAGAAGTATTTTTGTTGTCGGTTGGGCATTTTTTGGTGCAAAAAGTTATAACAAGTTGAAACATAATATTATAAAACAAAAACTAACAGAATATACTTAATTAAGAGACGTGTAAGTATTTACATAGTTAAAATAAATATCTTACATAAAAATGAATTAATATTAAATTATAAAAAGATAAAATTCCGAATGTAAGGGAATAAAATTCATTTTGAAATAAAACATCAGTTTATCATTTGGAAGCGTCGAATTTATTTAATAACAACCGAGAAGATTAAAATAATGAAGGTTTATTAATAACGAAATTGTTTTTTTTAATCTATTTGCTCATATCTTCTTCAAACCTGGTTTCATTTTAGCCTTAACCCTTAAAAAGTTGACTTTTGTAAAAAAAAAAAGGTAAAAAGCAATCGAAATTTTGAGTTTGACGGGTTCTAACCCCTCAAAAACTCATGATTTAGTGTATATAAAAAAAATTTAATTGTATTAAATATAATATAAAATGGCGGTTTCAGCGTGGCTTATTCATATTTATTCACATTATATTTGAAAGCTTCAGACTGAGTCTGAACTAAGAGCTATATATATCACTCATTCCAAATAAGGCATTGGGACATTTGGAGTACATATTTTGCAAATGGAAATACGTTTAAGTTCAGAAATATTTGTGAAACGTTTTTTAATTTTTTTCTACAATAGAACTACTTATGTCCTTACCAAATACATTTATATTAATAATAAATGTGCAAGAGTTTTTTAGAATCATGCATTAAAAAAAACATCAGGCATCGGGACACAGAATTTTTTTTGTGAGATGACATTTTGTAACACAAATCTCGGGATTTGAGATACATTTACAAATAAAAGTTTTTCCACGAATTTTTCATCGGGACACAAATTGCAAGGTATAGGGATTTTTTCGTTTTTTCATAAATAATTTCATATTAAACCGGCTTACAAAAAAATAAAATGTTTGAGTGCGAGAAGGGAAATTCACATATTACCATGTATTTTGACCCGCTGAACATGAATCTGGCATCCATTTTGGCCAACTCCGCCTGTTTTCACGATCAGCCTGTCCAAAGCCAGGATAAAGGAGGATGGTTGCAGATATAAGGGGGTTTTCTAATCCTTTTGACCCTTATATCTGTGTAAAAAGAAAAAGGCCCACCTTGAGCCTGCTGTGTGTCACGGCTTAATCTTGGAGTAGGTTGGACTATTGCACATAGCAATAGTGGCGTTTATACCTATGAATGCAGTAGCAAAAGCAATAAATAATTTGTTAGCACAGGAATAGTCATCCACATAGAGTAGCCGTTGATATATCATCGACCTCAGTTGGAGCGTAAAATTAGTGTTTAACACTAGAAAATGCCTGTATCTTCGGATATTGGTGAAATTGTTGAGACGTTACCCTAGTTTTCACATTAAATTGTGCTAACGACGGTACGTTCGAAATTACGCAAACTAGTTACTTTGTTAATGAAATGCGTTACGGAGGAGGAGTAGTATAATAACAGTACGTTGTACTGGTTATACTAAAGAGGTAAATTTATTTTGCCTAGTCAAGTACAATTTAGTGACAGGACGTCACAGTAAAATATAAGTATTAGAGGAATACTTAATTTACCAGCTGATAAGTTGGTGATGTTGATATGGTTATTCATTGTGGAACCTTTTGCCAGGGTGACTATTGTGGGCTGGCCCTTCGGGGAGTTTCGTGCTGGCTGTGGTAGTTCAATGTCGCGAACAAGACCTATGGTGGTCTGGCGTGGAGTTGCATTTGTTTACAACCGGGTGGCAATTCCTCAAATTGTCAGAGATTTTATATGGGTCTCGTTTTTAACCGATAATTGTGGATGGTGATAACACTAGCCGTCCATGATTGGTACTGTTGCGTTCCAATACTGGTAACTATCCATACAGTATATTTATTAATTTAAATATACAACTTAAGTGTGGTGTGTATCCGGTATTGAAACTACTATTGAAACATTTGGACACTAATAATTCGATTTTGATATCGTTCGTTGGCATATCTTAACATTATATAAAGAGTTGACTACGTCAGGAGGCAAAACAAAAACTGGTTTTTCAAGTTTTTTCTGAGAAGACATTTTAGTTTACCAATGTAAACATTTTTATATTCATATCGCCGTATCTTTTAAAAGCATAACTCTTACTTTAGCATAACTTCTATGAAAAACGTTATAATGTTTTTTTTTTTTTTTAAATGAATAAATAACATAAACATTTTTTAAATTATAAGTTAGGTTAGGTTTTGATGGCTGAGCCGGCAGGCGACTCGTACACTCAGGCCCGTTGTGATACCACTTAATCTCTTTTGACCTATGAGAGATATCCCTCCTCAACAAACCAATTCGGACGGATGATTAATTTTATTATATGTTTGATTTCCAATCATGAGATTTCGGTAAGTCCATTTAAGAAGGGATGGCCCAGAGTTTCCAATCTCTTTTTACTTAGCGCCGGACATTCGCAGAGGAAATGCTGGGCATTTTCTACCTCTTCTTCGCATTTGCAGCTTCTCCAGTAATCATTTGATGTAAGTCCTAATCGAAGAGCATGTGTTCCGATTAGATAGTAACCCGTGAGAATTCCTACTGTTTTTGAAAGGTTTACCCTGCTTAATTCAAGTAGTGATTTAGTGTGTTTTAAGTCGTAGCGAGGCCACGTTAGCTTAGCTACTCTACATGTGACAAGGTGTTCCCAACGTACTTGAACAAGACTCAAGGATTTTTTCTTTCACTGGAGTTTATAGGAGGACATGGGTATACCAATAAAATCCTCTTTTAAGAGGGTATTCGAGGTCGTACCCTTCGTTAGTGCACCAATAACTTTTTTATTTTATTAAATTTTTTTATAATTTTTATTTAAACTATTTTCTTTAATATATTTTTATTACTTAACTTTTTAGTTAAACAAATTTTTTATTAATGATTTTTAAAAATGAAAATTTTTGAAGTATAAAAAAATTTTTTTTTTAAACGGCATATTTAAAATTTAAAAACTTAAATATAAGGTAAAAAAAATTAAAGTATTTTATGTATTTATATACACTACAAATACTCCCCCTCAAATTAAACATTTATACTATGTTAAAAGTTACTTTCTTTTAAATAAATGGCTGTATTTGAATAAGTTGTGTTAGGTATATGTGATTTGTTATTAGTGTATGCTGGTTTAAGATGATCAATGGAGATAGGTTTTATTGTGTTACCATATTGAACTTGAAATGTTTTCTCGTATCCGAAAATAACTTGAAAAGGACCTTCAAATGGCTGTTGAAGTCGCGATGAACGGTCGATTTTTACAAAAACTAATTCACAAGTACTAAGCGATTTTGGAACATAACTATAATCTTTATTATGATGCACAATTTTCGAACGGATGTGGGAAAAATGCTCTCTTAACTTTCGGAGAGTAAGATTCATATTTATGGTATCATTGTTTGGGATAACTAATTCTCCCGGTAACTTTAAAGTCTAACCGTAAATCAATTCTGCTGAAGCACAATTCAAGTCTTTTTTGATTGCGGTTCGTAGACCGAAAAGTATCCAAGGTAAAAGTTCTGACCAATGTACTGAATCATCTGAGGATATACGTCTTGAGCTGTCGATGAAAACGTTCAACGGGATGGTTTGATTGTGTATGATAAGGTGAGGTGTGAATTTTATGTGGACCTAGTAAATTTGTCAATTCTTTAAATAATTTTTATGTGAATTGCGTGCCTTGGTCCATAGTAATTTTGAGAGGAACGCCAAAATGTGGAAGATCATTTTTTACGAAAGTGTTTGCTCTGCCAAAGTATTTTTTAGAGGGTATACTTCTAGCCAACGTGTATGTCTATCGATGATCGTTAGCATATATCGAAACTCATTTGATGCAGGTAATGGTCCCACCAGATCCATGTGAATATGTTCGAACCTGCGTGATGGAATTTCGATTTTTTGGATGGGTGTTTTCGTGTACACATTAATTTTAGATTTTTGACAATTGATACAACTTGATGACCAATTATTTATTTCTTTTGCATATTTGGCCAAAAGTATTTTGATTGTGATAATGAGGATGATAAAAAGATAAAAATGATCCCCAAATCTGATGACGACTACCGCAAACGAAAAACTGACAATGATTTACGGATATGCACCTGGAACGTCCGAACCCTTAATTGGGATGGTGCCTCTATCCAACTGATAGATATCTTAGAAAGATACAAAGCTGATATCACTGCAATCCAAGAAATGCGATGGAAGGGACAGGGTTGCTCACGGCAAGCATCCTGTGATATCTACTACAGCGGCCATGCGGAGAAACACGAATTTGGATGCGGATTCGTGGTTGGCAAGAGACTACGACATCATGTTCTGCGATTCACACCTGTGAACGAACGACTTGCCACAATCCGTGTCAAGGCAAGATTTTTCAACATAAGCCTGATTTGTGCGCACGCTCCGATGAGACCAAAGACAGCTTCTACGAGCGCCTTGAAGAGGCCTATGAGCGCAGCCCCCGCCACGACATAAAAATCGTGCTTGGTGACTTCAACGCCAAGGTGGGAAAAGAAAATATCTTTGGTCCAACAGTCGGAAAGTTCAACCTCCACGACAATACCTCTGATAACGGAATGAGGCTGATTGACTTTGCCGCAGCGCGAAACATGGTCGTTAGTAGCACTAGATTCAAGCATTCATAAAGCAACTTGGCTGTCTCCTGATCAAAAGACGCGAAACCAAATTGATCACGTTTTGATTGACGGAAGGCACTCTTCCAGTGTTTTAGATGTACGCACGATCCGTGGTGCCAATATAGACTCGGATCATTATCTTGTCGCAGCCAAGATCCATACACGCCTGTGCGCAACCAAGAATGCGCGCAATCCAGCACAGAGAAAGCTAGACGTCGAAAAGCTGCAATCAAAGCAAACAGCCGAAGACTTCGCTACTCGACTCTCACTCCTGCTTCAAGAAAGCACTCCTCCGATCGACGATATATGCGCGCAGTGGAATCATATTTCCCACTCTATGCGTACGGCTGCCGAAGAGGTGATTGGCTATCACCGCCCTCGCCAAAACCAGTGGCACGACCAAGAGTGTCGCGACGCCACTGCAGAAAGAGATGCCGCCTACAAAGCCACCCTGCAGTCGGTTGTAACGCGATATAAAGAGAAGAAGAGGGAAGAGAGACGCATTTTCAGGCGAAAGAAAAGGGAAGCGGAAATGCGTGAGTACGAGAAAATTGAAATGCATGGTGACAGGAATGAGGTCCGAAAATTTTTCGAAAAAATAAGACGCCTGGCCGATGGTTTCAAGATCGGGGCCTCTTTTTGCAAGGATGAAAATGGGAATCTAGTAACGATATTCTACAAAAGTATTATGCTGCTGGCGTATGCTGATGATATCGATATCATTGGCCATAATACGCGCGAAGTCAGCGCAGCATTCTCCAGGTTAGTGAAAGAGTCGAGTCGAATGGGTCTTGTAGTGAACGCAGATAAGACGAAATACCTAGTGTCAACAAATAAACAGTCCCACCGTCTTGGAAACCACGTCACTGTTGACAACATCTCCTTCGAGGTTGTTAAGGACTTCGTCTACCTGGGATTCAGCGTAAACTCTTTCAACGATGTCAGTATTGAGATAAAGCGAAGGATAACTCTTGCCAACAGGTGTTACTTTGGGCTGAGTAGGCAATTTAGAAGCAGAGCCCTCTCTCGACGAACAAAACTCACGCTCTATAAGTCACTAATCATGCCCGTCCTATTATATGCAGCACAAAACTGGACGTTAAGCAGTTCTGATGAAAAGACTTTGGGAGCCTTTGAGAGAAAGATCCTTCGTAAAATCTTCGGTCCAATCTGCGTCAATGGCGAGTACCGAATTCGATGGAACCACGAGCTGTATGAGCTGTACGCTGACATCGACATAGTTAAGCGTTTTAAAATCGAGCGGCTCCGCTGGCTAGGTCATGTTGAGCGAATGGAAAACGACGCTCCAGCGAAAAAAATATTCGATTCGGTGCCCGGTGGTGGTCAACGCAGAAGAGGACGCCCATATCTTCGTTGGGAGGATCAGGTGTTAGATAACCTGACTGCACTTGGTGTTTCCAACTGGCGCCAGCAAGCACAAAACAGAAATGGCTGGCGCAACTTCTTATACGAGACCAAAACCGACCTTCGGTTGTAAGCGCCAGATAAGTAAGTAATTAATGAGGATGATATAATGAGCGAAGTTTGTCAAATATGCTTCTTCGCATGGAAATTGGAACAAAAGGTCGAATATTTTTTATGAAATGTCGCACCAAATTTTAATATTCAAGATAGGAATTAGAATTTCTTTTAGATTGTATTTAGAATTTGGAGATTCAATGAGAGATTTTAGCGTTTTATCATCTTGTTGTTCTTTGTATAATGTTTGAAAATTAATGTCTTGTGTAGATATAGCATCGATTTCTGGAATACCTGAAAGAGTGTCTGCAACTACATTTTGTTTTCCGGAAATGTATTGTATGTTGTTTGTAAATTGTGGTATATATTCCAAGTGTCGTGTACGTCGGGGTGATCTGTCTGTTTTTGAATTTATGATAAATATTAAATGTTTATGGTTTGCATAGATAACAAATTGTCTTCCTTCTAAGTATCTAAAATGTTTGACAGCGCCATGATACAATAAGAAGGTAGGGTAAGGAGCTTTGACAAGACCGTCTGCTAATGTCAAAACCATAAAATACAGTGCTACAATATCTAAAGAAAAAATCCCATGACAAATCCATGTTTCATGGTTTCAGTAGGTAAGCGTTTCATATGAAATGCGTTGCTGAAAATGATGATAAACGGGGAATTACTAATTTTTTGGGTGTTCCACTGTCAGACAAAATAAAAAAATTTTTTATTAGAAATCGTATGCACATTCGCATAAAATTTTTATATAAGAAATTAAGAATACAAAAAGCTAAGCAAAAAATTATGGGCAATAGTAAATTAGTGAAAATAAAGCATTAAAATTACTAAAAAATTTATTGTTTCAATTATAGATAATTTCATTTAATATTTTTCTTATTTGCCCTACACATAATTCCTTTTCTAAGTGTTTGTTCCACATTTAAGAAAAATACAGAAAAGTGGCAACGCTAAAAGGCTTTTTGACATAAGCAGACGGTCTTGTCAAAGCTCCTTACCCTACCTTCTTATTGTATCATGGACAGCGCGATATTCCTAATAGTTCTCTATCGAATGTAGAATATTTTATTTCTGTTGGACCATGGTATAATAATACAAGGTAGCATTGACAGTTGCTTGGAAAACCATCTCCTGTCAAAAAAATATACTCAAATAAAGAACGCTCACAATCCGACATTGAAAACACAAACAATGTTGAAAACGTTGAAGTGAAAAAAAACAACAACCACAGCAGCTGCAGATTGATTTACACAAAAAGCTGTTTTTGACAGTAGATGTTTTCTTGTAGAAGAGAAAATAAGCAGTTGTCAATGCTACCTTGTATTATTATACCATGGTATTTTATTATGATAAATTCTTTTGAAATCGAACGTTCACGAAAACATTGCTTTCGTGTTATCTCACGCAATTATTGCAATTGCAAATGCAATTATTTTTTGCTCCCACGCTCATGGTATAATAATACAAGGTAGCATTGACAGTTGCTTGGGAAACCATCTCCTGTCAAAATAATATGCTTAAAAAGAGAGTACACTCAATCGGCCATTAAAAATACCATGAACCCATGGTATAATAATACAAGGTAGTATTGACAGTTGCTTGGGAAATCATATACTGTCAAAAAATATACTCAAAAAAAGAGCGCTCACAATCCGCCATTGAAAACACAAGCAATGTTGAAAACGTTGAAGTGAAAAAAAACAACAACCACAGCAGCTGCTGATGTATTTCCACAAAAAGCTGTTTTTGACAGTTTATGTTTTCCTGTTGAAGAGAAAATAAGCAGTTGTCAATGCTACCATGTATTATTTTACCATGCCATGAACCAAGAAATAAAGATCATGCAAACAAAAGAGCCGCCATATTGCAAACAAAACAAAGCTGATAGGTCTGACGTCATCGGTTACAAATTCTTTTGTTTACGTGTAGCGATTGGATGTGAAAAATTATTTCTTGAAGTTTTAAAGAATTATTATTGTTTATAATTCAGTAATTTTGTGTGTTTTTTTATAAAAATGAAGTGTGCTGTAGCGACGTGTAATAATTGCAACA
This sequence comes from Pherbina coryleti, assembly GCA_943735915.1. Taxonomy (NCBI): domain Eukaryota; kingdom Metazoa; phylum Arthropoda; class Insecta; order Diptera; family Sciomyzidae; genus Pherbina; species Pherbina coryleti. The sequence continues at coordinate 77,445,878 of OX030951.1, forward strand.
GCAAGAAAAATTACTTTAAATGTCGTTACTGCATGAAAATATAAACAAACAAAGTATTCAAACACTTTTTTCGCGAATTAAACTTGTTTATTTTATAATTTTCCACTTTTATCTAAGTTTTCACATGTTTTTCATGAAAAACATATGCAATTTGACAGTTCAATAGCTTGTTTGTGACCGATGACGTAGCACGAAAAAAATACTTTTTTCTTGCACTGCTGATTGCTTGATCTTCTCTTATTGGTTCATGTGAAAACGCAAACAATGTTGAAAACGTAGAAGTGAAAAAATAACAACAACTTCAGTAGCTGCAGATGAATTTGCACAAACATTTGTTTTTGACAGGAGATGTTTTCTTGTAGAAGATAAAATAAGCAGTTGTCAATGCTACCTTGTATTATTATACCATGCCCTCGCTTAACTTACGAACAATCGCTTTTGGTAGCTCTCTCATGAGAAATATGTTTACATAAAATAACTGCATATATCCTGAACGTTCAATATCTAAAGTATTTATCATAATAAAATACAATCGCAAAGTCATGATGTAATTAACAAGGTGGTAGTGAATTTATCACCACACACTCAATTTGCTGAATTTGTCAAAAAATTGTGACAAAATTCTGAAAAAAAAGAGAGGACCTGTTGGTAAGTGTCAAATAATTTTTTTTTTTGTTTGCTTGCTTGTGGTAGTTCTAGCTAATAAGTAATAAATTGCAATTATAATTAGTTTCGTCGTATTTTCATCAAAATAATTGAAAAAATCCGGAAAAAACTAGAGCCAAAACAAATATCACAAACTTTGTTTCGCTATGGTTTTGCTTAAAATATGCAATCATGTGTTTTTGTCATATCGGGGCATGGTATAATAATACATGGTAGCATTGACAACTGCTTATTTTCTCTTCAACAGGAAAACATAAACTGCCAAAAACAGCTTTTTGTGGAAATACATCAGCAGCTGCTGTGGTTGTTGTTTTTTTCACTTCAACGTTTTCAACATTGCTTGTGTTTTCAATGGCGGATTGTGAGCGCTCTCTTTTTGAGTATATTTTTTGACAGTATATGATTTCCCAAGCAACTGTCAATGCTACCTTGTATTATTATACCATGATATCGGGGGTTCATTTTTGTGAGAGGTTAAAAATGAACTATAACCTTGTTAATTACACCATGCGCAAAGTGAGTTTTCGTGAGAAGATTGAATTTTTAATCGTTCGTAAGCGACTTTTTCAAAGTTCATGAGTAAAGCGCAGAGGAAAGAAATCTTTAAATTCATTCTCTTGTGAAACGGACGAAAGCAGATAGACGCAATCGATGAAATTGCTTTGTTGTGCATTCGCTTGGTTAATTTGAAAAATGTACAGAGTATCAAATATATTAATAGGCAAAAATTATTGGCTATTATAAAGAAACAAATTTTTGTATTATTTAATTATTTTGTATCAGTTGAAGTTTTAACGTAGAATACGTTATACGGGGGTGTTAATCTGGAGCACAAAATTTTGAGAAAATGTTTGTCACTTTCATTATAAGTTTTTAATACTTAATGCATGCTTAATTGAAGAAAATTCAAGTATGGTCGTAACATATTTAATATGTCTTCTTTTGATTTGTATTTAAATAATCATATTGCTACATATAATTTTTTTGATACTATAAGTAAATCAAAATTAAAAAAAAAATATTATAACATCATGTGTAAGAGCAGTACGATTATCTGTGTGTTCATCACAGAACCAGTGTGAGAAAGAGAAGAAGTATAATGACCAAATAGCGAACGATGTGTACATACCAGTGTTGCCAGAGGCCGAGCTCCAAATATCCCGCTCTCTTCTTTAAAACGCCCTGTTTATCCCCTTTTAAAAATACAAAATCCCGAAAAAAATCCCGTTCACAAACCTTGCACATAGCTTCATGTTTAATTACTCGTTAATTTTTTTGGCTTGTTTCTCTTTTTTACCTGGTAAAGTCAAGTCAAAAAGAAAACGAATCCGAGCATCCAAAATTGAATTCTTCTTCTTTCTCTTCAAAATATTCTCAGTGTCATTGTGTTCAAGTTCAATTCTTAAACAGCTTTGTAAGGGTCTGGCTTTAAACAGCAAGAGTATTGCTTTTAATGTAGGGGAGATGGCTGGGTTGTGAACCGGGTTTTGTTTTGGGCTCAAACTTTTCTTTAGAATAAAGATATCGAATAATCCAAGATACTTTTGGAAAGGTGAATATACAACGCAACTTTTGTATGCAGACAGATATGCGTTTTGATTAAAATTTAACTCTCTACTGCAAATTTTCTAAAGACGTGATTTTTGGCTCTTCCAAAAATGTGGCTGGGTTGTGAAAAATCTGGCAAATACCAATAAAAGTCGGAAAATATGAAGTAAATCACCAATAATATTATAAGTTAGAGGCAAAACAAGTTATAATGACGTCAATTCGGCTAAAAAATCGTAATGAATGGAAGTGTTTAATCATAATTTTCTTCATCTTCATCCAAATCGGTGTCGCAATGTTTGCATGTGAAATACGAACGCCTTCCCATATTGAAGCACTTCAAGTGAATAGGCCGGCCACATGTGTAGCATTCAATGGAGTTTTTGGGTGTCAGTTCTTTAGACAAAAACCTCAAACAAATGGTGCAAAAATCAATATCCTCATCAGATGGTTTTTATGGTTCTTTTGTCTTAGGACGCTTGGATGGTGTTGGTTTTGCCTTCTTCAGTGATGATTTTGCTGGTGATTTTGACTTTGCCACTGTTTTTTCCAGCTTCAGATCATCAACTTTGTTAAGGGAAGTCAGCTCGCAGCTCTCCATTGCCTTTCGCAAAAGTTTTCACAGTTTCAAACACGATGTCTCCCACTGGCACAAGCAATACTTCGGTGTAACTGCAAAAATTGCGTCATTTCAAAAGACAAATTTAGCAGTTGAAAGATTGGCGATATGTCAATTACTTACTTACTAACTTATCTGGCGCTTACAACTTATCTGGTCGGTTTTGGTCTCGTATAAGAAATCTACGAAAATATAAGAAAGAAAGAAACGAAATTCCCTCGATAATTAGGGAAAGAAAAAAGTAACGGTTCACAACCCATCCTGGGTCACAGCCTAGGCCTCTTCCTAAATTTTTTAAATTAAAAAAAAAAGTTAAAAAACCCGACTTGAGCGAAAATCCCATTTTTGGGCTCAAAATCCCGTGCGCCCTTTTGAGGTTTAAAAAACCCGAAATATGGGCGAAATCCCAGGTTCTGGCAACACTGGTACATACACAACATTGATAAGTGAAGCAGAGAAACAAAATTGTGCTTACCCAGTTCGCCACGTCTTTAAGACATCCTCAATGTCTTACAGCCTTATTCATAAACACATTTTAGAGGCAGCGTAACTTTAAACGGGCTTTAAACAAGAAAACGTTATTCATAAACATTTTTCGTAGTTGTTTAAGAGCTGCGTAACTAAAACGTCGAAATTGGCGTTTAAAGGTTACGTAAATACAACCATGATTTTTGTTTGTCTTTTCTTTTATGGCCATATTTTGTAAAACGCACGCAATCACGTCACTTCGGATTTTCTTATCTGGCAATATATTTTAATAGAAAATTTTTGAGTGAGAAAGAGAGTTTGTTTTACTTCGGCCGTGTGCTATTCGGAAACTTTTCACTCGTGGTAGGAGAGAATTTACTGAGTTGAATACAATTTCTGTCTGTTTAAATAAAATTGTAATTTTTGCTGTGCCAAAAGGACGATGAAATTTTGACAACTAGAAATGTTGACGTTTTGGATTTTGATAGTGCATTAGCACAAGAATTTAATTTAATTTGCGAAATTGTTGATATATATTGAAAATGAGGGATTCTAGTTGCTATGCTGTCGGAAACACAAAATTTTCAACTGCTTTACGACTCACAAACTCACAAGTGTATTTTTTTTTCATTTTTGCTTGTGTCAAAAATTCTCTTTCCGATTGTCAAAAATTATACTAGCCCCTGGGGCTACATGAATTTTTGACAATCATATTCACCTCACAAGTGCCAAATATTCTCTTTCAGACTGTCAAAATTTCATCATCCGAGTGAAAAGTTTCCGAATAGCACACGGCCTTCATATCAAAAAGGCACTGCCAGACTGAAAATCTTAACGCAAGTGACTGCGCTCGTTTTACAAAATATGGCTATTAATATCAAAAACATGCTCCATATGCGCCCTTTGCAACATTTTTTTATGCGGCGGCCATTGTAAATCCATAGGAATTCTTAATTTTTGTAGAGATTTTCTATAGTTCAGACACAAACCTTACAATCATAAGCAGAAAATGAAAAAATGTTTATGAATAACAATGTTAGCAAGGTTGCATAGAGGCTGCGTAAAGCCTTAAACAGTGCGTAACTAAACAAGCGTTTAAAGGTTGTTTAAGGAAATCTATTGAATAAGGCTGTTAATGACTAACATATTCTACGTCTGACCTATGCGCCCGTGTTATCTAGCACAGGCTTGAGCTTTTTCTTTTCGTTTAGTTTTTGATTTTTTTTTTTTAAATTATATAATTTATACTTTGTATTTTAATTTATATTTAATATTTTTATTTCATTTTAATATTTAGTTTTTATTAATTACACAGGTCGATTACATATATTTTGTAGTGCTCTAGATGTTTATATAGATTTAAACCGTCAAAAGAACAAAAAATATGACAACCTGTGTAACTACGCTAAATAATCTGAATTTCTAATTTATTTTTGTTATTTTCTAATGCTCGATGTTTTTTTTCATATTTAATTTTTTTCGACTTTATTGTCTTTTTTTAATTGAACAAAATTTTACTTATTTCGTTAGAGTAAAAATTTATCACTGCAAAAAAACGCTCACGAACGATTAAAGATTCAATCTTCACAAAATGGGGTTTGCTTTTTGTGTCGATCGAAGGCGGTCATGTTTTTTTAAATAAAAAAGTTTTTTCCTTGTGACGTTGAAAAAAATTAATTCAAATTCAAAAACGAAAAAAAAATACAAATAAAAACAATTATAATCAATAAAATTATTTTAAAAAATAAAAGCTGGTTCCTGGTTTTTTTGATTAATTTCAAGCAATTTGCAAAGCTCCTTCTGAAAGGGTGCTCCGCTGGCTAGGGCTCTGCAGTTTCTATTGTCAGTTTGCAGCGTCAAGCATCTTCCTCCTACCCTCCAAGCGCAAATGAGACAACGATGCCTTCCTCTGGAGGCTCTAATTCCGTGAATGTTTCACAGGATTTGGATTCTGTCGACATGGATCTTTCCGAGCCTTCTTATAACACTGTGGAACAAATTCAGTGTAATTCTACGTCTGCAACTATTGTGAACACTGAGTGTCAACTCGAATCTAATGGAATTAAACGTAAGAGATTAGATGAGGAGCTGCAGTTGGACCTATCTAAACTTAATAATAAGGTATCCTTAAATAACCAGAATAGATTTTCAATACTTGGTGACCTTGAAATTAAGAATAATAATGTAAATAATTCTAATTCAGTTCATAACAGTAATTTAAATAAAAAAAATCCCAACACTAATCTTATATCTGAGCGGAAAAGTCTTTGCCTTCCTATCTTCCTATACAATGTCAAGTCGACCAACTTAATGCAAAGACCCCAAAAATTTTTTTTAAAATTGTTAACAAATCGAAATTAAAAAGTAAACTTTATGTTGGTAATGTTGAAATTCACACCGAATTGATGTCAATTCTTCGTGAAAATGGGGCTGATTCGTACTCTTATACGCCCAAGTGCTTGAAACAAATAAGTCTTATTTTGAGAGGTCTGTGCTTTGGTTCGGTATCTGATGAGATTAAAAATGCTTTGGATAATTCGATGCTTTCAGTGGTTTCCAAAGTTTCCAAATTTAACACGCCATTTTCTATTAAAAATGGATACGATACTGGTTTGTTTTTAGTTACTCTTCTTCCTGGAAAGAAGGCAAGTGACATAAATCATTTAAGATTCCTCTTGGGCCAATCAATTCAATGGGAAACTCCAAAAATTAAGGACAAAGAAATCCAATGTAGACGATGCCAACGTTGGGATCACATTTCTCGTAACTGTTGTAGAAAGTTCTGTTGTGTTAAATGTAACGTTGAACATGAACCTGGTCAATGTTTATTTCCGAAGGTTTCAGATACTCCACCTTTTTGCGTAAATTGTAAACAAACTGGCCATCCTGCTAACTGGAGGGGCTGTTCTGCTTACAAAGACCATTTAGCTGCTAAAAAAAACAAATACTGGAATTGAAAAAAAAAAGTTGCTGCCAGAGATACTGTTGCAGCAGCGTTGAATAAAGCGTCCTTAACTTCGCCCAGTAAAACATTTGCTAGTCTCTTCTCTACTCCTTCTATGATATCTCGTAAACCTGCCATTATTGATGAACTTTTAAAACTTGCAAATTTTTTTAATATTCCAAATCCAATTTCCTTAGAAGATAAAATTAATTTTTTCTTGCAAAATTATAAAAAAAATGTCTTTTGATGATGCTAAGTCTCAGTATCTTTCTCTCCTATCTGAAATTAAAAACGTGTATGGCCCGTAATTCTATAAATGTCCTATCTTTTAATGTTAGATCGCTTGTTGATACTAGCAGGAAAATTGATCTTATTAAAACTATTTGCATTCATCATGCTGATTTAGCTTTCATTCAAGAAACACATCTGAAAAATAAAATCTCAGCTCTTGAAAATTACAGTTTTATTCAAGATAACTCGACTTTGGGAGTTGGCATTTTGATTAAAAATACTTTTTCCTTTTCTCCAGTTTTCATTCCTGGAAAATCTTTTCCCCACGTTTTTATTGAAGTAGCTCTTTTATCTGGTTCAACTTGTTATAAATTTCTATTTGGTTCTATTTATTTTCCATGTAATTTTTGTTCCTTTGGCATTTATGAAGGTCTTTCTAAAATTTATTTATTTTCAAGAAATTTTGATGGGACGGTTATAAGAGGTGATTTGAATGCTCGAAATCCTTCCTGGGGTGACTCTTTTAAAAATCTCAATGGTAGACATCTTTCAAAATGGCTTCATGATTATTCTCTTCATTTTTCAAGAATTTGTGGTGATTCTCCTTCTTATCCTAACGGTCCCTCTTTTCTAGATCATTTTTTATTATCTTCTAATCTTATTGACCCTTTTAACATTAATTTAAAAATTTCTAGTCTTCCTACTTTTTCGGATCACTTTCCCATTAAACTTATTTTAGATCTTCCAGATTTTGACTTTCAATTAAGAAGACCACGATTTGTTACCTGTTTTAAAGATACAAATTGGAAGAACTTTAAAACTGATTTATGTAGATTTATCTCTTGCTTTTAACTCTCCTCCTGTTAATCGTAATGTTAACTGTCATGAAATTGATCAATTTATTGATTTTTTTACCTCTTCTGTAAATTCGATTGTTGATTCTCACACACAACATATTGATCTCAAAGATCAAAAATTCATTGTTTCTGATCATGTAAAAAATTATTTAAAATCAAATACAATTGGCAAAGAGAACTTAAAAGAATATTTCATAGAAACTCGAATAGATCTAACTCCGAATATAAATTACTTTCCAAACAAATACAATTACTCAAAATTCTAATTAAGGACCAAATCCAAATAGATCAATCTTCGGAATTTAATTCTAGGCTTCGAAAAATTAAACCTGGTCCAAATGCTTTTAAAGAAATTTTTGGTATTCTTGGAAATAAAAAGTTTGGTTCCTGTGATGAAATCTTGATTGATGATGTATCTATTACCTCTGAAAATTAAATTCTAAATTCTTTTCATCAACACTTTAGTTCTGTTTATACTGACAACCCATCTAGCAGATCAAATTCTTTTGAAATCAAAAGCTCTGTTCGAAGTTGTTTATCCAGTTATCCTAATTCTGTTTATTTGTTTGACGATAATTTCTCCTCTTTGAATAATATTGATTCTTTTCATTTCACAAATTTAGATGAGCTTTCCCTTATAGTTAAAAATATAAATGGTAAGAAATCATATGGTCTTGATCGAATTTCTAATTTTCTTATAAAGAAACTTTCTGCTGATGCCCTAAACTTCCTTATAATTATATTTAATAATTGTTTAAACATTGGTTATTTTCTAAATAGTTGGAAAATTGCAAAAATAGTTCCAATTAAAAAAATACCTAATATTTCTAACCTTAATAATTCTAGACCAATTTCTTTACTTTCGAATCTTGGTAAGTTACTTGAACATGTCTTACGTTTAAAAATGGACATAATGTCAGATATTAATTATATCCCCGCCTATCAGTTTGGTTTTCAAAAAGGTCATTCGACAGTCCATGCTTTATTAAATCTTCATGATGATATAATTTGTAATCTGAGAAATCGTAATTGTACAGTTGCTGTGTCCTTAGACATAGAGAAAGCTTTTGATAGAGCATTTCATGATGGAATTTTATTAAAATTAATCAGATTAGGTTTCGATCCTTTTATAATTAAATTGTTTCGCAGTTTCTTCAATGATCGGCAGTTTTGTGTTCAGATTAATGAAGGAGTCTCTCAACTGGGTGAAGTTAAGAGCGGTGCTCCCCAAGGCTCTGTGTTGGCGCCTCATTTATATAATATTTACATTCATGATTTTCCTCATGAATTGGATGGCTCAAGAGGTATTTTATATGCTGATGACTCTCTGATCTATGCACACAATGAACCTCCTTTAAAAGCTCTTGATCTAGTTTCAAAGCACTTGGCTAAAGTGGATGACTTTTATAAGTACTGGGGTATTACTATAAATACTTCCAAATCAGTGGCCTTTGCCTGAGAAATGCATCTGGGAAATGCAAAAGTTATGTCGTTCCTGAAAACAAACGTTTGCAAATTTTTTTGAATGGTGTTGAAATTCCTTTTAAGTCTAATTTTAAGTATTTGGGTGTGAATTTTAAAAAATTGGTTAAATTTAATGATCACGCTAGATCAGTTTTTAAAAAAGCTTCTTTCGTCAAAGGTATGTTTTCGAAACTTTTTAATAGTAAATATTTAAAAAATGAAACGAAATTATTAATATATAAAGTTTGCATACGTCCTGTTTTAATTTATGCATTTCACATTTGGTTTTCCATTTCTCCTACCGTGGCCAAAAAATTAGAAATCCTTGAACGTAATGTTTTAGGACTCTGTGTCGAAAGAAATTACGAATCCTTCGTTAAGCGTTTCTCTAATAATTTTATTTATAGTAAGGCTCAAATAATTCCTCTTTGTAAATATGCTTTAACCTTACAAAAAAAGTTTATTTTAAATCTTTCTTTTCATGATAACTATCTTATAAATGATATCTTCGAGTGTCAAAAATCTTTTAGTTGGTCTAACTCCACGTACCTTTCTCCTATTGGTTTAATTAATGAAAATATTCCTTTAGATATTGACTTTTCCGCACCTTTGTTACCCTCTTTTTATATTAAAACACTCCCTGGCAATCATAGAGGCTGATTTATGGAATTTATATGATATAATTTATAATCGTAATTGTAATTGTTGAACTCTATTTTGTGTTTATACTTCTACTTTTTATTTTTCAAATTTCACCTTCTGTTACTAACTTTTAGCTTTTACTAACATTCACTAAACTTTATGTTAATTTGGCTGTTAACTTTATAGTTCTTAGTCCTTATATGCAAATATAATGGATAGTTTGTTATTCTTAGGTTTAATTGTATTTAAGTGTTATTTAGTTTGTAAGTCTATCTGAGTTTTCTCTCTTAGGGCCAGTTTTTCAGTGCGGGTTTAAACTCTAGTCAAATTAAACTGAGCTTAACTCACCAAAAAGGTACGTTTAAAGTCGGTTTAACTAAATATTGTAGCATTCGTTTAAGTTGAATTGACTTAAATTATCATATGATGTGCTATTTTTTTGCTTAAACCTAGTTTAAACGTCCAATTTTGGTGAGTTAACTTCGGTTTAATTTGACTAGAGTTTAAACCCGCACTGAAAAACTGGCCCTTAGTCTCAGCCTAAATGCCGGGATCAAGCATTGTTTTTCATTTAATTTTTCTGACTATTGTTGTCCTTGTGTAACTTCTTATGTGTTTGCATGCAGCATGTATCTATTTTCTTTTACTATTAGAATAATACTTCTATAGTTCTAAGTGTTTCTTGTGTTAGTGTGTAAGAAATTTTTATGTAAAAATTTTCAAGTCTCAATAAAATCTACAATCTACTATCTACTATCTATCTTCACAATATGAGTTACGTATCGAACTTTAAAACGAGCGTTCACAACCAAAGAACGATCATGAGCAGTGTTGCCAGATTATTTTAAAAAAAACTGCTAAATCTGAAGAAAAAACTGCATTTTGAAAACAAAAACTGCCATTCGAAGAAATAATTTGTTAAGCATTTTCTTTAATTTTTTATTAAAAACAGAAATATTCATTTGTATATAAAGTTGTTGTTGTATTTAATATCTAAAAAAACTTCTGGTATTTTTTTTCACATATCAGATCATTTTAAGATGAGTAATTCAGGTATTTTTAATGTTTGTTTTTTTACATATATTATTATTTGCATTAGCTATACATATCACTAGGTGCGTTTTTTGGCATCGCTATATGCGCTTAACAATAATGGTATTCATGCAAAGCGGCAAAGTTATATTTAGGGCAATTAGTTATTTTTATCAGGTAGATTGTGTGAACGTCCCCTAATGTGTCCCGATTGTGCATTTTCAGAGATATGTCAGCTGTTAACTTGTGAATAGGAATTGCTGATTGCTGTTATCATGATACAATTATAAGGTAGGCTCAGATTGGAGAGCAGGGTGCGCTAGTTGTCAAAATCAGCTGATAGCTTTTAGTTTTTCTTTGTTGTTGTTGTTGCTTTTGTCGTTTGACGTTTGTGGCTTCTACAGCTTTGTTGTTGCAAAATTTCACAATTGAGCAGCCATTTTAAAATGAGCCTACCTTGTAATTGTTTCATGGCTGTAATTGTATCATGGCTCACCTAAATCGAAGAGCAGATATATCTGGTTTGTGCAAAAGCTTCTCAGTACAAATTTTGACAGTTCATTTATAAGGGTGATAAAGTTATTTATTTATTATTTATTTACAAAGTTAATACTAATTATAAAAAAAAATTGAGAATTAACTTAAGATAGCTATGGCGACTAAGGCCTTAAGCTTGATAAGACTTAGAGGTCTAGTGGTATGTACATATAGTTTAATGTAATCTATATCTATATCTATATCTATATCTATACTATTATATAAAATGAAAGTGAACATTTTTTGTGTCCGCAAAACTACAAAAGTACTGGTCCGATTTTTTTGAAATAAGTTTTAAAATATCACATTTGTGCTACAAAAGGTTCATTGGTTATTTTCTTTACAAAATTTCAATAATAAGTATCTTTAATTAAAGTGTTAAGTTTTTTAAAAAATCATCCACAATGCCATGCATTGCTTGATCGTTAGCTTTTCATGCGTTTATGCTGCGAGAGCCTCAATAAACTGCTTTTGCTCTCTACTATACTCTTTTTGTTCTCAGCAAGCACAAAACAACAAAACAAACAAACAAATACATATATAGGGTGTTTTTTTTAGGGGTTTGCTTTACGAATTGAAATAAAACACAAGAAAATCGTTTTAATGTCCATCAATTTGGCTTTATTGGAAGGGTAATTTTATGCCATTAATGTTGAAATATGATTTCGGGCATGTGGCCGCCGCGGCTGGCTCGAATAAAGCCAATTCTACAGGTCCAATTTTCAACCACTTTTTCGAGCATATGGGGCCGTATGTCGGCAATAACGCCACGAATGTTGGCCTCTAAGTCCCCTAACGTTTCTGGTTTGTTGGTGTAGAAGAGCGACTTCACATATCCCCAAAGAAAATAATCCAATGGTGTCAAATCACACGATCTTGGTGGCCAATTGACAGGTCCATTCCGCGAAATTATGCGCTCATCGAATGTTTCCTTCAATAAATCGATTGTGACGTGCGCTGTGTGGCATGTAGCGCCGTCTTGTTGGAACCATAACTCATCCACATTCATGTCATCCAATTCGGGAACAAAATAGTCGGTTATCATGGCTCTATACCGGATTCCATTAACGGTAACTGACTCTCCAGCATTATTTCGGAAGAAGTATGGCCCAATGACTCCACCAGCCCATAGAGCACACCAAACAGTCAGTTTTTGTGGATGTAATGGCGTCTCAAGGATCTCATGTGGATTCTCTTCACTCCAAATGCGGCAATTTTGCTTGTTGACGTAGCCATTCAACCAAAAATGAGCCTCATCACTGAACAAAATTTTGCGATGAAAATCAGCATCGAGATCAATCTCATTTTCGGCCCATTTGCAAGCGTTGTTCTTTTGTCAACCTGTTCATGATGAAATGGCAAACCAAACTGAACATAAATGACATAAGAGTTGCCAGATTTGACCACAAAATGCCAGTTTTATCTCTATTCGAAAAACAAACCCCTAAAAAAAACACCCTTTACATACATACTTTGCTGCGCTTAAAGCTAATTGGTTCAAAGTACATTCTAATATATTCAAAGAAGTTTTGATGTGGAGATTTAATCTAACACAGTTTTGTTAAAAGGGGATTCACTGACCACCTTTAGCATGTTGAGGATTTTTTTGATGAGAATGAGATTCAATCCGACTTGATGTATGTATGTATGTATGTATGTTTGTATGTACGTATGTTTATTTGTTTCGCTGCATGCAACTTTCTACACATGTTTTGACGGTGGTTTTCCTGTAATTTACATATAAATGAACAAAAGGAACGGCTGACTTTTTACTTTATAGAATTGACATTGTGTGATTCAATAATTTTTTTTATAAATAAACAAGATAACTGGGACGGGCATAGGAAAAGGGGTTATGGCTTCGACCACACAAGTCAAATTTTTGATATTGAATAGCTTTGGAAGTAAACGTCGCATGACAATAAAACTCAGCATGAAGTTACTAATTGCCAAAGTCTTTTTACTGGAAAACTGATATGTGCATTGGAAAAGGGGGTGTGGCCTGATTCTCTATACAGAATAGCTATGGAAGCTAAGATCACAGGACATTGAAACTCATAATGGAATTGTCACCTGGGAGTGATGTTCTGCTACTGGGAAACTGTAACGGGCAGTGGAGCATGAGCGTGGTGTCAGACTAAGGGACTAATAAAAGTTTTGAATTTACTTATTATTTCCAATATACATACTTGCCGGGTGCAGCAACGCGCGCCGGGTATCGCTAGTAGTTATATATAAGAGAAAATTTGTTAAGAAAAAGTAGTAATTCATGTAGATCATAGTGATTACAGTGGTGATTTACAGGTGAAGAAAGAATAAATATGTGATATTTCTTGGTTGTGTTGTGTGTAATTGATATATGTACGTAGTTATTTAATGAAATATAAATAATATCTTGATTATAATAAATGGTAGAGGTTACATTGTTTTAGGTATTTGATACTGTTGATAATATTTTTTGGAGAAGGATTTGATAGAGTTGATATTGGGTTGGAATTTGGAAATATTTGTCTTCTAATGCTTTCAAAGTGTTGGCAGTCGGAGAGAAAGTGCTGGATGGTTTTTATTGTGTTGTTATTGCAGAATGTACATTGAGGAGATATGTTTTTGTTTATATAGTGTTCGTGGGTTAGTTTGGAGTGTCCTAATCGTATACGTTCTAATTTGATTAAGTCATGTCTGTTGAATAGGGTGGTATGATCGAACTTAAGGAAATTGTTAATGTTAGTTTTGTTATTATTGATATATTTATACCATTGAGTTGTGTGAGTCCGCTCAGATAAATTATTTTTATCGTAGAATTTTTTCAGATACTTAAGAATGTCTTTTTGGTTGTGGTTGGGAGTTGTTATGAGAGGAGCTTTTGATGCAGCTTTGGCAGCTTTGTCGTCAAATTCATTGCCTGTAATCTGTGTGTGCCCGGGGATCCAAATGATGAGGATTTTAGGGTAGTTTTTTGTAAGGATTGTTCTGATGAGTTTAGGTTAGAAAGTCTGATTTTCAGTATTTAATATTGTTTCAGTTGCTGATAATGAGTCTGTGCATATCGCGAAGTTACCTTTTTTTCCTTTTATATGGTATAAGCAAAGATCATATAATATAAAGATGCGCCACGGCCATACAAATCAGCGACACAGTTAAAATCGAATGTGGATTTATCATAAATCCACTTTAAAGCTTTGTGAGAGTCAGTGAGCGAACGACTTAAAGCTTATGAGAGCGGGAGAACAAGCAAGCGACATTGTGAGTATAATATTGAGAAGCATAGAGAGCACATGAAATTGTTTAGTATACGAAAGATCTCAACAAACGATGTATCTGCAAACGAATTGTAGCTAAATTGTCTTGCGTAAAAAAACAAAAATGTAGGCATGATTTGTATATAAATACCCTACGCACATTATAAAAAGGTCATATATAACATATGTCGCCCATTTCAGATTGAGGTGACCTATCAGTAGCACTGACCATCTCCGATTTGGCTCAAATTTCGTTCCTAAATTGGTTTGTTGCTTAGAAAACCAAATCCGAAGTTATAAATTTTTAGAACCATTTTCAAGGTCAAAAAAGGGTGTATTTTGAAACGACGTAGCTCAGTCAATTTAAATCCGATTTTCGTAAATAAGGTATCATTGGAAAGGTGTCTGTTTTAAGGAAAAAATATAAAACTTTTGGAAAAATTGTTGTAAGTTGGCCCATTCTTAATTTCAAAGTTTAATATCATGCCAACAACAGACGTTATAATTTTTTTTCAGTTTCTTTATTTTGGTTTTTTTTTACGTTTTAATACCTTTCCAACGATATAAAATGAAGGTGTGTTCTTGAAGAATTCAGAAGTTATGGCGTAAAACGTACAGTGTTAAAGAATTTTCAATACAAATTCAACTAGCTTTCGACTTTTATATTTTTGTTTGTAAAAAATCAAGAAAAATAAAATTGGATGAAAATGGAATGTGTAGTTGAATTTGAATATAAATTATGTATATTATACTATATTATATTATGTTATATTATAATATATTATATTATATTATATTATATTATATTATATTATATTATATTATATAATATTATATTATATTATTTTGTATTATATTATATTATATTATATTATATTATATTATATTATATTGTATTATATTATATTATATTATATTATATTATAATATAGTATATTATATTATATTATATTATATTATATTATATTATATTTATACATATACTAGCGATTCACCCGGTTACACCCGGCAAGTTTATTGAAAAATAATAAGTAAGTTCAAAATTTTTATTAGACCCTTAGTCTGACACCACGCTCATGATCCACTATCCGTTTCAGTTTAAAAGTTTTAAAGGAAAAACAATTTTCTTCCAAAAAATCAAGTGGTAACTTTGTTTTCTGAATCACATAAGCGGTTTTTAATTTTTGGATGAATTTGAAAGAACGCTATCTTATAAGTGTTATATCCAGGGACCAAAAATAACTGTTATTTTCGAAATTTCAATTCAAAAAGTCAGGCGGTAAAAATTTGTCTTTTCGAGAGTTGAATAAAGCAATGCTTGTTAGCTAAGGAATAATAATCTTGAAAGCTTTTTATTTATTTGACTTTTTTAAAAAAAGGAAAAAATAGAATGGTTATTTTTTGATCGATTTTTTTTTGTCAAAAATAAAGTTAAAATTTTTCTTTTATTTTTACGGTCAAAAATAAAAGTTAAAATTTGATTTTTATTTTTGCGGTTAAAAGTATAAATCATAACAAAAGTATAAATTCTATTCATTTTACTCTTCTCTACCGTTGTTTTGCTTATCACTACATTTCTTTCTGACTCAAAAATAAAAGTCATATTTTAACTTATATTTTTGCCCAAAAAAATAAAAGTCAAACTTTAACTTTTATTTTGACCACAAAGAAATCTGTCAAAAAATAACTACTATTTATTAACTTCTTTGAAAAAAGTCAACAGTTACGGTCCCTGGTTATAGCTTCTGAAAAAGAGTTGAAAATTTGCATTTAATTTTAAATTTAATTTAAATTATTTTTACAATAAAAACAATGTTTGTCCCTTTTTTTTGGAAAACTCTAATATTTCAGATCTTTTTGAAACAAATATTTAAAATACATCTATATACTCAACTAAAGGTATTTTTGCAATAATTATTGCATACCTTAAGGTAGGTTTTTTGTAAGGTTGTAAGACAAAAAAAAAAATCAAAAAAATTTATAAAAATCAGATATTTGAATCGAAAGTCACAAAATTTAATTTCTGATTGTTTTTTCTCATTTCTGAGCAACGATGTTGTATTAAATATATCGTTGCACTCAAATTTTTCATAGTTTTCAAGATATGCATGTTCATGTTTTTGGGGTCAAATTGACGAAATTTGTTTTTATGTTAGTTAAACGAAAAATCTTTTTTTAACAAATCTTGTGCACTGGTTTTGCTAAGGGAAAGATCTCACTTCTAAAATTTCATTGTAATCAAAAGTTTAGCAGTATTGAAGAAATGTAAGTGTTTTTGGTATCAAAATAACGGAAATTTTCTTAATTTTACGAAATTTAAGTAAAATTTTATATTTTTAATTTGCATATGGTATGTAACCTAAAAAAACAAAAAAAAAATATGCCTATTGTAGACATATTGTAGTTTTAGGCAATTTGGTCAAAAATTTGCACTACAACGCTTTTGGTGTCCAAGGTGGATAATGGATGGATGGATGGATCATGAAAACCACTATATTTCAATTTTCATTTGAATCGCATGAGCGGTTTTTGAGTTTTAGGCGGTTTTGTAAAAAATTTGTACTACAGCGGTGTTCAAGGCGGATAACAATAGATAGCCTCAAAACGCGCACCGTACCCAAAAACTTCTATACAAAAATGTTCATGCTAATCGGATGAGGAGCGTGTTGCGTATTTACACACAAAAACTCTTTTTTATGTAAAGATATAGATTATATTATTTAATGTATTAATAATATAATTGATATATAATTAATAATATATAATTAATGGCATTTCTGTGTCCAAATACGAAAAAGGGTGTCTCAAAATCAGGAAATTTAAATAATTTTAAATTCGGAAAATCTCTTTCTGATTTCCTACAATTTGACAGAATTTATTTATTGCCAGCCTTTTTCCGTTTTTCTTCCATTTTCAAAAGAAAGGAATCAAATTAAGTAAAAATCCATTCATATGATCCAATCCAATCATATAAATCGTATTAAGTGAAATATTTAGATCAATCAATCAATTCAATCCGAAATAAATATCAAAATCATAAATCATTAAATATGCATTCACACAATATCAAGCAAAATACTGTGGTAAGAAAAAAAGGGAAACAATAGAAATGCAATTGAAAAAATTCAATGACTATTTCAATACCAAGAAAAACTTTCTTCTTCTTCTCCGACGCATAAAATAAGCCAACTGAACTCGTTCGCTATCAAAATCATAATGAAGAGATTGCAACCAATTGATGTAGAGAAGAGCATGCGGAGCGGAAGGGCATAGAGAAACGGAAAACTTTTCTCTCAAGCAAGAATTAAAAGCTTTTTCATATCGCACTCACAAAAGCTGTCGTGTAGGCTTGTGCTAAACAGTTCCGAGGTCGGAACGAACATGGAACGATTCTTTTGTAAAGCGGAACTAGTTCGCGGAAACATGTCCGCGGAACTATGTAGTTCCTTTGAGCTGTAGTAGAAATTTTTTATGGTTTTTGTGTATGTATTCTCTAAACCTGAACAGAGGGCTTTAAGAGAAGGCCGAAAAGGATTAATATGTATGACCGACCCCCATTACTTTTGAAAAAGGAACATTTTTTCCTTAGACACCTATTCCCTCCGACCACTCCTTAGGGGGGCTGCCATAGAAAAACGCAATAGGGGCATATTAATTTTGTCACTCTGTTTGTAAGCCCCCATAAAGAGGCATTGGTATAGCAAAGTGTATATATTCTTGATCAGCATCACCACCCAAGTCGATTTAGCCATGTCCGTCTGTCTGTCCGTCCGTTCGTATGTAACTTACAAGTGCTTAAAAAGAACAAATTGAGTACTCTCGAGTTGCAAAACATGTCCGCGGAACTATCTAGCTCCGCAGTTGCATTTGATTGAATGAAACTCATATGCAGCAGATTGTAACATGTTCGCGGAACTATTTAGCTCCGCAGTTCCATTTCATTGAATGAAACTCATGCAAATCATATGCAGCAGATTGTAACATGTCCAGTTCCATTTGATTGAATCAAACTCATGCAACTCATATGCAGCAGATTGTAACATGTTCGCGGAACTATCTAGCTCCACAGTTCCATTTCATTGAATGAAACTCATGCAAATCATATGCAGCAGATTGTAACATGTCCGAGGAACTATCTAGTTCCGCAGTTCCATTCGATTGAATGAAAGCATGTTCAAAACAAAATAAACACAGCATTGCGCGCAACAAGAACGTCGAAATGTCATCTTACCATTTCACACATCAGTTGTTTCGTTCGTTCGCAAACATATCTTTGCACTTATAGTCAATCACAAATTCGTGTAAGCCATAATATGTGTGAAAGAGAAGTCGGTTCATATTAATTTATAGAAAAAAATTCATTGCAACCGGAACTGTTTGAACATGCTAAAAATGAATGGAAGGAACGATTGGAACTATGTCCGACTGTGAACATAGTTCCAGGAACTAAACAGGTTCGGAACGACCCATCTCTACTGTCGTGTTGGTCTGAAAATTATTTGTTACATTTTATTGTACTACGTAACTCATCTTTATATTATATGATCTTTGGTATAAGGCTTCGAGGATAGCGATTATTTCTGCTGAAAATACTGAGCTATAGTGCGGAAGATGAGCAATTCTAATGATGGAGCTGGTGGTGGTTACGCTAAACGTGATGTTATCGTTGGTTTTAGATCCGTCAGTATATATGAAGTTGTAGTTGGAAAATCTTTCTTGAATTTCACGGAAACCTTGTTGGAACACGGACGCAGGTGTGGTTAGTTTGATTGATTTCGTTAGGTCTGTTATTATGGAGTCTTTTTTGAAACATGCTGGGGGAATGATTGGGTCTGGATTTTTTAATGGGTTAAATGGTATGTTTATTTCTTTGCATAGTGAGATGGCCCTGTATAGCGCTGACTGAATTTTGGGAGATTTTTTGGATTTGATGGCTTTATTGACAATATAAGGGTGAATCGGAACTTTGTATGCATGATTTGAATAATTTAGATAGATGCAGGTTTCTCCTAATCTCTATGGGTTTTATGTTGGCTTCAAAAAGTAAATTGTTGATGGGGGTGCTTCTGAATGCACCGAGTGCAAATCTTATTGCTGAGTGGTAAATTGTTTTTAATTTGTTTAAAGTTGATTTAGGGGCTTGCCCGAAGAGATATATCCCAAAGTCTATTTTAGACATAATTAGAGAATTAACAATGTTTATTAAGGTAACTGTGTTACAGTTGAATCGCTTGCTTGAGAGGCATTTTATTATGTTTAATCGTTTGGAAAGGGATGTTGTTAAGTGTTCTATGTGAGAGTTCCATGTGTATTTTTTATTGAAGTGGATACCAAGAATTTTTAGAGTGTCAATCTTAGTTATTGTAAAGTTGTTGGATACTATGTTGCAAGAACAGTTCACTTTGCGGCAAATGTGTAAGTGTTTGCACTTAGCTATGGATAGCTGAGCGCCAGAATATTCGCACCAGTTGAGAATGTCGTTTATTAGTTCGTTGACATCTAAGTTGAACGTCGTTTTTTTATTGAGTGTTTTTGTTATTATGAAATCATCAGCAAATGCGCAAAATTGGTATTGTTTATGAATTGAAATAGTATTGCATAATTTGTTGTATGCGATTAGGAATAGGATTACCGATAAGGGTGATCCTTGAGGTATGCCATTGTGTAAGTCTTGCGTGTTTGAGACTGTTCCTCCTATTCGTACCTGGATTTTTCTTTTGGATAGAAATTTGAGAATGTAATTGACCATATGGGTTCCGAGTTTCCACTTTACAACTTCATCTATGATTGAATGTACACCTACTTTGTCAAACGCTTTGGCGAAATCTAGTGAGATTAGAGAAATATGTTTTTTAGTGGATAAGGCGTTTGATATCAGGTAGTCTAGAGTGATTAGAGAGTCGGATACAGTTTTTCCTTTTTTGAACCCAATTTGGTGTCTGTTGATGAGTTTGTTGACTGAGACAAACCACCACAGCCTGTTGGCAATTATTTTGTCAAGTACTTTGGAACAACAGGGGTTTAAGGATATAGGACGATATGATGTTATTTTGGTTTTGTCATGTTTTGGTTTGAGGATAGGTATGATCAAGCTTGTTTTGTATGCTTGTGGGATATATTGTTTGAAGATGTTGTTGTATAAATTAACTAGTCTTTTTTTTGTATGCGGTGAAAGGTTCTTTATCATTGGGTAGGAAATTCGGTCTGCTCCTGGTGTTTTACCTTTAAGTTTGTTTAAGGCGTTTTCCAATTCTATCAAGGTTATGTTATCTTGTAGAAGTGTTGGAGTGTAGGAATGGGCTGTTGTATTTGTTGTTGATTTCATTGACTGGAATAATTTTGGAAAGTTTTCATCAGATGATTCATCGGACCAAAATTTAGAAAAGCTGTTTGCTATCAGGGATTTATCAGTTATTAAAGAATTGTTGTAGTAAGGAGAAGAGATACAGTGAATGTTTTGTTTTGTTGATAGGCCGCATAAATGTCTTATGTTGGTCCAAGTTTTTGATGTTGGCGTTGAGGGGTTTATGTCTCCTGTAAAAGTTTGTAGGGATTGGAATTTCGATAGTTTTAGCTCGCGCTTGAAGAGGGCATTAGATCGCCTATAGTTTATAATATTATCAGTTAAAATTTGTCGTCTTAAGATGTACCAGTATTTGTTTCTTTAGTATTTCCAGTTTTTTATTCCACCAGGGGACGGTTCGTTTGTGTGTAAGAGAGGATGATTGTGGGATGGACTCGTGGGCACTTTGTATAATAATCCGATGAAGGTTTGCTGCTTCTTTGTTGATGTTCCTACTTATTGGTCTTGTTAAATTGTTTTTGTCAAGGCAGTTTTGGAAGAGATCCCAGTTTGCAAGATTTATTTTAAAATAGGGTCTATTTTTTTGGACTATATTAGATTGGGTGTTAAAAAGAGTAGTTATAATTGGAAAGTGGTCACTACCGAAGAGCTGTTTTTCAATTTTCCATTGAGCTAGGATTGCTAAGATTGGAGAACACATTGTAATGTCGATGTGAGTGAAAGTGTGATGCGTGCTATAGTGTGTTGGTTAGCCATCATTAAGGGTGATTAGCTGAGAGCGATCAATGAATTTTGAGATAATATTTCCTATTTTATTGTTGGTATTAGATCCCCATTTTTGGTGCCAGCTGTTGAAATCTCCAGTAATAACACATGGATGAGAGAATGAGTTGGTTAAGTTGTCGAGGGAACGGGTGTTGAAGGGTTGGTTTGGGTGTATGTAGGCTGAGATGATTATAAACTTATTGTTTGATGTAATGAAAGCTGCAGTAGCGTCTATGTCAGAGTGTAAAGTTATTTCTTCATGTTGTATTGAGATATGAATAAGTAGTGCGACGCCTCCGAAGGTTCTTTGGGATGAATTGACAGAGTACATTTTGTAATTGATTGGGATGGGAATGTTATGAGATGATTGAAGATGTGTTTCTTGTAGTGAAATGATTTTTGGGGAATATTGCTTAATAAGGATAAGAAGTTCGTTATAATTGTTACAATAGCATTTTATATTCCATTGGAGTATATTAAAATTCATTGTACTGTTAATTTAAGATATGTGATACAGATTTAGTAATTGACATGTCTTCTAAGTTTTCTTGATCAGAGTTGATGTCCGGTATTTTGATGGCTTGGCAAACGGCAGGTTTATTGTTGTTGTGTTTTGCTTTTAGCTGTGTTTTGAGGCGGTTGGTGATATTGCGGGGGAAAATCTTTACTTTTGTGTCTGAAATTGGTAGGCATGCTAGGTTACGGGCGGGACACGGTGGAGGAAGTAATTTTGATGTCGAGGGAGTGGTAGAATCAGGTATAGTAGTTTTCTTCGGAGGGGGTAGGGGTGGAATTTCGGTAGTTGGTTCAGTGAAATCTATGTTGTTAGAGGGTGGAGATGCAACTGGAGTCCTAAGAGCAGAAGAGTATGAGTTACTTGTTATGTGCCTTTCTTCATAGATTTTTTTAGCGGTTTTGTTGTCGACTTTTTGTAAGGTTTTGATTGCTTGGAGCTCTTTATGCTTTATAAAGATTGGACAGTTTTTGTTGAAGGCGTTGTGGTTGTTGTTGGTGATTTTGTTTTCTGTACAGTTGATGCATGATTGCTTGTTGTTGCATTCTTCATTGAGTTCGATGTTAGTGTGGTCATCATTGCCACAATTGCTGCATAGTTTGTTGTTGTTACAAAATTTGTGTATATGCCCAAATCGTAAGCATTTGCTACATCTGAGAGGTAACGGTATGTATGGTCTCACAAATATTTTTTCATAACCAATGTTTATATCGTTTGGAATTGAGGGATAAGCAAATGTAAGTATTATTAAACCAGTTTCTATTAGTTGATTTTTGTCTTTTTTTATTATTTTTTTAACTTCAATGATGTTTTGATTTTTTAATTCATTGAGAATTTCTTCCTCTGGAATGTCGCAAAGGTCATTCGAGTATATAACACCTTTGGCACAATTAAGAGATTGGTGTTCTGTTACATCAAGGTAAATAGTGGATGTAATTGCAGTAAGTTGGATGAGTTTGCTTGCTTGTGTTAGGTTTTTTGTTTTTATGAGAATGGATCCGTTTCGTAATTTTTTGCATGACTCTACCTCTCCTCCACAAGTAGTGTCAATTGTTTTTTTGATTAAAAACGGAGATATATAAGCCAGGGTATCATTGCTATTTTTTCTACTCATTAATAGGTATTTTGGTCCGGGTGATATTATTTTAAGAAATTTAGATTTGTCGAATTGCATTTGGGGAAATTCACTGGTTCTTTTAGCACTTGTATTGTTGTTAATTCTATGAGCTGCCGAAGCAGCGTCGGGAGGTTCGTTCATTTTGACGGATGCCAAACGAATTACCGCGTGGTTATAAAGTTTGGGGGAGAAAAGTTACACACAATCACTGATTTTTTATTAAAAGTTAGAATTTCTTTAGGCTGAGTGATGTTTTTGTTTTTTGAATGGTTTATTTAACTAATTATTTGTATTTTGTTGGTTTTTTATTGATTTTGGGGTATTGGAGTGATTTTTATGAGACGATCGATCGCACGTAGATGTTGACTCGTCAAGAGAAAGCACACGACTGTGAGGGGTGATAAAGTTATCTTGTTTATACCATTTATAAGGGCTTTGCCCATTTGCATGAATACCATTAATATTTTTCATACAAAAAATTGCTTAGCTAAGACAGGATAATTATAGCCGCTCATGGTGTAATAATAATGTGTTAGTGAATTTTTGACAACACCAAGAATAGCTTTCTTTCTGTCAAAAAATTGCGAGCGAAAGAGAGAAGCCGTTGATAGTTGTCAAATTATGTTATTTGTTTGAGTTGCTGGATGATGATATGTTATAGTTTTTATAGTTTAAGGATATTGTGCGAATAAAGTTTAAATAAATATTTAATTCAATTAATTGTGTCGTGTTGTGTTGACAAAAAGTTATTGCAGTTGTCTTCGCCCATTTGCCAAGTTCGCCAATTAATGGTTTTGTCATTTTATCGAAAACGTCCGCTGGAAGGTACCACCAACATGAAGCCAGAGATAATGAGATGGGAAACTTCTTTTCTATTGTGAATTCTGTTGATTTTGACAGCTAAAAATGCTTCTTCTCCAATTTTTTATGCAATCACGTCTTGTGTATGTGAGTTCACCTCATATTTGTCAAAAATAGGTATTACACCCAAAAAAATCTTCCATATTTGAAAGAAAATTGTTTTTAGCTGATCAAGAATATTGTTAATAATATTCGATAAAGAACTTTTGTTAACATAGAAATGTTAGTTTTGTCAATCTAATTTGTGGAGTTACTTTGATAACAGACAAAAATATTTTTGATAGAAAAAAATTGAATTTAAAATGAAAAAAACTGTTCTATTTACAAGTGCTGTTGTTAGCAGAAAAACATAATTAAATTTCTTTCAAGAACAGCTAAATCTTTGTTTTAAAAACTCTGTTCTAATTTTTATATGATGAATTTGTTTGAAAAAAAATTGTAAGCTAGCTTTTCCCTATGTGTACAGTGGTGGCTTAGCTGTCGAAAGTGAGATATTCACCAGCGCTCATGTCCATCCTGAGGGGTGAATTCATCGAGAATCCATCGCGAGGGGTGAGTTTGCCATGAAATTTTACTAACCCATTTATAACATCTGCATTAGTATTGACTGCATTTTGGCATACGGCTATCTCTTTTTTGCCGAAGTTTCCAATCTCTTTATCTCTGATGAAGCTGCCAGCTTTGGCCAGCATGCAAATTGTCTTGCATTCACATCGACTGCTTCAAGAAAATATCGAATGCCATGAAAGAATGTTCAATACCTCAACTGATAATATCCATCAAAAGAAGTGGACATGGCATTGAGCTTCGTCCGACTGCACGCATGATACAATTATACATGTAGCATTGACAAGTACCCAGCTAGACACCTAACTGTTAGATATGCCATATATATGGCATATTTATAACGCCTTTGACGTTATATTCATATAAAATGCTCCATACAAATTACGTTATATTTGTTCTAGCGTCGTGCAAAATATAACGCCTTTTTGTCTATCCGTGTGGTCTGGCATCTCTGTCTGCCACACATGTTTTATCTATTAAAAAAAGCTACAGCTGCTCTGCTCACACTAACAACAAATTCCGTAAAGAATTTAATAACAAACTCAGCTGTTGACTTAAGTACACAGTTAGCGTTCCGCAAAATTTTTCCACCATAGTGTAGTGGTTAGAGCGCTGGCCTTAAATGCAAACGAACGCGAGTTCAAACCCTTCACCAAATAAAACCAAATTCTTTTTTCTTATAATTTTGTTTAGAAGTGTTTTTTTGTTATTTTTATTAATGGGTAGTATTTACAAAAGGTAAATTTAGGCAAAACATTTAAAGAAAATAAAAAAAATATCTCTCAAATATTGGCTTTTTTTTAACTCTAGCAAGGAAAACAACTCGCGTTTATTTAGATAGGAATTTTGCCATTTTTATTAATCATATTTCTCTTTATTGTATTTTACATATATATATATTTATATTTAAATTTATTAAATTAAACTCAATGAAAACCTTCCTGTGTCGGACGGTATTTGAACCGCGGTCTCTGCCACACAAGCTGCGCATTCTACCCAACGCGCCACGGACACCATATTCCAAAGGTATCATTTAGGATATTATTTTATTGCTTAACTTACACTTGCATCGCTTAAAGTTTTTTCGCTACTTTTTTCACATCCTCAGCTTGTTTGCTGCGTAAAGGAGCAAGCTATGTAAGCACATACAACTTTCCTTGTTTAACATGACATCAAAATTTAAGAGTGTATTAGTGAACACCAAATTTTGTTTCATTGTGTTTGTAACTACGTTAGAGCTGTCTAGCTGGGTATAGATTTTCTCAGCAACAAGGCAACGACCATCTGTCAAAAACAGTTGTTCGTGCAACAAGAATTAAACGAATGTAAAAATAAATAAATTCCGCAAAATATGTGCGTTAAATACACAATTATAATAATGAAAGTTGTGAAAAAATTATGTGTGATATGTGTTTAACGTTTTCCAGCCGTGGTGTTTTAATAATAATTGGAAACTTCTTTAATTTCGTCCATATGCATCTGCAGCTGCTGAGGTTGCTACATTTGAACGTTTTCAACATTTTTTCTTATGTTTGCACTTAATAACACAAAGTTCACAAGTTATCTTCGTTGTAGTAATAATAATTCACTATTGATTAAATAAAATAGGCAATATTTTGTAAGAAAATGTTTGGTTATTTGCAAGCGCTGAAACATAAACAATGGCGAAAACATAAGAAATAATTGAACGCTCTCTTTCTAGACATTTTTTTTGACAGATGGTCGTTGCCGAAGCAACTGTCAATACTACCTTATATTATTATACCATGGACTGCACGTTAGCTGATTTATTTTCATTCCAATTCACCATCAGCTGTTTTTGACAGGAGCGGGCGAAAAAATCAAAGAACTAAAATATAAGGAAGTGGTGTTGTCTACACATACAGTGTACGTGAACTGTGGCCGATTCGTAAATTGAGCGAGCGAGACAGAGTGTGTTTTTTGACATTTATGAGCATTCGTCATTTATGAGCGGTTGCTTGTAAACAGCCTTCTCAGTAAAAAAAAAATTTTCGCGCCAATTTGATGCGACCACAGTTGTCAAAACGCAAACACTGCTTCAGGGGCGCATTATTTTTTCACTCTTTAATGCACTTCTGGGGCGCTTTTGTCTTCAGCAAAGTTTATGATACATTATTGTTATTTTTGATTGTTTTTAGATTTCCGCATATTGTGCATCTCAAATTATATTATATATTATATTATATTATATTACATTATATTATATTATATTATATTATTATTTCCCAATAAAATATCGGTAACGCACCATATTATATGCCTCAAAGGTGGTGTGGAAATACAATAAAAACAAAACTATATTATCATATTTTATAATAATTTAACTATTTTTATATAATATAATTAAATTAGCACCAAAATCAGTAAATTAAACCCAGAATCTATTGTATATGTGATTCCAATTAGAAACTGTTTGGACCTTCTTTAACGATCTAACCGAATATGGCCCTCAGTAAATGTTTCTGTATTGCAATACAATTTTATTTTAATTTATTAGGTCTTTAATTATCAAACGTTTTATTAATACCGTATAACTCTAAGCACCTGTTTTATATGTTATTCGAATCAGAAACAAATTGAGCCTTCTTCTTCGATGCAACTGAATACGGCCCTTTGTGAATGTTTATGTATTTGTGTCAACCAACACGAATAAGAAAAATACCACACTTTTGGGCAATAACACCACTTCCTTATATCTTAGTTCTTTGGAAAAAATTTATCATTTTGAGAGAGAAGTGTCAAATTCACTAACACCTTATTATTATTACACCATGATAGCCGCTTAGCTCATAGTCGCCGATAGAAACACTATTGCCAGATCAAGAAAATGATAGTCTGCGTAATTTATTGGCATCACTTTTTGAAAAACAACCATGTTTGTCAAAAAAAAATAAAAAAAAATCACAATCATAATAGCCCGAACACAATACGCGCGACGACCGGCAAGCGCCAATTGTCACTTTTTTTTTACATGTATTTCTTATGGGACGTATTTTGGATACTTGTAGCTCAACATTGTCGCGCGACATTGCCGTCGGCTTAAATTTAATTTTAATTTGACAGGCAGCAAAAGCAAGTTTCCGCCATTGGTTATTACTGGTCACATGCAGCAAACTAAACTGTTGTGAAATTTATGGTAGCGATGGTAGTGAGGGATGTTTTGTTTGAACTCTATTCAGAGTTGTTAAGTCTGCATCCATATTCAGAATAAGCACAACTGAATAAACGACATAAAAATCCATAAATTAATGCAAAATTTATTTATAAATAAACTTTTAATTCACATTTAATTTTAAAACTTGATTAGTTATTCATTTCAATAAATCATTTTTGTTGTCAATTTTTCAATTTTTATTCATATGAAAACTATACACAAAGAATGCAATTCAAAAAGAATTTTAGAATTTGCAATTGTTTTTCAATATAATTATATTTAAATCGTTATTCATTTTTTTAATTCATTGTTCATTTGTTATTCATTATTCATTTGTTATTCAATACTAATATCTTAGTTATTATTGATTTTTTATTCATTAATTGATATAAATGTAACGAATAATTAATAAATTTTTTAAATTTGAATGTGAAATAACATTTTCATTTATAAATGAATTTTGCATTCATTGAATAGATTCTTATTTCGTTATTCACTCATTCAACTTTTTGAAAATAAAATAAAATTGGATGGATTTCTTTTTCAGCTCTAAATGTGTTGTTATTCTAAACGGTAACTGTTGAGTCGGCTGAAAACAGCCATTGTTTTTTGTGTACTATACATGCTGCTGAAGTTTGTTGGTGTCGCGTTTATTATAATCAAGTCGCTCAACATTTCTCTACAACGACAGATTGGAGACGTGTTGCTCGCCGTTCGTCGCGCGTATTGTGTTCGGGCTATAAGTAAACAAAGCAACAAATGATAAAATTTACAGTTTGATAAAAATAAACTTTGTCAATGGTCGCATTCTGGCCGATACTTTCTACGCAACTGTTGCTCAACTTTCCGGCTGAATGGTATGTAGCATAAAGCGCTCACACAACATGTTGCCTGAGCGGTCGCCATTTTAGGTAGCGAAAATATTTTATGCTACCTCGATTGAGCGGTTTGCGCTCACTTGATGTTGACAGATGAAAAAAGTGTTTTGTTGTGAAGTTGTGCTGTAAAATTATAAGATTAGTATTTTAATATAAAAATACTTAATTAAATATCTTTTCCATGATTTCCTTGCGAATTTAATTTTATTATATTGCTTTAAATTAATTTTTTTGAATCGAATCATGAACAGCTGTTTGCAGTTTGACGTTTCTCAAAAAAACCCATTCAGCAGAATGTATCACTTTATGCTACTTCGCTACCTGAGCGCTGTTTCTGCCAGAATGCAGCCAATATGTGCTTATAAACATGATACATGATACATACTGCTAATGTCAAAACCATGAAATACTGTGCTACCATATCTTAAGATAAAATACTATGACAAATCCATGTTTCATAGTTTTAGAAGGTAAGCGTTTTATATAAAATGTATTGCTGAAAATATTGATAAATGTGGAACTTTTCAAAAATGTTGATTTATCTTCAACAGTTTTACCGTCTTAAGAAGACTCAAAACATTTTTTTTATAAGATATCGTATGCACATTTGAATAAAATTTTTCAACAAGAAATTAAGAAAACAAAAAATCATGGGCAATATTATATTAGTGAAAATAATGCCATAAAATTACTAAAAAATTCGTTATTTCAGTAATAGACACATTGATTAAAATTTTTCTTATTTACCCTATATATAATTCCTTTTCTATGTATTTATCCCACATTTATGAAATATACGGAAAAGTGGCATCGCCAAAATGCATTTTGACATAAGCAGTAGGTCTTGTCAAAGCTCCTTACCCTACCTTCTTATTGTATCATGCTTATAAATAATAACAGGCTGTCTCCACGAGGCATAGCACATGCCATCATATACATCAAGGCAGCGAAAAATCTAGTGGAGACCGCATACGTCATGGCATTTCTTATGTCCTGCGATAAATACCACGATTTATTTAATGGCATTTATCTCATGGCATATGCTGTACTGCATACCAGAATTTCAATGGAATTGAAACATTTTCAATTTTACGCGCTTCTAATTAGAATTTAGATCACTTTTAATAACGTTAAAACTGGATTCTAAAATGCATTCGAATGATGTAATAAATAATTTCAACTAACATGCCATGGCATAAAATCTCTACCAAGCAAATACTGTTACACATTTTGACAGCTAGAGCTCAAGCCTTGATATATGTGATGGCATGGGTTATGTCTCGTGGAGACGGCCTGTAATGTTCAATATTTGATAGTAACACGCAATGCTGCCAAGTTTTGAAGAAAAAAGTTATCGGCGAAATATTAAGCGCCGATGAGCGTTTTTTTGGACAAGCGTATATAGCGATGCCAAAAAAACACACCTACTATTAAATTTGTGTATCATAGTTTTTGATACGTCAAAGCTTAAACAAATATAATTCTGTTTTTTTTTTTTTTTTGAGAGGGTTGGAATTTCTAGTTGTCGTACTAATCTTGTCGCTTTCGCCAATCCAACCTTTCAAGTAGTTATTTTCCTCCTAGGATATACAAGGCTTGCAGCCTTGTGGCTTGAAAAGAAAAAACGCAAATTGGCGCAAATAGAGAAGTGAGGTTGGTTCATGTTCAATGCGTGAAGTTGTCTGAAGCTGCTGCTGAAGTTTAAAGCAAGTCTGCTTTAAAAAAGTAACTGAACCATAATGATGTTTTGGTTAAAAGAATTTATGAAAACTACATAAGATTCATGTTTTCATAAAAACTGCATTTTACCCTGAAAAACTGCATTAATAATGGAAAAACTGTATTTATTTTTAAAAAACTGTCAACCTGCTCAGAGTTGAAAAAACTGCCATTTGCAGGCAAAACTGCCATTCTGGCAACACTGATCATGAGTGAGCGAGCCAACGACGCTTGCAGCGGAGTTTTTTCGTTCGTGATATTTACGAACTTTGCTTTTGATGGTGAGCGATATGCTTTGTTCATAGCATGATACAATAAGAAGGTAGGGTAAGGAGCTTTGACAAGACCTACTGCTAATGTCAAAACCATAAAATACTGTGCTACCATATCTTAAGAAAAAATCCCATGACAAATCCATGTTTCCATGCTTTGTTCATAGCATGATACAATAAGAAGGTAGGGTAAGGAGCTTTGACAAGACCTACTGCTAATGTCAAAACCATAAAATACTGTGCTACCATATCTTAAGAAAAAATCCCATGACAAATCCATGTTTCATGGTTTCCGTGGGTAAGCGTTTTATATAAAATGTATTGCTGAGAATATTGATAAACGAGGAACTTTTAAAAAAAAGTTAATTTATCTTCAACAGTTCCACTGTCTTAAGAAGACTTAAAAAAGTTTTTTTTAAGATATCGTATGCACATTAGAATAAAATTTTTAAAAAAGAAATACAGAATACAAAAAGATAAACAAAAAATTATGGGCAATATTAAATTAGTGAAAATAAAGCTATAAAATAACTAAAAAATTCGTTGACACATTGATTCAAATTTTTCTTATTTACCCTATATAAAATTCCTTTTCTATGTGTTTATCCCAAATTTATGAAATATACAGAAAAGTGGCATTGCTAAAATGCTTTTTGACATAAGCAGTAGGTCTTGTCAAAGCTCCTTACCCTACCTTCTTATTGTATCATGGTTCATAGTTGAATAAATAAGGTTGTCTCGTGGCTGATCGTACTCTCTTCACAGTACCCATAATTGTCAAAATCACTGAAAAGCAACAACAACAACTTCATCGGCTTTTCATGTTATCAATTTTCGTTTTCAGATTTTGTATGAGCTGCCAACTTCTGACATTTATGGGAACTCGCTCTCACCCATGCGACAACCTTATTTATTCAACCATGCTTTTGTTCGTCGCATAAGAGACCGAACAGAACCAAAGCGGCTGTCGGTTGTCGGGTGCGCTGTGCAACAAAATACATGAAAATATATGCAGCCGCCAAAAATTAAATGGCCGTAGAAATCCGAGACGGAAAAACGCCAGAATAGAATCAATTCTATTTTTCTTCGACGGCTGGCGGAAAACCTTCTTTGGTTCAGCAGCTAAAATTGTTCATGAAGTTTTAATATTATAAGGAATGAAGCGCCGGTTTATAATATGAGCGCCGGAGATAAAAAAATTTTATTAAAAATCGCCACGAATCGCGCTCATCCCTTATAATATTAAAATTTCATGAAAAATTTTCGTAAAAATCGCGCATATTTCATAAATTTTCATTCATAACTTTTATTAATTTAACATATTTTTCTCGATCACTTACAAAAAGATGTATGTTCTTTAGCATTTAAGCGATCATATTTTTCGCTTTAAACGGATATATATTTCTATTATTAGAATAAGATATCTGTATAAAACTCATTTATTGTAATTTGTATTTGTATCATAAATAAGTTTTATTGTAGTTTTGTCGCATTATGATTGACAGACTTCGGAGACTATGTCGACGACAGGCGGTCAATCAGTTGCAAAAAGGCTATGAAAGAGAAAGGTTCAAATAAATGTCGGGTTTTTTGAGCTTCGGCTTTTTTCCCGACAAAAAATAATTGTGTGTTTTTATTAATTTCTTAAATTCGCTTTTGTTGTGAACATTTTGGTCCTTCGAGCCAAATAGGAAGCAGTCCTATGGAAAGGAAAGAGGGACGGACAGGAAAGGTAAAAAAAAAAAACAAAAAAAAAAAACAAACAAAAGGAGCAACAATAAAAAGAAGAAAAGAAGACCGGTGACTACAGCAACACGCACGCTCGCACGCACGGAAAAGAAGACAACAAAGTTGAGTATAAAAATTTTAAATATACATCAAATATAACAAATTATAAACAATTAAAAATCTGAAATTGATGTAGTGGTGAGTGGAAAGTGATACAATTTTAATATATTTAAAGTAAGAAGTGGAAAGAATGTGTTCATTTTTTTTATAGAAGAAAGAAAAGTAAAAGTGGACAGATCTTAAATAAGAATTGTGAAAAAGAACAAAGTGGACAGATTTTGAAAGAAACTAATATTTTTCGTTTCTGTGCAATAAATTCTGCGCAAATTGATTGCATATACATAAGCGAAATATTCAAGGGCACTCAATGCGCTGCTGCGCTATAACGATGCTACGCAGTTGCAGCGAACATGCTTGGAAAGAAGTATTCACATACATATATACATATTGAATCACGTGTTGTGTCTGTTGTTTGTAGCATGCAGCAGCGGCGAACAGAAGCAATTCGTTATTTATGTTTGTTGTATGTGTAATTGGACAGAAAAAGAAAGAGCAGGGGTATGTCTTTAGCATAAAGATGCGAGCATAAGCGTACACCATAAGCAATAATAGAAGAGACACACACAGAAAGAGCAAGGGTATGACTTTAGCACAAAGATGCAAGAATAAGCGTACACCGCAAGCAATCATAGTAAAGACACAAAGAGAAAGAGCAAGGGTACGTCTTTAGCACAAAGATGCAAGGATAAGCGTACACCGAAAGCAATAGTGGAAAGAGTAAAGCATGCTTTGGATAGAGGACAGAGGAAAGAAATGTTTTGCAAAGAGAAAGAAAACAGAAAGAAGTGCAACTTTAGCATCGAAATATGCAGATAATTCGCATAATAAAACAATCAGTGGAAAGATTTGGGCAGTTATTATTTGAGCACATGAACATAAAGAAACAGTGAAAAAAAAAGAAAAGAAAGAAAGAAGCACAATTAGCATCAAAGTATGCGTGTGCATTAGAAAAAGGCTTAGGTAGTTATTTTTTTGAACGCAAAGAAAGATGCTGGTGGACAGAGAGGCAAAAAAAACAAATAAAAAATAGAAATGCGGTAATAGGTCTGCACTATAAAACAAAGAACAGATTCAATTTTAATAAGCAAAGGTTGTTGAATATCGAAAGGCTGTTTGAATAAAAAAAAATTTGAATATACAGAGGAGAGGACAGATTGAAGTCGAAAGTGTGTTAAAAAAAAATTTGAATGTACAGAGGAGAGGACAGATTGAATGTCGAAAGACTTTTAGAAAATTTTAATGGACAGAGAAGAGTACAAATTGAGAGCCCAAAGGTTGTTAAAAAAAATTTGAATATACAGAGGAGAGGACAGATTGAATGTCGAAAGGCTGTTAGAAAAATTTGAATATACAGAGGAGAGGACAGATTGAATGTCAAAAGGCTTTTAGAAAATTTGAATGGACAGAGAAGAGTACAAATTGAGAGCCCAAAGGTTGTTAAAAAAATTTGAATATACAGAGGAGAGGACAGATTGAATGTCGAAAGGCTGTTAGAAAAATTTGAATGTACAGAGGAGAGGACAGATTGAATGTCGAAAGTTTGTTAGAAAAATTTGAATGTACAGAGGAGAGGGGAGATTGAAAGTAGAAAGTTTGTTAGAAAAATTTGAATGTGGAGAAGACAAATTGAAAGGCGAAAGTTTATATAAAAAAAAAAAAAAAAATTTGAGTGTGCAATAAGAGGACAGATTAAAAGCAACATTTTGGAAATTATCTAAATTCACAGAAAGATGGAAAATTGATAGATGGTTTCAATTTACAAACCAATGGAAAGATTGAAGCATAATTTTAATTAGCAAAGAAAGATGGAAGAATTGAAAGATCATTTTAATGGAAAAATAAAAAGATAATTTTTAGTTAGCAAAAGAAAGTAGTAATTGAAAGAAGAATTAAAAAAAAAAAAAAAAACAGAATTTAACGGACATTGAAATGAGCACAAAAGCAGAAATAGAT
Source organism: Pherbina coryleti (assembly GCA_943735915.1). Classification (NCBI taxonomy): domain Eukaryota; kingdom Metazoa; phylum Arthropoda; class Insecta; order Diptera; family Sciomyzidae; genus Pherbina; species Pherbina coryleti. The sequence goes on from OX030951.1 coordinate 77,480,098, forward strand.
TGGAAAATATATTGGACAGAATTTTATTTGGAAAAGTATGGAGTAGTTTAAAGAAAATAAAAACGAAATACAAAAATTTTGGACAGAATATTGATCGATTTTTTCTTTAGTTATTGATATAGCATGATATGACTGAGCAGAATCAATACAAGGAGAATGCGGAGGCTATCACTAGATTCGCAGCACTAGCCGAAGAAGGGAAGTTTGCGGAAGCCACCATAGAGCATGTAGAATTTTTGGACAGACAGACGACAGCTCTGGTAAACGCGCCGAGATCGCGACAAGATTTAAAAAATACAGTCCACACGGAGAAGAATAGTCGGAATCGAGGATCTCGTGAGCGACCGTCGAGTAGTGTTCGCGCTTCAAAGATTACGCCGAAGGAATTTCCATGCTAGGCATGCCAGGGTGATCAACAGATATGGGTGTGCCAAGAATTTTTGGCAATAAATTTGCTAGGCAGAAAAGAATTTGTGGAGAGACGTAGTTTGTGATCAAACTGCCTTAAAAGAGGACATGGTGCAAACGCCTGTTTCTTGGGTGGATGCGTTCGTTGTCCAGGCAAGCCTTGCCACAACAGCTTGCTGTGTCCGCTGAAAGATGGAAAGAAAGAGACAGTCTTGGTAGTGCAGTCCAAAGATGAAGGGAAAAAGCTATTTGGAAAGTTTTTCAAAGAATAGTATTTCAGGCCCAGCAGCCTTATATGGACAGGCATAGGAAAAACAGCTAAGGAGAACAGCAAAATAATTACTAGCCGTACCAAAAAACAAAAAGAAGGACAGACAACATGAAAACGGCGAATGAACTCATTAATTTTGTTAAGGAAAGACAAGTTTTTTATAAGAAAGAAGATGAATATAAAAAGAACAGGCCGGAAGAAGCCTTTTTACAGTATTAACAGGCATTTAACATAACAATTGAGGAAAGGGTGGCTTTGATATCAACAGCTATGGAAAGGGTAGAGGTGTGTGAAGGATTTTTGGGTCCAAGTAGAACTTTATTAGACACCGGTGCACAACCGAATCTTATTAGCTATGCGTTACGTCAGAAGAAAAAAAAAAAAACACCATATTTACCTTTAGCTAGGAAAATGGTTGGGATAGACGGAAAGCCATTTGCGATAGAGAGGAAAGTTAATTTTAAGGTTTGTTTATGGTATGAATCATGTGATCATGTTCAAAGATGTTAACACCACAATACGGTGTCATGTCTTCAGTTTTCAAATCGGTCGATCCAGAATATTGGAAACCAGATGTGGTACACATGCTGTTTGGAGTAAGTTTTGTGGCAAAAATCATAGAATCGGTTCTTACAAAACCGATGAATGATACAATCATTTTGAAAACAAAGCCTGATGTTGTTGCTTTAGGTGGACAGTCTGAGAGGATAGATGAATATACTAGACAGATACTACCAATGGTAGAATACAAGCAAGAAGAACAACTGGACAATTACTTAAACGGTTATGGACACTGGATCAAATTGGTCGACATACATTTCGTACAAAAGGAGAAGAAATAGTCGAGCAACATGTTTTGCGCACTTACAGGCGAGACAAAAATTGTCGTTTTGTCATGCTCATGCCATTGAAAGATAAGATGAAAGATATTAGCAGTTTGAGACAAGTTGCATTTAAGCGATTTATATATTAAAGATTAAAGATTAAAGATTAAAGATTAAAGATTAAAGATTAAAGATTAAAGATTAAAGATTAAAAATTAAAGATTAAAGATTAAAGATTAAAGATTAAAGATTAGGTAAAGATGAAAGTTAAAAAATTAAAGATGAAATATGAAAGATGGAAAATCAAAGATAGATGAAGATCGAATATAGAAAATGGAAGATAGAAGATGAAAGATTAAAAAAGAAAGATTGAATATGGTAAATGGAAGTCAAACTCTAAGCGATTGATAAATGCGATGAATTCAGAGGAAACCTCTTTCTCAGCGGTGTTTTTGCCGGGGGAAGGGTCAAGCATTTTAGGCTTGAAGTGATTTATTGCGAGAGACCAATTTGCGTTTTCGGTAAAAACCCCGCAATTGGAGAAAGATTTTACAAAGAGAAAGATTGTGAGCGGCGTAGCTCAGCTTTATGACCCAAACGGTTATATTTCAATTGTTGTAATAGTCGGAAAGATTTTAATTCAAGACTTATGGAGGTCAGGGATAGATTGGGATGAGATGGTCCCAGTTGAGATAAAAAAGAGGTGGACAGAATTTTGGAGAGAAATTATGTTATTGGAAAAATTTAGAATTGACAGATATATAGGTACAACCGAAAATATTGGTGTACAGGTACAGGATTTTTCTGATGCTTCATTAGCAGCTTATGGTGCTGTGGCTTATATTAGGACAGAATATTCATATGGAAAGGTGACAACAAAGTTGTTAGTGTCAAAGACAAGAGTAGTTCCTTTACATACGCTTACTGTTCTAAGGTTGGAATTGGCGGCAGTTGAGTTGTTAGCAAGGTTATTTGCTGACATAAGGAGATCGATGGAGTGGCATTGGAGTATAGTTTTGCATTGGATAAAAAAGGCACATTATAACCTGAAAATATGTGGCTAATCGAGTGGCTTCTATTCAGGAAAACTCAGAAATAAAATATTGGCGACATGTCAGTACGAAAGAGAATCCCGCTGATCTATTAAGTCACGGGTTGTCACCAGCAGAATTCATAGACAATAGATTATGGTTGTATGGTCCGGATTTGGCTTGCATTCAATAAATGAAAGTGGCGCAAAGACAAGTTTTTGGACAGAGAGCCATCAGAGGTGAAAGAAGAGATGAGAGTTTACACAGTTTCAAGGTTTGAGCCGATGTTTAGTACTCATGTAAGGGGATTCAGGAAAGAATGTTATTATTGGCATAAAGTAGAACGTAAGAGAGGACAATTAATATTCTGGCATATGTGTTCCGTTACATGAATGCATTACGAAAGCCTGAAAGGAAAACAATTAGATCGAGAATTGGCAGGATTGAGATGCCAACAGCAGAGAAAAGAAGCATGGCTATGAAATTTATTTTAAGAAAGACTCAAGAGGAATACTATAATGCTGAATTAACAGCGTTGGAAAGAGGACAAAACATAGCGGAAAGAATTAAGAAAGAATCGTTGAAGGCAGTCATAGACTATAAAGAGTTATTGCGGGTTGGCGGCAGGCTGAAGCGTGCTGAAATCGATTATGAGATGAAGCACCCAGTGATACTGCCTACAAAATCATCACTTGCTTCAGAGATAATAGAGTCAGTTGATAGACAAACAAGACACTGTGGTGCACAGGTGATGATGAAAATTATTCGGCAGCGTTACTGGATACCAAGGTTAAGAAATTCTCGGAGAAGTACGATTCATAATGTGTCATATGTGCACGTTATAATGCAAAAATGGAACAACAGATAATGGCAGATTTACCATCAGATAGGGTTAAGGTGGGGAAGGCTTTTTTACACACGGGAGTGGATTTCACTAGTCTATTTGAAATAAAAACAGTGGGTAAAGATACAGTTAGGTCACGGAAAGGGAAGTGCTGGATAGCAATTTTTGTGTGCTTGAAAACACGCGCCATCCACATTGATATTGTGACAGATTTAACACCACTTGCTTTCAGTGCATGTTTTGAAAGATTTTTTGGACGAAGAGGTAGATGCGAAAGACTATAAATCTACAATGGTACGACTTTTGTGGGTGCCAACAGAGAAATGAGAAAGACATTGGACAGTTGAAGCAATCATGAAGATGTAAGACATTTAGCTAGTAAGGGGACAGAATGGAAGTTTATGATTCCAACTGCACCACATCAAGGTGGTATCTATGAAGCAGTAGTTAAGTCGATGAAATATCATCTTGTCAGAGTAGTTGGACAGAAAGTCTATATATATATGAACAATTATTAACACTTATTTTCACAGATAGAAGCGATATTGAATTCGCGTCCAATACGTCCCATAAGCGATGGTCCGAAAGATATACAGGCATTGACCACAGATGGCAGACAGAATACCTTACAACGTTACAAGAGAGAAAGTAATGGAGAAAAGAGAAGGAAAGTCCAAAGGTCGGACAGCTTGAGCTACTCAAAAGAGAGAATTGTCCACCGGCACACTGGGCAATGGGAAGAATTGAGGAGTTGATCGAGAGTAATGATGGAAAGGTCCGTTCAGTTCTGGTGCGCACGCCTACAAATATACTCAGAAGAGCCATACAGAAGTTTTGCATTGTACCAGTTGAAGCAGAGAGAATATGAAATTTATTGTTGATAATATCATGTATTTACTATAAAAATATTTATCGTTGTAATGTATATATTTAATTGTAAACCAAGAGATGGATAGGAAAACTGGCGTTTTCGGCGGCAGTGTATAAAACTCATTTATTGTAATTTGTATTTGTATCATAAATAAGTTTTATTGTAGTTTTGTCGCATTATGATTGACAGACTTCGGAGACTATGTCGACGACAGGCGGTCAATCAGTTGCAAAAAGGCTATGAAAGAGAAAGGTTCAAATAAATGTCGGGTTTTTTGAGCTTCGGCTTTTTTCCCGACAAAAAATAATTGTGTGTTTTTATTAATTTCTTAAATTCGCTTTTGTTGTGAACAATATCTTAGTCTTCTATATAAAAAATATGTAAATTTTTCAAACTTTCATGATTTTTATCTCCTAAACCAATAAAATGCTAGTCGAAGTATTAGAAATTTCAAACTCAAATCGAATGTAATCATTAACTTTATATTTAATTTTATTTATATTATATTAAATAAATATAAAAAATCGATCTCTGTTAACATAAATGAATTCTTAAAAATGTTATTTAATTTCTTGTTTCGTTCTAAATTATGTTCGTATTTGTAACGAACATAAATAAAAACGACTATAAAAAACTAACAAATATTCTAGTATTGATTTGAAGAAAATTACGTTTTTTTGACGTTTTTATATATATGAAATGACGTTTTTCACTTCGTGAAAATTACGTTTTTATTTTTTTTAATGGCAACTCTGTAGTCAGTGATTAATTGTAAGAACAATCGTATTTTGATCGTTCTCCGCGCCCTGATAATTAACATAAAACCTTGGTGCACTAAATTATTCCACCATGCAAAAAACGTTAAACTGCATTTGTAATTTTTCTGACAAATTTTAGAAAAGACCCCATCTCTAATTGATTGCAGGGACATAAAAGCTTACAATCTAAATCCATGGTATAATTATACAAGGTAGCATTGACAGTTGCTTGGGAAAACATCTTCTGTCAAAAAATATACTCAAAAAAAGAGCGCTCACAATCCGCCATTGAAAACACAAACAATGTTGAAAACGTTGAAGTGAAAAAAAAAACAACAACCACAGCAGCTGCAGATGCATATACACAAAAAGCTGTTTTTGACAGGATATGTTTTCTTGTAGAAGAGAAAATAAGCAGTTGTCAATGCTACCTTGTATTATTATACCATGATCTAAATCAAGGTATATTCAACAAGGTAGTCTCGTCTCGGAGTGGTGGGTACATGATACAATAAGAAGGAAGGGTAAGGAGCTTTGACAAGACCTACTGCTTATGTCAAAAAGCATTTTAGCGATGCCACTTTTCTGTATATTTCATAAATTTGGGATAAACACATAGAAAAGGAATTATATATAGGGTAAATAAGAACAATTTCAATCAATAGCTGCATTCCCGTGGTCGTTGATCTAGAGCGCGGCTCTATTTTATTCACAAAGCAAAAACAAAATTTAGAACCAGCTCTTTTCCTGGCTCTATTTCTGATCTGAAAATGCTGCCAAGTTAAATGTATTTTTTGTCAAAAACGAACATAGTTGGCAAATCTAAAGTATGCTGTTTTGTATTGATTTCTATTGTTATCAAACAGCTGTTTCAAGACAGTGGTGCCAAATTGTTATAAAGTTGAACTAAAGTTGTTCCACTGAGATTTGATCTGATCCAATCCCACGGGAATACAGCTAATGTGTCTATAATTGAAACAACGAATTTTTTAGCTTTATTTTCACTAATTTAATATTGCCCATAATATTTTGTTTATCTTTTTTTTCTTAATTTCTTGTTTAAAAACTTTTTTAAGTCTTCTTAAGACAGTGGAACTGTTGAAGATAAATTAACTTGTTTTTAAAAGTTCCTCGATTATCAATATTCTCAGCAATACATTTTATATAAAACGCTTACCCACGGAAACCATGAAACATGGATTTGTCATGGGATTTTTTCTTAAGATGTGGTCTTGTCAAAGCTCCTTACCCTACCTTCTTATAGCCCGAACACAATACGCGCGACGAGCGGCAGCACCAATTGTCACTTTTTTTTACATGTATTTCTTATGGGACGTATTTTGGAGACTTGTCGCTCAACATTGTCGCGCGACATTGCCGTCGGCTTCAATTTAATTTTAATTTGACAGGCAGCAAAAGCAAGTTTCCGCCATTGTTTACATTGGTTATTACTGGTCGCGTGCAGCAAACTAAACTTTTGTGAATTTATGGTAGCGATGGTAGTGAGGGATGTTTGAACTCTATCCAGAGTTGTTAAGTCTGCATTCATATTCAGAATAAGTACAACTGAATAACGACATAAAAATCCATAAATTAATGCAAAATTGATTTATAAATAAAATTTTAACTCACATTTAATTTTAAAAACTTGATTAATTATTCATTTCAATAAATCATTTTTGTTGTCAATTTTTCAATTTTTTATTCATATGAAAACTATACACAAAGAATGCAATTCAAAAAGAATTTTAGAATATGCAATTGTTTTTTATTATATTTTAATCGTTATTCATTTTTTTTATTCATTGTTCATTTGTTATTCATTACTAATTTCTTAGTTATTATTGATTTTTTATTCATTAATTGATATAACTGTAACGAATAATTAATAAATTTTTTAAATTTGAATGTCAAATTTTTATTAATAAATGAATTTTGCATTCATTGAATAGATTCTTATTTCGTTATTCACTCATTCAACTTTTTGAAAATAAAATGAAATTGAATGGATTTCTTTTTCAGCTCTGATTGTGTTGTTATTCTAAACGGCAACTGTTGAGTCGGCTGAAAACATCCATTGTTTTTTGTGTACTATACATGCTACTGAAGTTTGCTGGCGTCGCGTGTATTATAATCAAGACGCTCAACATTTCTCTACAACGACAGATTGGAGACGTGTTGCTCGCCGTTCGGCGCGCGTATTGTGTTCGGGCTATTATTGTATCATGATTTATTCAACCATGCTTTGACATAAGCAGTAGGTCTTGTCAAAGCTCCTTACCCTACCTTCTTATTGTATCATGCTCAGAGATAAAGAGATTGGAAACTTCGGCAAAAAAGAGATAGCCGTATGCCAAAATGCAGTCAATACTAATGCAGATGTTATAAATGGGTTAGTAAAATTTCATGGCAAACTCACCCCTCGCGATGGATTCTCGATGAATTCACCCCTCAGGATGGACATGAGCGCTGGTGAATATCTCACTTTCGACAGCTAAGCCACCACTGTACACATAGGGAAAAGCTAGCTTACAATTTTTTTTCAAACAAATTCATCATATAAAAATTAGAACAGAGTTTTTAAAACAAAGATTTAGCTGTTCTTGAAAGAAATTTAATTATGTTTTTCTGCTAACAACAGCACTTGTAAATAGAACAGTTTTTTTCATTTTAAATTCAATTTTTTTCTATCAAAAATATTTTTGTCTGTTATCAAAGTAACTCCACAAATTAGATTGACAAAACTAACATTTCTATGTTAACAAAAGTTCTTTATCGAATATTATTAACAATATTCTTGATCAGCTAAAAACAATTTTCTTTCAAATATGGAAGATTTTTTTGGGTGTAATACCTATTTTTGACAAATATGAGGTGAACTCACATACACAAGACGTGATTGCATAAAAAATTGGAGAAGAAGCATTTTTAGCTGTCAAAATCAACAGAATTCACAATAGAAAAGAAGTTTCCCATCTCATTATCTCTGTCATGCTTATAAATAATAATCAGAGATAAAGAGATGGGAAACTTCGTTTCTATTGTGAATTCTGTTGATTTTGACAGCTGAAAATGCTTCTTCTCCAATTTTTTATGCAATCACGACTTGTGTACGTGAGTTCACCTCATATTTGTCAAAAATAGGTATTACACCCACCATTACACCAAGAAAATTGTTTTTAGCTGAGCAAGAATATTGTTAATAATAGTCGATAAAGAACTTTTGTTAATATAGAAATGTCAGTTTTGTCAATCTAATTTGTGGAGTTACTTCGATAATAGACAAACATATTTTTGATAGAAAAAAAAATTGGATTTAAAATAAAAACACTTGTTCTATTTACAAGTGCTGTTGTTAACAGAAAAACATAATTCAATTTCTTTCAAGAACAGCTATATCTTTGTTTTAAAAACTTTGTTCTAATTTTTAAATGCATGAATTTGTTTGAACAAAAATTTTAGGTTAGTTTTTCCTTATGTGTACAGTGGTGGCTTAGCTGTCGAAAGTGAGATATTCACCAGCGCTCATGTCCATCCAGAGGGGTGAATTCATCGAGAAACCATCGAGAGGGGTGAGTTTGTCATGAAATTTTACTAACACATTCATAACATTTGCATTAGTATTGACTGCATTTTAGCATATCGTCGTTCGCAAATTATTGTGTTCTATATGACAAAAATGTTTTTTTGGTAAATGAAGTTTAAAGTTTAGTAAAAAACTGAACCGAAAAAACTGCCGCGATTTTCTTACCAATGAAAGTTCAAGAGTTTGTGTTTTTTTCTGTAAAAAAAAATGTTCACCTTTGGAAGCTTGTTTTGGAGTAAGATGCGTTTAAAAAAAAATAATTTGTTCTATATTGACTTATTTACGAAACTCTTCTTGTTTTATAGCATATAGAACAAAATGAAATATGTATTGGAGAAAGCAATGTGATTTCACTCAACAAAAACTTTATTTCATATATTATAATATGAACTTAATTTTAAACTTAATCTTATACATATCGCTCATTTACTAAAAGACTGTCATAACTCAAAAAACATAATTTTCGACTTAATGATGCAGAATTATTCGTAATGTCATGCTTTATGTTGTGTAAAAATTTCACACTCCTAACTTATATATTCTCTGCGTGAGAAGATAATGTGTCGTTATTTCATTTCGTATTTACTAACTTTTTTTAACCACAAGAGTGACATATCTCGGTTGTGCTACAGTCGTTATCGTTTGAATTTCCCAAATATCGGCATATTTCGTGTTGTGACGTTATTACTGAAAAGGTAATCATATTTTTAATATAGATAAATTTCATGTAAACGGCATTATTTCGCAATGTGACTATGTTGTTGAAATATTTTGCTTACTTTAAACTCGCTATAACACAACATGTGACGTTCTTGATGAAAATCTAATTATCGTCATTTACAGTATTTCTTCTTATGACGTTGTTTTTGATAAAAGAGTAACTGTTAAGAAGTCAGCCGTTTACAATATCAGAAAATATGTCGTTATTGAAGATAGTTATGCCGATGGTAACTCTCAATAACTCGAAATGTGACGCAATTGTTGATAAAAATTAGAAATATGTATAAATAATTCGCACGATCAATACAATAATAAAACTTTAATTTGTTTTAGTGTATAAAATGGCAAACTGTAACCGTAGCAACTCCTTATCGTCAACATCATCATCTTCAGGTCATCATTGTTTACAGAAAATTGTGATGATTAGGTCCTTGATTTACCATACTCTCCCGGCTCGTCAAAACATGATAGTGATAGCCATGACACAAATGAAAAAAGGCAAACATTCAGCCACTTCAACAACTTTTTTCCACCCGGTTTTGGAGAATAATTTATGTGTTACTACAGTTGCGAAATCTGTTCACGAAAGTGTTCATATTTTCAATGCGAAAGAAGCAACTGATACGGAATCTTTCAGGCCTATACACCAACTTCTAATTCGGCAATTTTTGTCAGTGATTCACAACCTGGCACATCTACTTCTAATACGGCAAGTTGTTCCTTAATTTTAAGAAGTCCATTAAATAAAGGGAGAAAAAGAGCGAAACACTCTGAAAAATGGAAGCAAACGTTATTAAAAAAAAAGTAACAGTGGAAAACAGTACGAATCACAAACACTTAGCAAAAACGTTAGACGTGCAAGACAAATGAAAAGTACATGTGCCGTGACTTGTAAGCTCAAATGTTACACAAATTTTAGCGAGGACGAAAGAAAAAATTATTCGCCTCATACTGGGACGAAGCCAATCGCCTCCGTGGAGTTAACGAATAAGGTACGTGCGTACTTCAATATATTCAAAGTCTGCCGTATTCTGATGAAGCTGCAATAATATTTTATTGGGATAGTTAATTGCGCCGGACATCGAAATAATAAATTTATGGTTGCCATGTACTTATACGCCGTGCGCTACTTATGTATAAAATCAATAACCCACAAGTATCTGGTCAAAGGCCATACACAAAACAAAGGCGGTTCAGCACATTCCTAAATCGAGAGAGAAACAAAGCGAATGCTTAAAAGTGGTCCAATTTCTACCACTGAATCATTCGTTTCGATTATCCTATCTGCGAAAAAACAGTAGATCCATTCATTTTAAAAGAAGTTTGCTTCGAGAACTTTTTTTATTTAAAAAATGACATTGGTCCGTTGAATATGGCTGCGCTGAAACTGTCTCAAGTAAAAATACTGAAAGTTTCATTCATCACCAAATTGAGTTTTTTATAAATCCATCAAATATAAAGTTTTGTATAAATACAATTAATAATACAATTTGTAAACATTTTATCGCTTACAATATTTTTTTTTTATTGAGTTATTTTTAATTAATTACTTAAAATAATTACTTGAAGTATTAGACTGTTTTTTTCTTAAATTATATTTATATACGAAAATACTGTGAAAATAAAGTTCCTTTCTAAATGTTTGTTGAAATTAATTATATTTTAAGTTCAAAAGCCTCTGAAAATAAAATGCCTTAACACACAACTACCGCTTTTTTTTCAACAATAATGACACATTTTAACTAATGACACTCAAGTCGATATATTTTTGCAGCAATAACGTCACAATTCAAAATAGAGAAAGTTTTCGTTCAAGAAAAAATCATAAATGACTAATTGGTGTAAACTTTCTTTTATGAATATTTTAAATATATAAAAGTTCACAACTTAATTCTGAAATTTCAAGATTTCCTCTTTATTTTGCAAGACGGGAGTCAATTAAAAACGTAAAACGCGTTTTCTGCAAAATCGCGTTTTTTGAGTTATGACACTCTTTTAGTAAATGAGCGATATGTTCTTATGAGTCCACTTAAATCAATACCTGTTAATTTATTAAAAGGTAAGTTTCGACTACAAAATCAAGTAAAAAATTAACCAAATTCATTGGACTTCGATTCCACGAAGTTCACGCTTGATTTACGGAGATTTTTTTATTGAAGCAAGTTTGTTAAAAAGACGAAGACAAAAAATTGTACCTATATTTTAACTTGTTTTAAACAAATTATTAAGGGTATTCACGGGTTGATGCGAAACACAGTTGCGACGATGCGAAAATGCAAGATTGCGAATTTTTACTTCATTCCAACAACAAACACATTAGAAGTAATTTTGCAACTCTTCTTGAATTACGCACTGCTCAAACCTATTGCGAAAGCGCACAAACAGTGATGCGAAACAGCTGATTCATGTTATGGGTGTTTTCAAGCATAGTTGCCATCTGGGTAAAACTTTAAAAAGGCTAAGTTTTTACGTTGATTCAAATAAGTAAAGTTACAATATTGATGTTCACGCGTTAGTGCGAAAAGTATGTTGCATTTTCGCATCAACCCGTGAATACCCCTATTGTAGTATGCCACTGCATCAAGTGATAAAAAGTTGTATAAACTTTTCACATCATTTACTTTCTCCAATGATATCTTCTTATCTATTGCTTACCATTTAGAGCCCAAACAGAACCAAAGCGGCTGTCGTTTGGCGGACCTCTCTCGGAGAAATCCGCTGAGAACACGTCCAGAACAGGAGCGGTTGTCGGATCAGCGTTGCTTTTCGTTATGTAAATGGAACAAATTCAACACATACACACACAAAACGAAATGTCAGCTCATGGAATGCAACCAAAGAACTAAAATATAAGGAAGTGGTGTTGTCTACACATACAGTGTACGTGAACTGTGGCCGATTCGTAAATTGAGCGAGCGAGACAGAGTGTGTTTTTTGACATTTATAAGCGTTCGTCATTTATGAGCATTTGCTTGTAAACAGCCTTCTCAGTAAAAAAAAAATTTTCGCGCCAATTTGATGCGACCATAGTTGTCAAAACACAAACACTGCTTCAGGGGCGCATTATTTTTTCACTCTTTAATGCACTTATGGGGAGCTTTTGTCTTCAGCAAAGTTCATGATACATAATTGTTATTTTTGATTTTTTTTCCGCATATTGTGAATTTCGAATTATATTATATATTATATTATATTATATTACATTATATTATATTATATTATATTATTATTACCCAATAAAATATCGGTAACGCATCAAATTGTATGCCTCAAAGGTGGTGTGGAAATACAATAAAAACAAAACTATGTAACTAGATAGTTCCAAAATCAGTAAATTTAACCCAGAATCTACATGCGATTCCAATTAGAAACTGTTTGGACCTTCTTTAACGATCTAACCGAATATGGCCCTGAGTAAATGTTTCTGTATTGTAATACAATTTTATTTTAATTTATTAGGTCTTTAATTAAACGTTAAACGTTTTATTAATACCATATAACTCTAAACACCTGTTTTATATGTTATTCGAATCAGAAACAAATTGAGCCTTCTTCTTCGATGCAACTGAATTCGGCCCTTTGTGAATGTTTATGTATTTGTGTCAACCAACACGAATAAGAAAAATATCACACTTTTGGGTAATAACATCTTAGTTCTTTGAATGCATAGAAATGAGAGATAAGGAAGTGGTGTTATGCTCACATACACTGTGTGTGTATTGCGGCATTTTTTCAGCGAAATTTTTGACATTTGCGCTGGAAAAGCAAAACAAAGGAAATTGTGTTAGAGAAATACTTTAAAATAATTATTAAAAGCAATTGTCATTGCTGAAATTAAGTGAAATAATTAAGTGATTTCTATTAATAACTTTATAATAATGAATTGTATTGTGTACAGTTGTGGAAGCAGTCAGAAATTGAAAAACAAAATGATTTCATTCCACAAGTAAGTATATTCAAATTCTGTTCACATCGGTTTGATTATTGAAATAAGAGACTGTTATTTATATTATATTGGTTCTTTTAAAGTGTATTTCAATTGGAAATTAATATATTTCTAATCAGAAATAAGTGAAAAAGTTATAATTAGTGCCAGTTAATTTCGCGCCATTTCTATTCTAGCGCTTATGTCAAAGCACAAACACGACTTCAAGGGCGCATTCATTTTTCATGGTGTCATTATTTTCAGGGCGCCCTTTGTTAATCATTGTAGTAAATTAATATATATACTTATTTGTTTATTTTCAGGTTTCCACAAATTAATGATATAAAATATAAATGGATTTGCGTCCTAGGATTGCAACCAAGCTTCGTAAGCAAGCAATCAGTTGTGTGCTCGAATCATTTTTATGAATCCGATTTTATCGGCTGTTCAAAAACGAGCCGAAGATTATTTCCGTCAGCGGTACCACATCTTGATGCCGACTGTGATGGGATGTAAGTATTTTGTTTCTCTATTATATAAAATAAATAAATATAAATCTATATTGTTAGAGACATCGATTGTCTACCTATTTGCAGCACTTCGGTGGTACTGAAATCAGATTTGGAAAATAAAGAAAATATAAAAATTTTAGAGAATTTACAGATTGCGCCGCCTAGGGACAATATTTGTCAGACTCCTATTGAAAAAAATTTGAGAGTAGATAATTTAAAAAAAATAACAATAAAAAGAGCTTTAGAATCTGGAGATGATCTATCATCAACACCTCGCAAAAAAATAGCTAAAGAGAAGCTTCGTGTACTTAGAAAAACAATTAAAGATAAAAATAGAAAAATAAAAACTTTAAATGAAAAAGTTAGAAGAAAATCTAAAAGGATAGGAACACTTAATGAAATTATAAAAACTATAAAAAATAAAAATTTAATAAATGAGGAGACGTTAGAGATCCTGCAGAACCTAGGTGCTATGAATGCAGATCTTTTCGAAAGAAAATTAAGGAAAGCTAAAGGTTCACCAAACGCTAGGATGTATCGACCAGAGCTTCGATCATTTGCTCTCAATTTAAATTTTTTATCGCCGAAAGCATATGAATTCGTCAGAGAGAATTTTGAAAATTGTTTACCTCATCCACGAACCCTTGCCAAATGGTATGAGGGTATTGATTGCTGCCCAGGATTTACAGCAGAGTCCTTTGATGCAATCAAAGCAGCCGTGGAACAAGCAAATAATATTTCTGAAAAAATTGTACTAAACTTAGTTTTTGATGAAATAGCAGTTAGAAGGTAAGGATTTCAGTAATTATATTACCTTTTATTTTAAATATTTCAATTTTGCAATCAGACATATCGATTGGAGCAACAAAGGGACCATTGGATATACTTTTATTGGAGATGGGGACTGCGGGACCACGGAGGCAACGCAAGTTTTAGTTTTTCTGGTGGTGTGTGTAAACCAAAGTTGGAAAATACCTGTCGGGTATTTTCCAATCACATGTCTTGATGCAAATCAAAAGGTAAATTTGATAAAACATTGTTTAGAAAGTATTTTAACCACAGGAGCTGAGGTTATTGGGATAACCTTTGATGGAGCTGCAGTTAACTTTACTGCAGCTAGACTGTTAGGATCAGATATATCTGATATTAGAACAGAAAGTGTTTTTGAGTTAGACTCTTTACCAATTAGATTTTGCATTTTGCCTGATCCCTGCCACATGATTAAGTTAATTAGGAATTTTTTTGCAGAAATAGGGGAATTTAAAGATTCAGAAAATAAAATTATTAAATGGAAGTATCTTGAAAAACTAGTTCAATTACAGGAAAAGGAAGAATTGCATTTAGGGAATAAGCTGAAAAGAGCTCATATTTTCTTTTCAGATCAGAAAATGAAAGTTAGACTTGCAGTACAGGCTCTTAGCAAATCTGTGGCAGATGCTTTAGATTTTTGTAGGGAAGTACTAGAATTGCCAGAGTTTCAAGATAGTGAAGCTACAGTTAGGTTTATTAGATATATTAATAATGTGTTCGATATTTTAAATAGCAGAAGCGTTTATAAATTCGGGTTTGAAAAGGCTATTTGTGCTGAAAATATAGATAGTCTTATTTCTTTTGAAAATGATTTCGTTACATATTTGAGTGAGCTTCGTACTCTTTATGGGCAACTAGTAGTATGCAATCGTAGAAAGACTGGGTTTATTGGCATTATAGCATGCGTTAGAAATATTAAAGTTATATATGAAAGGTTTGTAGCTAATAAAATTTTATCTTTCGTTCCATTTTATAAGCTAAATCAGGACCATATAGAATTATTCTTTAGTTCAATTCGTTCACATTTAGGTTACAATGATAATCCTTCCGTTAAGCAGTTCAAAGCTGCTTATAAGAAATTGATTATCAGATGTAAAATACGGGAAGGAGGCATAGGTAATTGCATCCCTTTAGAAAACATTCAAATTCTAAATTTAAGTAGTTCCAATCCCGTCAAAACTAGCAGTATATTAGAGCCAAATCAGGGAGGAGTTCTATCGATCGTAGATAATGAAGAGTGTCAAAATTCTTTTTTTAGTGATCATAATTATTTTGCGGATGCTAGTGTTTTAACAGAATATACAAACCATGTAGTTAAGTATATAGCAGGGTTTGTTGTGTTCAAATTGCATTCAATTTTAAAATGCAATGAATGCAAAATAGATTTGGAAGGTGAAATGAATCACCAATCTTTAATTAAATTTAAATCTAAGGGCTATTTAAAAATACCATCGAAATCGGTTGAAGATGTTTGCATAACTGCGGAAAAAGAACTGAGAATTCAAACAAAATTATTAGATAAAAACAAATCTATCTTGCATAAAATGTATTATAATCGAATTCTTTTGAACACACAAAACTCTCTTGTAGGGAAAAATATATTTGAAGGCCATATTAAGTCCTCCGGTCATTATAATGTAGTAGTTAAAACTATAATTGAATTATTTTTAAGAACAAGATATTTTTATATTACAAAAAAATTTAATGAAAAGCCAACAGTAAGGCAAAAATTACGTAAAACTATTCATTTTAAAGGAATTTAAATATAAAGAATGAATTCACATGTACATTTTTAGTTCATTTTATATACAAGTAGTTGCATGCAAATCAAATTTTTTATATAATTTAAAACAAAGAATTGTTTTTTTAATACATAATTATTATATAATATATACATATATATAGATATATATATATATATATATATATATTATATTTGTGAATTAATATCTTAAAGTTGCATAATAATATTTCTCTGTGTTTATGGGTGAAATAGGCCTACAGGGGAACCGAACACCCAAAAAAATCGGTAACGCACCAAATTGTATACCTCAAGGGTGGTGTGGAAATACAAAAATAGAATAATTTCATAATAAAATAAATCATTGAGTTAACTTCTTAACTACGCAAATATGTTAAAAAAAAACTTGCTTAATATACAATTCTAATTAGAAAAACTGCGCCTAGCTGTGCGCTACAACCGAATACGGCCCTGAGTGAATGTTAATGTATTAGTGTGAACATACACCAGTAAGAAAAATGCCGCACTTTTATTCCAGAACACCACTTCCTTATCTCTTATTTCTATGTTTGAATGCAACACACACACACAAAACCAAACGTCAGCTCATGGTAAAAACTAAGAAAATAGCACTGAACACATCCAATCCTTAGCTAAAATATGGCAACACTTACGCCACTCAAAGAGAGATCCGCCAGCCGTCGGAGAAAAATAGAATTAATTCTATTCTGGCGTTTTTCCGTCACGTATTTCTACGGCCATTTAATTGTTGGCGGCTGCATATATTTTCATGTATTTTGTTGCACAGCGCACCCGACAGCCGCTTTGGTTCTGTTCGGGCTCTTACACAACGAAAAGCAACGTTGATCCGACAACCGACAACCGCTCCTATTCTGGACGTGTTTTCAGCGGATTTCTCCGAGAGGTCCGCCAACCGACAGCCGCTTTGGTTCTGTTCGGGCTCTAACTTTCTCACTCATGAGAAATTGAAAACGGCGGGGTGCAATAAGGCCATCGGCAATAACGCCGAATTGGCTTTATTTCCTTTCCAAAGGGAAATAAGGCCGAAATTGTGAATTCGGTTTTATTACCATTTGAAAAAGAAATAAAGCCTAAAAAAAAATTCAGCAAAATGGTAATAAGGCCGAAAAATAATTTTTGCAAACTAAACATTATTTTTTATTATTAGTTTTTATTATTTTTTTTAATTATTATTTTTAATAAAAAGTACGCAACCTGTAGCCTGTTGTTTGAAAAGTAACTGGACTCAGCGCAGGTACTCAATTTGCAAGAGAACATATTTTTTTATATAGAAGACTAGGATATCTTATTCTAATGATAGAAATATATATCCGTTTAAAGCGAAAAATATGATCGCTTAAATGCTAAAGAACATATATCTTTTTGTAAGTGATCGAGAAAAATAAGTAAAGTTAATAAAAGTTATGAATGAAAATTTATGAAATATGCGCGATTTGTACTAAAATTTTTCATGAAGTTTTAATATTATAAGGAATGAATGCGACCCCATGTAAATATATGAGCATACCCATACTTGGAATTCGTTGACTTTCAGTGGCTTTTTGTAGAGCGACTCAAATCGCTCACAGCATAGGCAAATGTCAAATAATTGTATATTCGAATTTATTGAAGTAATAATTGAAGCCAAACAGCAAAGGCCATGGTATAATAATACATGGTAGCATTGGCTGCATTCTGGCAGAAACAGCGCTCAGGTAGCGAAGTAGCATAAAGTGATACATTCTGCTGAATGGGTTTTTTTGAGAAACGTCAAACTGCAAACAGCTGTTCATGATTCGATTCAAAAAAAATTAATTTAAAGCAATATAATAAAATTAAATTCGCAAGGAAATCATGGAAAAGATATTTAATTAAGTATTTTTATATTAAAATACTAATCTTATAATTTTACAGCACAACTTCACAACAAAACACTTTTTTCATCTGTCAACATCAAGTGAGCGCAAACCGCTCAATCGAGGTAGCATAAAATATTTTCGCTACCTAAAATGGCGACCGCTCAGGCAACATGTTGTGTGAGCGCTTTATGCTACATACCATTCAGCCGGAAAGTTGAGCAACAGTTGCGTAGAAAGTATCGGCCAGAATGCGACCATTGACAACTGCTTATTTTCTCTTCAACAGGAAAACATAAATTGTCAAAAACAGCTTTTTGTGCAAATACATCAGCAGCTGCTGTGGTTGTTGTTTTTTTCACTTCAACGTTTTCAACATTGCTTGTGTTTTCAATGGCGGATTGTGAGCGCTCTCTTTTTGAGTATATTTTTTGACAGTATATGATTTCCCAAGCAACTGTCAATGCTACCTGGTATTATTATACCATGAGCAAAGGCTATATGATTACATTTTTTATATCATTTTGCACATTCATTTTTTTTTTTTTTTTTTTATTTCAGTAAAATATATTTGCAATCTGTCGCAGTAACAATAAGCAAATTTCATAATACATTGAAGTTAACATTATTACTGAGTTTCAACAGACTTAGCTAAAAGAAAATATGTACATTTAACAATTCATATTAATATAATATTTTACATTAGATTATTCATTTATATAATATAAATTTTAATTTAATAATTAAATTAAATTTGACATTATTTTCGTATAATTACTTATCCTAATATCTTAATGGCAGGTCTAGGATATGAATTCTTTTAAGTCTTCGTATGTCTTCGCTGTTTTCTAGAAGGTTTATTGCCAAAGGGTTTGGGTGATGGTCCAAACGTTCAATATATTTTTCGCTGAATCTTTTGATTTCGTCCTTGATGAAAGCAGTATTGGAGTCTCTGTGCAACGTTTTATTAGAAACATACCACGGTGCATTAAAAATCATGCGAAGCGTCTTGGATTGGAATCGCTGTAAAAATAAAAAAAAAAAATAAATAACTGGCCATTTCAGCCCTTGAAAGGACTTTGACCTAGCTTCTTATGATCAATTGTGTTGTGCGTGTTATTAAGTTTGTACACAATTGACCGAGAAATGGACCTACATGCTTTACGCCGACTCCGAACGGCGATGAACGGAATGTTCTTATTCTCAAGAAGCTTTACATGGCATTTTGATTACTCTCTGAGGTTTGCCATTGTCTGCAGAGAGGTGGCGGCCGTACAGAAAAATTATTTTAATTCAAATAATTTTCTGTCGCTGCTGGGGTTCGAACCTGGGTTTCCAAAGTTCTTTGACATAGCGGCCACGCACCTTAACCAACTACGCCACGGACGCCACTTTGGAATCGCTGTAGTATTTCTATATTTGATGTACTAGCTGTGCCCCAAAGTTGAATGCCGTATGTCCATACAGGTTTTAAAATACTCTTGTATAAAAGCAATTTATTTTGAATACTTAGTTTCGAGTTCCTACCAAGCAGCCAATACATTTTTTTAACTTTGATATCTAGATGTGTGCGTTTGGCTTTTATATGATTTTCTCCATGTTAGCCTCTTATCAAGATGAAGTCCTAGATACTTTACGCAGTTAGCTATCGGAATATCTTCCTGATTTAAAGTTAGTCTTGGACATTCGTTTTTTCTCAGTGTAAACGTAACATTTACTGATTTGCTGGGATTAACTCTTATGTTCCATTTACATAGCCAGGCTTCTAGTCGATTTAATTGTTGCTGCACCAAACTTGATGCTGTGTCGGGAAATTCCGAAGAAGCTAGTATGGCTATGTCATCAGCCATAGGGCCTAGTACACTGCCTTGTGGTACTCCTGCTCGAGCTTCGTATATCTGTGAGCTTTCGTCTTTGACTTTAACATGAACAGAAGTATCGTGGAGTTAAATACGATTTTAAAAGGTGGTAGTAAGGAGTAGGAAAAAGACTTTTTATTTTATATAATAGACCTGCGTGCCAAACGCGATCAAACGCTTGTTGAACGTCTAGGAACACTGCAGCGCAATATTGTTTATTTTCCATTGTATTAATTATAGTATTTACAATACGATGGCATTGCTCTGGGGTTCCATGTTCTCTTCTGAAGCCAAATTGGTGATTTGGGATGATATTACGCTCTTCTAGTTTCGGCTGCATTCGTCTCAAGAATATTCTTTCAAATATTTTGGAGAACACAGTAAGGAGACCAATTGGCCTGTATGAAGTTACATTATTTTCGGGTTTGCTCGGTTTTGGAAGCATGATTACTTCTGCGCACTTCCAGTGGGTGGGAAAATAGTTTAACCGAAGTATTGCATTAAAAACAAGTGTGAGAAATAATATTCCTTTTTTTGGTAAGAGTTTGGCCGTTTTACCGTCTATGTTATCATACCCTGGTGATTTGTTTGTATGTAGCGTTGCAATTTCGGCTTGAACTTCTTCTAGTGTCACGTGCTTGATGGGAAGATCCATCTGACAAGGGCTGTCAAGCTAGTCCATAATACTTTTTGTATTTAAGTTAAGGTTAAGTGGCTGAAAAGTATTGTAAAGATGAACTGCAAAGGCTTCTGCTTTGCTTTTGCTTGATCTACACCAGAGATCATTCGCATCTTTTATTGGGACATTTCTGTCAGACGGCCTTTTAAGATACTTTGTGGCTCTCCATAGAGAATGCTCATTGTTACTTGTGGCATCTAAGTTTTCCAGAAAGTCACTTAAGCTTTTATTTTTGTGTTCAGCAAGTTTTTGTTTGAGCTCTTTTGTGGTATTATTCAAAACAGCTTTGTCGAACGGACTTCTAGTCTGTTTCCATCTTCTTCTAAGGGATCTCTTATGCTGGATTAGCTGTCTTATTTCAACTGAATTAAAATATTTTGTAGTGCTCGGTCTGTAAGGTGCTTGTTGTTGCCTTCTTGAAATAAAAGCCCAATCGTGTATAAGGCGCGAAAAATTTTCGACGGCTGCATCTAAATCAGCACCTGATTCAATAACAACATTCAGATCCGTGTGAACATCTATCCAGTTTTGAAATGATGATATATTTGTGTATTTAAATAAAGTACGTTTGCAGGCTAAAGTCATTTGTGGTATTGCAGCTATGTTGAGTATAAGAGCAGAATGATCTGAGCTTAAGTCTTCGCATTCGGTTATAGCTATTGACTGGCTTGAAATTTCATTACATATGGCAAAGTCCATTAGGTCAGGAATTTTTCTAGGGTCAGTAGGCCAATATGTTGGGCTGCCAGTGGAGATTGCGTCGTAATTTTTTTCAGATTCCTTTGGGGTTGGACAGCCTAGAGCCCCACCAAGGATGTTTGGCATTAAAGTCTCCTCCTACAATAAATTTTGAACCAAGCTTATTAAAGAATTCAATCATAGTTGCCAGTTTTGTGGGAAATTTCCCATTTGTGGGATATTTTAATTGCTGTGGGATGTGGGAATTCCCATGAGATTTTTTAATTCAATGAGGGATTTTTTAAGTTTTGTGGGATTTTTTTTCCAGTACATTTTTTCAAATTTTTCAAATATCTCCTTTGAAATAGATGATAATACCTTATTTTCGGATAACTATGCAAATACAGTCTACGTAATAATTTTGAGAACCTAGATTTAGGAGCATTAGTTTTAATAGAATTAGAAACGAAAAAGTAGAATGTCGATATTGCCTCTAACTGCCTTAATTTTTTGAAAAAATCTGCCAAAGAGCTATTAAAAAGATTTCCTGTAGAAAACATGGAAATGTGGAAACACATTACTGTTTTAGATCCGAAAAAAATAAGAACAGGGTCAATAATACCATTAGTGCGGCTGGCTCCGCACATTATTACTTTTGATAAAATTAATAAGATTCACTTGGAATTTAGAAAAATTAAGAATTTAGGCATAGATTTTAACTTGTCATTTTCAGAATTTTGGAACTCGGTTCTTAATCAAAATGATGACAAAAATAAATATGTTTTCCCTGAAATGAGGAAACTAGTTATTTATGTGGCAAGTCTTCCACACTCATCTGCAAATGTAGAGAGAATATTTTGTCAATTCAATTAAAATAAAAATAAAGTTAGAAATCATGGTATAATAATATAAGGTAGTATTGACAGTTGCTTGGGCAACGACCATCTGTCAAAAAAAATGTCTAGAAAGAGAGCGTTCAATTATTTCTTATGTTTTCGCCATTGTTTATGTTTCAGCGCTTGCAAATAACCAAACATTTTCTTACAAAATATTGCCTATTTTATTTAATCAATAGTGAATTATTATTACTACAACGAAGATAACTTGTGAACTTTGTGTTATTAAGTGCAAACATAAGAAAAAATGTTGAAAACGCTCAAATGTAGCAACCTCAGCAGCTGCAGATGCATGTGGACGAAATTGAAGAAGTTTTCAATTAAAATTAAAACACCACGGCTGGAAAACGTTAAACACATATCACACATAATTTTTTCACAACTTTTATTATTATAATTGTTTATTTAACGCACATATTTTGCGGAATCTATTTATTTTTACATTCGTTTAATTCTTGTTGCACGAACAACTGTTTTTGACAGATGGTCGTTGCCTTGTTGCTGAGAAAATCTATACTTGTCAATGCTACCTGTATAATTGTATCATGGTTAGAAATACTCTCTACAGAAATACTTTCAGGAATTCAGCATGCTAAGCGGCTTACTGAAAATAAAATTAGCTATCAGGCTGTTTTTAACAAAACGCATTACAATTTGTTTACAACAAAAATGTATGAAAGTCAAGACAGTCAAGACGGATAGAATTAATAAAATTTTGCTTCAAAAATCTGAATTTTAAATTAATTTATTTACTATTCATAATTCATAGCTAGTGTATTATACTAGTGAACTATTTAAAGCTTTTATTTTTTAGGCAATCTTTTATTTAAGAAAAAACAGCAACATTTTTGCTTTCCGTTATATTTAGTATACTTAAGAAAATTTAACTGATTTCTTTTGATACAAATTTTTAATTTAAATTAAATATTATATAACAAAATTAATGTTTTTCCTTGAATTTACTTATTTATTTTACATTTTAATATAAATAATTTTAATTATAATATTATATACATATATATAATGTAATTATTATATTATATAATAATATAAATAATAATTTTAATAATATATGTATGTGAATTTTTGTTTTTTTAATATTCGCTGAAATTTTTTTTTAATGTTCATTAAAAATTTTAACTTTTGGTCTCAATGTTAACAATTAGTTTATTACTTATAAATAAAATTTTGTATATTTTATTTTCTGTTCTTTATTTACTTTAATTTTTAAAAAAGTAATCTCCCTTAAAAACATCTATAGAGGTGTTCTCAATATATGTTTTATAACATTAATCACTGATATGTATTTTTTTTAAATTTCCCATTTGTGGGATTTTTTAATGGCCGTGGGATTTTTTGTGGGATATTTAATTGCTGTGGGAATTTTTTAGTAAAAATATCCCACGTGGGAATTTTTTTTAATTGCTGTGGGAAAAAGAGAATTTGTATGGGAATATTAGTTGGCAACTATGAATTCAATGTAGTCCTGCTTCTTAAAGCTGAACCGTGGCGGGAAATATATGGCACTTATTATTAAATCTCTATATGAGCATCTAAGTTTGACTAAAGTGGCCTGTAAGCTAGGCTGCCTGATGGCTTCGAGGGTTTCATACTTAAACTTAGATTTAATAAGAATTGCTGAGCCAGCATGAGCTCTGTTGTTTGGTTGGTTTGCTGTTATAAGATCGTAACCCTTTATTTTAAAGTACGATCTATCAGTAAAGTGAGTTTCTGATACTAGCAGTATGTCAATGTATTGGTTTTGTAAAAAATTTTCCACTTCGTTTTTATAATTGGAAAGCCCGTTGGCATTCCATATTCCTATGCGTAAATTTAATTGCATATTTTTGCCATTCATTTTGAAAAAAATTTCACAAATAAGCTCAAATAAAAACAAACTATTTTGTGACACTTCTCAAAGTCAGTATATGGCAATTATGGACATTTTTGATTTTGACAACAGCCTGCTGGCTTTTCGTTTAAAATTTGGCATTTGGTCTGTTCGAGTACTGATAATTTGTGAAAATTATCACAAATTATCAGCTTTTGGCGTTCGCGTACGCAAAAAACTTGCAAAATGAGAGAAATTGAGAGCGAAAAGTGACAGTTGACTTGGAGGGGAAGTTGCAAATTCCTGCTGGAAAAATTTTTACTGTCGAGAATTTGCAAGCTAGAAAACAGCTGATTTAAGAAAGTTGCAATTTGAACACTCAAACAAATTTAATAAAATTTATGTTTACAAATCGGAGGATTGATTGCTGCAGTCGTAAAAATATAGAAGGTATCTTAAATTTTCGAAGAAAACGTTACCATTGGGTATTTCTAACTTCTGTTATTACTTTTCGTTGAAAATCTCCTTAAAAAATATTGAAAAATTGGTCACTTCAAGCCCAATTTCCTTTTGTTTTTCATTCCACTTGCAATGTAAGCAAGACGTTAATCAGCTGTTATCGAGGCTAGCAAGTTTTTGCAAATTTTCCGTTCGCGTACTTTTTTGGATATTTTTCTATTTGAGAGAGAATTGTGCGTTACTCTCTTGCAAGTTGCTTCTGGATATTTTTCACTGGAGAAGTACGCGAACAGACCAATTAGCATATGCCAGCATGTGGCTATTATAGTCAGGCCTTTAGTCTTCTATATAAAAGATATGTAAATTTTTCAGACTTTCACGATTTTTATCTCCTAAACCAATAAAATGCTAGTCGAAGTATTAGAAATATCAAGCTTTAATCGAATGTAATCATTTTTTAACTTTATATTTAATTTTATTTATATTATATTAAATAAATATAAAAAATCGATCTCCGTTAACATAAATGAATTCTTAAAAATGTTATTTAATTTTTATTTAAACCCGTATTTTATTACATATTAACAATTAATACAACAATTATTCTAGTATTGATTTGAAGAAAATTACGTTTTTTTTACGTTTTTAAATATATGAAATGACGTTTTTCCATAGAAATGAGAGATAAGGAAGTGGTGTTCTGGAAGAAAAGTGCGGCATTTTTCTTACTGGTGTATGTTCACACTAATACATTAACATTTACTAAGGGCCGTATTCGGTTGTAGCGTACAGCTAGGCGCAGTTTTTCTAATTGGAATTGTGTATTAAACAAGTTTCTTTTTAACATATTTGTGTAGTTAAAAAGTTAAGTCAATGATTTATTTTGTTGTGAAATTATTCTATTATTGTATTTCCACACCACCCTTGAGGCATACAATTTGGTGCGTTACCGATTTTTTTGGGTGTTCGGTTCCTCTGTAGGCCTATTTTACCCTTAAACACAGAGAAATGTTAGTATGCATCATTAAAAGATATTAATTCACAAATATAATATATATATATATATATATGTTATATATGTATATATGTATATGTATATATTACATAATAATTATATCTTACAAAAATAATTTTTTGTTTTAAATTATATAAAAAATTTTATTCGCATGCAACTGATCCATTCATATCAATAATTAGTATCAACAATTTGCGGAAATCTGAAAATAAACAAGTACGTATAAATATTAATTTACCACAGTGATTAACAAAAGGCGCCCTGAAAATACTGACACCATGAAAAATGAATGCGCCCTAGTAGTCGTGTTTGTACTTTGACATAAGCGCTGGAATACAAATGGCGCAAAATTAGCTGGCACTAATTATTGCTTTTTCACTTATTTCTGATTAGAAATATATTAATTTCCAATTAAAATACACTTTAAAAGAACGAATATAATATAAATAACACTCTTTTATTTAAATAATTAAACCGATGTGAACAGAATTTGAATATACTTACTTGTGGAATGAAATCATTTTGTTTATCAATTTCTGACTGCTTCCACAACTGTGCACTATACAATTCATTATTATAAAGTTAGTTATCAAAATCACTTTATTATTTCAGATACTTTCAGCAATGACAATTGCTTTTAAAAATTATTTTATAAGAATTTCTCGAGTCAATTTTCTTTGTTTTGATTTTCTAGCGCAAATGTCAAAAATTTCGCTCAAAAAATGCCGCAGTACACATACAGTGTATGTGTGCATAACACCACTTCCTTATTTCTATGCGTTTTTAGGGGGTTTCAAACAATACTACATGTCCGATGTGTGAAAGCTAAAACTACATGTCCATCGGACATGTAGTACGAAAAACAAATGATTTTGATTTTTCTGCCGGTCCATCCGACATGTAGTATTGTTTGAACACACGTTCATCGGACTCGTTGCATTTTTCATTCTGCAAAAATCGTCGAGGAGTGAACAGCAAAAAAGAAATGTATTTGAATAAATTAGCTTTTCTTTTCTCCACTCCTTAACCAAAATCCTTTTTTAGTTTTTTCATCTCCTTCGCTTTCTTCAATACTTCATCAATAATTAGAGCAGCAAGAAATTGTTTTGCCATTGTTATGATGTGTTCGCTTTGAGCGCTGCAGAATAATGATGTCTATCCCATGGTATAATAATACATGGTAGCATTGACAACTGCTTATTTTCTCTTCAACAGGAAAACATAAATTGTCAAAAACAGCTTTTTGTGCAAATACATCAGCAGCTGCTGTGGTTGTTGTTTTTTTTCACTTCAACGTTTTCAATATTGCTTGTGTTTTCAATGGCGGATTGTGAGCGCTCTCTTTTTGAGTATATTTTTTGACAGTATATGATTTCCCAAGCAACTGTCAATGCTACCCATGGTATAATAATATAAGGTAGTATTGACAGTTGCTTGGGCATCGACCATCTGTCAAAAAAAATGTCTAGAAAGAGAGCGTTCAATTATTTCTTATGTTTTCGCCATTGTTTATGTTTCAGCGCTTGCAAATAACCAAACATTTTCTTACAAAATATTGCCTATTTTATTTAATCAATAGTGAATTATTATTACTACAACGAAGATAACTTGTGAACTTTGTGTTATTAAGTGCAAACATAAGAAAAAATGTTGAAAACGTTCAAATGTAGCAACCTCAGCAGCTGCAGATGCATATGGACGAAATTAAAGAAGTTTCCAATTATTATTAAAACACCACGGCTGGAAAACGTTAAACACATATCACACATAATTTTTTCACAACTTTCATTATTATAATTGTGTATTTAACGCACATATTTTGCGGAATTTATTTATTTTTACATTCGTTTAATTCTTGTTGCACGAACAACTGTTTTTGACAAATGGTCGTTGCCTTGCTGCTGAGAAAATCTATACTTGTCAATGCTACCTGTATAATTGTATCATGAATGCTACCATGATATAATAATATAAGGTAGTATTGACAGTTGCTTGGGCATCGACCATCTGTCAAAAAAAATGTCTAGAAAGAGAGCGTTCAATTATTTCTTATGTTTTCGCCATTGTTTATGTTTCAGCGCTTGCAAATAACCAAACATTTTCTTACAAAATATTGCCTATTTTATTTAATCAATAGTGAATTATTATTACTACAACGAAGATAACTTGTGAACTTTGTGTTATTAAGTGCAAACATAAGAAAAAATGTTGAAAACGTTCAAATGTAGCAACCTCAGCAGCTGCAGATGCATATGGACGAAATTAAAGAAGTTTCCAATTATTATTAAAACACCACGGCTGGAAAACGTTAAACACATATCACACATAATTTTTTCACAACTTTCATTATTATAATTGTGTATTTAACGCACATATTTTGCGGAATTTATTTATTTTTACATTCGTTTAATTCTTGTTGCACGAACAACTGTTTTTGACAAATGGTCGTTGCCTTGTTGCTGAGAAAATCTATACTTGTCAATGCTACCTGTATAATTGTATCATGGAATGCTACCATGTATTATTACACCATGGTCTAACCAACATGTAGTATGTCTGAAAGCTCGGCTAGAAAATGCCGTTATTTTGCAGAACTACATGTCCGATAGATTACATTATTTATTTTTAATGGCAACTCTGTAGCCAGTGATTAATTGTGAGAACAATCGTATTTTGATATTTCTCCGCGCCCTGATAATTAACATAAAACCTTGGTGTAATAAATTATTCCACCATGCAAAAAAAGTTAAACTGCATTTGTAATTTTTCTGACAAATTTTAGAAAAGACCCCTTCTCTAATTGATTGCAGGGACATAAAAGCTTACAATCTAATATTTCTTAATTTCAAATTCAAAAACAATGGAATCAATATTTTTATTTCATAAAATCGTTATACAAAACACACAATTCTTATTGTCGTTGACACTTCAAGACGATGTTCTTGGATCATTACCTATATTGATAAGATGAAGTTTTGTTAATGTTCTTAATCAATTTCATACATATAATAATGTACTGCGTTATTAAGGTTCAATCGGCTCATTTATTTCATCTTCGTCACGTATCAATTCATTGTTTTCTTCATCACACCATCCTAGTTTGTGGAGAATATTTTTTAATCGTTTAATTTCTCGCTCAGCATTGTCCAATTGTTCGTCCATTCCTTCCATGGCTTCAGGCGAAAGTGTTTTGCCTCCGAGCTGTTCGCGTATGAAATCCAGCGGCTTATCGGGTTTTGTTGTTTTCATCATAAGTTTATTTAATGTTTCTTGAATTATATCAATTATTCCCCACTTTTGAAGATATTCACGATATGAATCCTTTATTCCGTCTCCGGAGTAGAAGTCATTTGGAGAAACGCTCATATTTAGAAAATCCACTATTAAAGAGTTAATTCAAAATTAAAGTATACATATAGAGATGAGCGGTTTAAGTATAACGGTTAATTATCGAATCGAACTCTCATTTTGCGATAACAATCTATAGGGAAAACTATCAAGCAGAATTTTATTGGGGCTGACTACACTTCAAAAAACATTAAATTAAGAGCCGTCGCACACTACACTTTTAGTCGGCCGATAGTTTGATTCGTTTTCATGTGGGCATGATGTCTTATGGAAGTTTCGAAACAAGGAAACGAAAAAATTCAAGAGGACATAAACGAAATCAGAAATACAGTCAGCAAGATAGAAAGGAACAACAATAAACAAAACACTCTATCCTATGCAGAAGTGTTAGCAGGCGAAAAAAATAAACAACAACCCAGTAGACCGAAAACACAAAACAGTATTATTATACTACCATCAGAGGAGCAACAAACCAGTAATGAGACCGAAAAACTTGTTAAAACAAAAATTGTACCATCAAAAATAAAAATAGGAATATCATCAATAAAACACATAAATGGAGGAGGAATTATTGTCAACACATTGGATACTGAGGGGCGGGACAAACTAGAAACACAAATAAAACAACAATTCAGCGAGGGTTATAAAATAACAGTACCGAAAGCAAAGCAGCCAAAAATTATAATATCAAATATTGAATGCGAGTACAACGAGGCGGACTTTATGGAGGAACTTATGGCACTTTATTGATGAAAGCGATGCAATTAAATTTGTTCATAAATACATAAATAAAAAAATAACTTGTGGAACTATATTCTTGAAGTATCTGGAAAAACCCTACAAAAAATAGCTAATCGATATGTGATGCTCAATTATAGATCACGATACGTAAAGGAGTACATTTCAGTAACTCGATGCTATAAATGCCAAAAATACCATCACACAAGCACTAAATGCAATGGCGAAGAAGTTTGCGGCATATGCGCTGAGAAACATGCTACCCGCTCATGCAAAGTTACTGCTAATTTCAAATGCATTAACTGCATGAGAGCAAATGAGCATGGAGTAACTTTTATGTGTGAACATAAAACTGGGGCACATAACTGCAGTGTGCATTTGGCGAAGTTAAGTGATGATTAACCACACAAACCTTAAAATATTTTATGACAATATTTGTAGTTTACGAAACAAATTATACGATTTAGAGCTTATAGTTAAAAATGCCAAGAACATAGACGTCATAATAGTAACAGAAACATGGCTATACGAAAATGAAACAAAAATATACAACATACCGAATTACGCGGCTATACATATTTGCAGAAATGACAAACGAGGAGGCGGTACAGTCATTTTTGTAAAAGACTGCTACACCTAAAAAGAAATAGCAAAAGATGAAAAGTACAATTTTACAGTAATTGAAATAAAAAATTTAAAAATTCCTTTCGCAATAGGCACATTTTACGAAGCTCCTAATGAAAATTGTAACGCATTTATTGATTACATTGAACAAAGAATGGAAGATTAAAAAAACTGTATTTTTTTCGCGGATGTTAATATTAATTTGCTAGAACAAACGAATACAGTGATTAAATACACAGATCTTGTACAAGCTAACGGGTACATATTTGTTAATAATACATTACCAACTAGGCAAACATCAAGTACGAATACATTGATTGATCACATCATAACCAACATTGATACAACACATGAAATAAGCTACAAATTGGAAGATACTTACATCTCCGATCACAAATACATAGTTACTACAATAACTGCGATAAAACGATACAAAAATCCAATGAAAAAGCAACTCATACCAAAAATAAACTACCAAAAAATGGCAGAAATAGTCGAAAACGAGGTGATTGAAAACCCAGACATGGACATTGAACATCTTCTACATACAATACAAAGAGCAAAAACGGAAAATACTAAATTAATCAAAATCAGAACACGTGAAAACAATTGGATCACAGCTGAACTTCAAAGAAAACTTAAACACAGGCAAAGACTGTACAAAACGTGTAAAATATATCCCTATGATCAAAACAAACAAGCAGAATACAAAAAAGTAAAGAAAGAAGTAGAAACATTAATTAAAGTCAGCAAAGAAAAACATGTAAACGAACAAATAGAAAAATCTGGAAACAACTCGAAAAAATTGTGGAACATAATAAACACAACAATAAAAAACAAGGAGGAGAATTTATCCAGCGCCAAAAGCAGTCAAGATCAAGACACCAATAACAAAATAAATACAGCAAACGATTTTAACAAATTCTTTAACAAAGCAGCAACAAACATAGCAAAACTATACCCAACACGAGAACCCCACCAAATATACACAATCAAAAATCCATATTTCTAAAACCAACAAGACAACAAGAAATTCAGCAAATTATTACAAGTCTCAATAGTAATGCAGCAAAAGGCACAGATGATATATAGGTCAAGGACCTTAAATTGCTCTTGCCAATAATATCAGAAACCCTGGTCAAAACAATAAACAAATGTCTTACAACAGGAGACTTCCCAAATAGCCTTAAAAAAGCTATGGTTACGCCCATTTATAAAAAACGAAGAAAAGACAATTGCGAGAACTACAGGCCAATTTCTGTGCTAAGTGCGGTCAGCAAAGTGTTTGAGAAGGTAATTGATAGACGAATAGAAAACTTCATCAATTCTATAATCCGGTTCGATAGCAACCAATTTGAATTCCTGGCGAACAGTGGAACGGTGTCAGCAATCACAGCCTCTATAGAACATATAAATGATGCGTTGGACGAAAGGAAACTAGTTGCAGCCACATTTATCGACTTATCAAAAGCATTCGACCTAGTTGAACATGAGAAGCTGGTAAGCATGATGAATGACATGGGCATTCGGGGAATAGCAAACAAGCTAATACGAACGTATCTGAGCAACAGGCCTCACGTTGTAAAAATTGATGGAGTACATAGCAGCGAGCTTATAAGTAAAATCGGCGTATCGCAGGGCTCAATACTTGGACCACGACTGTACCTTCTATACATCAGTAACATACAGAACTGCATCTTCAAATCAGCATACAACATTTACGCTGATGACACTATCTTTTTAACAACGGCAAGTACAGCAGAGGAACTAGAAGAGAACATCAACCACGACATGAAAATCTACTACGAATGGGAATGCGGAAATGGACTGAGCATCAACATCAACAAAACCAACTACGAAACCAACGCAGATGTAAGTATTGGAATAAAAATCAACAACACAGAATTACAAAGAGTGCACCACACAAAATATCTCGGGATGGTTATAGATGACAGACTCGATTACGAAAACCACATCAATGGAATCAAAAACGCCATAACACCAATGATACGAGCAGTAAGAAGACTTGGAACAATACAGGAGAAAGCAGCTAAACTAATTTACACGGGACATATACTTTCTAAAATCAGATACAACATATGCAGTTGGAGCCAATGTACCAAATTTCAAGTCGATCAGATTGGAAGGTTAATGAATAAATCACTACGAGTCCTATTCAACAAGACGCAACAATATCAACAAAAGACTTATACAAAGAGACTAAACAAATGGACATAAACCAACTAATATACGCAGAAAAATGTAAATACATCTACAAAATCAAGGCCAACCTTATGAAAACAAATGCGGTACTTACTACAAGAAACACAATACACCAACACGACACGCGACAAAAACACAACTTTGACGTTCCGAAGGCCAGAACAACAAAGCAGCTACATAGTCTAAAACACAGCGCAATAAGACAGTACAACAACTTACCAGAAGAAATAAAAAATGCCAGAAATTTAAACATTTTTAAACAAAAACTAAATTCATACATTAAAAATCTAAGATAAGTTCATATTATATTATGATCTCATTAATGTGATAATTTAAAAAATTTGTATATAACATTCAATTGTTTATTTATTAGTTTTAAGATTAATTTTATATCCTCTTACACAAGGTTACTCCGTCTGAGGATTTTAGTAACAAATTTATAAAATCAGCTTTAAATATACAAAACATAGGCTATAAAATATTTATATTAGAACAAAAAGAAATACAATTTTGAATAAAAGTTACTAAATTACAAAAAAAAAAAAAAAAAAAAAAGTGCGCACACCTAACAATTGAATCAAACTCAACTAAAAAATCAAATGGGAGGTCAGATTTCTACTTGATTTTAAAGTCTGGGAACTATCTGCAGACTGCCAAGTGGGTATGGCGTGCTTTGAAAGTTCGCACACTAGCCGATCAAATAGTTTGCCAACTGGTGGACATTTTGTTTTTTTTTTGTTGTAATTTTATTTTTCGTTGAAAAGTGCTGCTTTTTGCAGTATGAATGGGGATAAGTGTTGTCTTTTACAGATTGCAAATAGGGATAACAAGTTTTAATTATTGTTATTAAAGATAGCGTAAGTGCCAGCAAAATGTTGAATGCTGCTTATTACATAATAATCTAATAAAAAAAATGTTTAATATTTATAGCCGCACCAAAATCCACAAAAAATATGTCAGTAACGAAAAATTTTATAAAACTCAAAACAGCCAAATAGGTTTAAAACTCCCAATGAGAATATTTCTCAAATGCAACCCCGCAATTGGCAAACTATCCGGGCACAGTGTGCGCACCTACAACCAACTAAATAGTTGGCTTGTCAGTTGCGGCCAATCAAGCATCAAACTATCGGCCGACTAAAAGTCTCTAGTGTGCGACGGCTCTAATAAGGCGTTCATGCTCGTAACAAAAAGCTGCTTTTTGCTTTTTCGAACTGTAACCATGCTGGTTATAATTCAGCATCAGCTTTTTTTTTATTTTTAATTACACGTTGAGTAAATGTACCAAAAAAAATAAAAAGATACCAAAGACAGATAGTTTTCACATATGTTCACCAAAGACAGACATATTTTTTAATACATAGCAGGCACATACTCAACAGTTACACTACAGTTGCACCTGCTGAACGCAGCCATGGAAAGATGTCAAAAAACTAACTTCGAATTTCGGAAATATCGATGAAACACAGGGTGAGACATACAAAAAGCAGAATAAAAGTTGCTTTTTTCTATTGGCATTTGTATGGCGAAAAGTTGTTTTTTATGTTGCGTTTAGTTGCTTTTTACAAAAAGCTGCTTTTTGCTCCAGCATTAACGCCTTATTAAACAGCCTTTAAACGCAAATTTTGGCGTTTTAGTTCTGCAGTTCTTAAGCAACGTTGCGTAAGACAACAAAGTCGTTATAAATAACGTTTTGTTGTTTAAAGCCTGTTTAACACTTTATGTTAGACGGTTATGAGTTTTATGCTGTTTCTGCTTCAATAAAGTAATTGATAGAATCTCGCACACTACTATTCTTCTTAACCTTAAAGACTTTGGTTTTCCTTCTCTGTTTATGTAATGGATTAAATCGTATCTCGAAGAACGTCGTTATAATTTCATCTTTAGATTTTCCAATTTAGAATCTTTTAGAGCTATCTCTTGTGTCTTACAAGGCAGTCACTTTGGTCGTTTGCTATTCGTCTTAAAAATTTCTGATGTTGACGATATCATTAAAGAATCCAATCTTTCTATATCTATATTCAATAATATATTTTCATATTATCACAAACCAGCACCGATTCTCGAAATCTTCAAGACGATCTTGTCAGCTTTTCCACTTGGCGTCAACAAAAATTTCTGGAACTCAACGTCTGTAAATGTCAAGTTCTTACATATTCTCGTAAGCGACTTCAACTCCCCCCCGAGAACTTATTACATACTTGGCAAAACAGTTCCCTCTGTAAGCTATTTATGGGACTTAGGTGTTATTTGCGACAAGGAACTTAACTTTAGGTCTCACATTGATAATATCATTAGTAGAGCTAACCCTGCACTTGGGCTGTGAAACACTGGCACAGAGAGTCCAATCCCTACGTCACAAAATCCCTTTATTTCACCCATCCTTGAATATGCCAGCCCAGTTAAGTCTCCAATCTACAATACCCATTCAATGCGAATCGAAGCCATTCAACGATGATTTTTTCGTTTCGCATTTCGTGGTCTTCCTAGTTCTGACAGTCTTAACTTACCTCCTTATGCATTTAAATTAAGCATTTAAATTGCTTGTATTAAGCTTAACCAAAAAAAAAATAAATGTTTACGTGGCCACGTAACCCTGTGGTCACTGAACACTCCCTCCCGACTACCCGCCGTTGTGGCAAGAAGGGCGCTGCAGTCGCCAAGGTGGTCGGCACACCGCTGCACGATTCACGCTCGGAAAGATCAAGGGACACGAAGTGATCTTGTTCGAGGACGGACATCTTGGATCTAAAATCCACCCAAAGAAGGAAGCATTCTCCGAGACACCGAAGAAAAACCCAACAATCAACAATCAACATACTTAAAACAACAGATTTGGCATATGTATAACCATTCAACAATTAAACATTATATAAAGTATACATTAACTAACAAATCACAAGAAACACTGTTAAACAACATCACACAGAAAAAAGGTATGAAATAAACACACTCACCCAATTTAAACCAATACTAATTGTGTTATTTCTTTATTTTCCAACCCCACGTTCACCACCCGAACAATAAAGTTACGCAGTAGAGATGGGTCGTTCCGAACCTGTATAGTTCCTGGAACTATGTTCACAGTCGGACATAGTTCCAATCGTTCCTTCCATTCATTTTTAGCATGTTCAAACAGTTCCGGTTGCAATGAATTTTTTTCTATAAATCAATATGAACCGACTTCTCTTTCACACATATTATGGCTTACACGAATTTGTGATCGACTATAAGTGCAAAGATATGTTTGCGAACGAACGAAACAACTGATGTGTGAAATGGTAAGATGACATTTCGACGTTCTTCTTGCGCGCAATGCTGTGTTTATTTCGTTTTGAACATGCTTTCATTCAATCGAATGGAACTGCGGAACTAGATAGTTCCGCGGACATGTTACAATCTGCTGCATATGAGTTGCATGAGTTTCATTCAATCAAATGGAACTGCGGAGCTAAATAGTTCCGCGGACATGTTACAATCTGCTGCATATGAGTTTCATTGAATCGAATGGAACTGCGGAACTAGATAGTTCCGCGAACATGTTACAATCTGCTGCATATGAGTTTCATTCAATCAAATGGAACTGCGGAACTAGATAGTTCCGCGAACATGTTACAATCTGCTGCATATGAGTTTCATTCAATCAAATGGAACTGCGGAACTAGATAGTTCCGCGGACATGTTACAATCTGCTGCATATGAGTTGCATGAGTTTCATTCAATCAAATGGAACTGCGGAGCTAAATAGTTCCGCGGACATGTTACAATCTGCTGCATATGAGTTTTATTCAATCAAATGGAACTGCGGAACTAGATTGTTCCGCGAACATGTTACAATCTGCTGCATATGAGTTTCATTCAATCAAATGGAACTGCGGAGCTAGATAGTTCCGCGTACACGTTTTGCAACTAGAGAGTACTCAATTTGTTCTTTTTAAGCACTTATAAGTTACATACGAACGGACGGACAGACAGACGGACATGGCTAAATCGACTTGGGTGATGATGCTGATCAAGAATATATATACTTTGCTATACCTATGCCTCCTTATGGGGCTTACAAACAGAGTGACAAAATTTATATGCCCCTATTGCGTTTTTCTATGGGAGCCCCCCTAAGGAGTGGTCGGAGGGAATAGGTGTCTAAGGAAAAAATGTTCCTTTTTCAAAAGTAATGGGGGTCGGTCATACATATTAATCCTCTTCGGCCTTCTCTTAAAGCTCTTCTGTTCAGGTGTAGAGAATACATATACAAAAACCATAAAAAATTGCTAATACAGCTGAAAGGAACTACATAGTTCCGCGGACATGTTTCCGCGAACTAGTTCCGCTGTACAAAAGAATCGTTCCATGTTCGTTCCGACCTCGGAACTGTTTAGCACAAGCCTATTACGCAGTCTCTAAAATCCATCCATTAATAAGAATCTAAAGGTTTACCATTATTTTACTATGAAATTGAAATAAAGTGTTTCATATATATGAGTTCCTATTGGTTTTCTTATTGGTTGATCTATTTCGAATGAAATTTGATACTATTGTGAAAAACAATATTTTTAGGGTTGAACATATTTTAGTTAAATTAAAAAAATTAATAAATTATGTTTTTATGCAACTATGCCTTAAGAATATTCATGTATTTCGAAATAGATCAAGTTTTGTATTTTTTTAAATGCCAGTGAGCTCTACCATAAAAGTTAACATGACATCTTTGTTATATAATAACACAAACTCAGGTGAATAAATTCGTTAAAAATAAGTTTTTAAGAAAATGGTACATACATGAGGGTACTCCCAGAAGCATCCGACTTCACAAAAAAATGGTGGTTGTTGTTTGAAATTACTATCATAGAAATTACCCAAAAATAGTAGAAACCAGATTACGCACCATAAGAGGCAGAAAAAGTTGCACAGCAAGTCCGATCATAAACAACAAACAACAAAACACTTAGACCTCTTTTACATTGGTCAAGACTTGAAATCAAGTCTGTGAGTTTGTTGATGAAAGAAGCGGACATCAACGTGAGAGAGGGTAAGTTTAAATGGGAATAGCAAAGAATTGATTTCAAGTCTTGACCAATGTAAAAGGGGTCTTTACAACAAAATAACACAACCTCAACATGCTCTGATACCGGTAAACCACTGTGATCGAATTTTCGAAGATGCACATGAGTTAAGGCCATGGTATAATAATACAAGGTAGCATTGACAGTTGCTTGGGAAACCATCTCCTGTTAAAAAATATACTCAAAAAGAGAGCGCAAACAATCGGCCATTGATAACACGAACAATGTTGAAAACGTAGAAGTGAAAAAATAACAACTTCAGCAGCTGCAGATGCATACGCACAAACAGTTGTTTTTGACTGGAGATGTTTTCTTGTAGAAGAGAAAATAAAATAAGCTCAATGCTACCTTGTATTATTATACCATGAGTTAAGGCTTCTCCTAACGCTGCGGCCACACGTGGAAGTAATCACTTGCAAGTAGAGAATACATATTAACTTCGAAAAAATTCGAAAATTGCTGCAAGTTGGTTTAGTGACCACATGTGCAAGTGCAAGTTCATTTACAAAATGCCATCGAACGCAAAGGTTCTCGCTACAATTGTAGTATTGCGAGAGCTGGAAAAGCTACAAAATGAAAAAAATGAAGAAAACAAGTTACCAGTGTGCTTGTTGTATTAAATTGTGAAAAATCTGAGTAAAATCTCCAAAAGATTAACAAAAACAACACTCTTGTCCCCTTTTTTGACATTTACTTGCAGCAAGTGTCAAAATCCACTGTCTCTGAAAATTCGTTGATAGTAGCGCTGCAAGTCGGCTGCAAGTGCGAAATTGCGAGTGTGTTAGTAAAATTATTTGAATGTATATAGTTTTTCGAACATGCACTTGCAGGTGTGGCCGCCATGTAAAAGTATGACACGATCAAAGTTAACCTTGACACAGAGTGCATCAGAAGTAGATAAGAACTTAGTTCTTATTTACTTTCTCTCTGCCAAAAATAAACGTCCGGGTAAGTTTGTCTGCATATCGGCAGTATTTGTTAAGTAGGACCTTAGTAGCTTGAGTAGAACACAGTGAAAAGTTATGAAAGGCTACTGATGAGTTGGTGTAGCAGCCAACGAAACAGTCTGTCTAGTCTGCCGTATGACTTGCTCTATACAGAGCCGTTGTTGTTGGTTGTTGCCTTTATTGTCTTCATGTTGTCTTGTTATCAACATACTTGGCCTAAAGCTCAAAATAATAAAGGTCATATTCAAATTAAAAAAATTAACAATTTTTTTCTAATATTTGAAACGAGCTTTATTAAATCAAATATGTGCCGTTTTGATCGATAACCTAATGCCTAAAAACCATTATTCCATCTGTGTAGAACTTTTGGGTTTTCTGAACAAAAAACTGATCCAAATGCGTGTTGTAGGCCTTCACAGAAATTAAATTTACACC
This sequence comes from Pherbina coryleti, assembly GCA_943735915.1. NCBI lineage: Eukaryota > Metazoa > Arthropoda > Insecta > Diptera > Sciomyzidae > Pherbina > Pherbina coryleti. The sequence goes on from OX030951.1 coordinate 77,519,071, forward strand.
ATTAGAGAGTTCTGCAGAAATCGAAACAAATGATAACCTGAAGGTGCAAGGTTCCGGCTATATAGTGGATGCATCAAAACTTCCCAGTTAAGCTCTCTCAGTTTCTGCCGGGTCATCAAAGATGTGTGTGATCTGGCGTTGTTATGATGGAACACAACACCTTTTCTGTTGATCAATTCTGGCCGTTTTAATTGAACTGTTTGCTTCAGTCTCTTTAATTGTTCACAGTAAAGAACAGAATCAATCGTTTGACCAGGTTGTAGAAGCTCATAATTAAAGATTCCTTTCCAATCCCACCAGGCGCACAGGATTACTTCTTGGTATCAATCCTGGCTTTGCCACCGTTTGCGAAGATTGACCATGTTTCGTCCATGATATTTTTCAAACATTATTGTCGTACGTGGTCCACATTTCATCACCCGCAATCATTCGCTTCAGAAATGGTTCGATTTCGTTCCGTTTTAGCAGTTAAGTTTCGCAGCAGTTTCGCTGTTAATTCATGTGGCACCCAAAGATCGAGAAAACGAGCAAGCCACTTCGCTGCTGTTTTTCTAGTTACAGCATCGTCTCCGTAAACTTCACAAATTTCAGCAGCCTGCGATGCATTCTTACCTTTTTATAATAGAAAAGCAAATTTGACGATAACACTATGACACAAAAAAAAAAAACACTTTTGGCAAAATAACAGCATGCCACTGCATAGTAGATACAGTCAAATCCTACTTTGCGTCTGATTCTCCGTGCCCTCCCCCCTTCATTTGAAAGGTGCTTCCATAAAAATAGTAAAACGCCCAAAAACGACCACACTTTTCATAAACGGGATGAGCTACAGTTAAAAACCTGTTTTTCGGGCCCTCAGAGTAATGTGAATTTATTAATTTTCATACTGGCATTAAAGCTAAACGAAAATTAAAAAAAAAACACAGGTGCGTCACTGGACACACGAGAGAAGCCAAGCATTTTCGCAATTTCACAGATTTGATAATTTTATGGCCTTTTTTTTTGATTAAGTAATTTTTAAATTTAAAACTTCAAAATAACAAAGTAAGCTAAAAAACACGTTTTTGTTTTCAACTAGAGCAACTCGAGAGTACTCAATTTGTTCTTTTTAAGTATATACTTATAAGGTACATACGGACAGACAGACAGACATGGCTAAATCGACTCGGGTGGTGATGCTGATAAAAAATATGTATAATTTTCTAATTTTCTTTATCTACCACGCCTCCTTATGGGCATTACAAACGGAGTGACAAAATTAATATACCCCTTTTACGTTTTTATATGTGAGCACCCGTAAGGAGTGGTCGAAGGGGATAGGTCCTCAAGGGAAAAATGTTCCTTTTGCAAAAATAATGGGGGTTGATCATACATTTTAGTTTGTTTTTCTGTAGTGCTTTAAATTTCAATGTAGTGTGGGAATCGTTCGCTGTTTTATTTATGAATGTACTTAAATATTTGCAATTACCCCTTTTACATTGGTCAAGACTTGAAAGCAATTTTTTTGACGTTCTCTTTTTAACCCAAAAAGTTGACGGTTCAACACAAGCGTATCGTCAATTTCTTTCCCCTTTTTTTCTCAGCCAATTTGCCGAAATTAGCCTACAAACTCGAAAAATTGCTTTCAATTCTTGACCAATTCTCGACATTAATACGTTCTATTCTTCATTTTTTAAATTTTTTTGATATTTTCTGTGTTAAAATGGCGAAAAACAAACGCAAAAATAAAAACGGAAATGATTATATTGAAAATCCAACACTCAACTAGATGTCTTTGCACCAAATGTTGTGAGAGCTTTTAACAACTTCTTGTTTCAGTGTAAAGCTGTGCACTCGGAAAGCTCCCTTTGTTGTTGTTTGAACTGTGCATTGATCACCACCACAGTAATTACTGTTTTCTACAGTAATTTAACTGCTCATACAGTACGACAGTATTTTTTTTAAATATCAAGTAATTTCAATGGCCGGACAAAAATATAAAGTTTTTTAGAAAAATTTGCTAAAATCACATTTGTTACATCTCTATTCTTCTCATAACTTAACCATCTCTGGAATTTAAGTACAAAATGGAACGATGCCTTAATAACTTTGTAGATTATAGTATACACATGGCTAGTACTAACAACCGTACAATTCCAAAGAAACCATTTTGCGCTTTTAGGAAGATCCTATGTACGGTCATTTAGATGAATAATATCTAAAATTCTTAATTTTTTTTTTTAAATGTATTAAGGCTGTGTGCGAATTAGACTAACATTTAGGAAATGACTTTTCTATTCAATGGAAATTTTCAGCCCTGCAAACATTTAGCAAAACAGCTGACCTAACTGTGCGAAATAACATTTGACAACTAAATTTAAGAACCTATTGTAGCACCTATTGCTATCTCTTTTCTTCACATTGGCGAGCATGCAAGAATACATTAAAGCTCAACGCTGCCAGATGATCGACTGCATAACGTAGGTTTTTTTTTGTAGCAATTAAGAGCTTTTTTTTTTAAATTCGGATTAAATCTACAAAGAAAATATTCTTAAACAAGCAATATATAAAATTTTAATTAAAAAAAAATTAACCTGTAAGAATTAATTCGTCAATTTGGATGCTTTTTTCCCTTTTGTTCAATTCAAAACTCCCACTTAGTTTCCCAAGAAGATCAGACACAAAAATATGGTAACTTTCAATTTAGTCATGAAAAGTCTACTCGAAAATTTACTAAATTTTAGACAAGCACTGCATTACCGGCAAACTTCCAGTAATTTAGAAAAGTCAGTCAATTTAGATCAATTCGCACACGGCCTAAGTATCCAAAGATATTTGTAACGTTTGTATATTTTAAGCTGTATTCATAAAAATATTTTTAAAAAATTCAAATTCATAAGCTATTAATAAAAAGCTTTTTAATGTTAGAAAGTCTTCTAAAATTTTGTTATTCATAAATGTAGCTGCTTTGTAGTTAAAATAGGAACACTTTCGATTTGAAATGGGATGAGTGTAAATAATGGTTTGTGTATTAGATAAATTCAATGACTTTTTATTTATTTGTCACAATTCCGTCAACATTTTGATATTCAAACACAAAAAGTTTTTCGAAGCTACCCTATGCACTGAAAAAAATTTTAATTTTATTACCTTTTTTGTAAATTTTTTAAAATGTTTTGACAAATTTTCTTTTCAAATATTTTGAATTTTTATTTAAATACTTTACAAATGTTATATTTGAATTATTTTATGCTTTCCTCTCTTTTATAAACAAACATTTTCAATCATTTTTTGACATTTTGTTTGTTTTTGATATATTTTGAAATAATTTTATATATTTTTGACAAAATTTGTGATCAAAATTTGTGGTTTATTTATGAAGAATTTTAAACGTTTTGAACGTTTATGAATAATGTTTTTAAATTTGTTTCTTATGAAGGCTTTATAAAAGGGTAATTATTTTTTATGAATACAGCCGATATAATAAAACAATTATATAAAAATTTGCGTTTTTATTGATTTTTTATTCGTTATACAGTAATTCCACAGTAATTTTTGTTCCAATTCGCAGTAATTTTGCACCAAAAACAGTAATTTTTCGTGCCCAACACAGTAATTTCAACAAATTATGTTAACATCATTGTTGGAATCTATGCTTGTTTGTTTACATTTTTGCATGCTTTTTGTTGTTGCTCAACTTTCTCACTGTATTTGTAACTGAAAATAAAATATTTATTTTATATGGAAATGTTTGCTTAATGTTTGTTTTCTGTTTATACTGTATAATATGCATTAAACAAAAATCTACAATGGTAGATAGATACAATATAGTTAAAATAGTTATAATATTGAAAAAAATTAATTAATTTAGTAAAAAAATAATTTTTGATGCCTTGGGTAGTTTCTGATAAAACTCAATCAGAATTAAATGTTTTTTATAAATTCATGCTATTTCTAAATGAAGGAAGGAGAGTAAGTACTGCTGCTGTTTTTCTGCTTTTGGGAAGTCACTTTAATAATAATTCCCTTAAGGGTATCACCTACATGCGGCCAAGAGTCTATTCCGAAACATTGAATGGCTTTATGAATGAAGACAATGCAGTTACAAAAATGCATTTACGAGTATCTGTCAGGTATTTTCGTAAAATTGTAGAGTTTATCCCAGCAAAGCATCATGGATGGTCCAGAGAATATGAAGTGGTATGTTTCCTTTATTGGATGGCCTGTGAATGCAGCTTTCGAGTGGCAGGAGGTTTTATGGGACTGTGCGCAATATAGCCCATTAATTGAATAATCAATTCATGAAGCTACGCCATGTAATAAACCAAGGAGATACTGCAGATTACGCGAGAATAGGTGCAAAGTTTTGCAGAAAAAGTAAAACTATAGTTTTTAGGAATTTTATTGGTGAAATTGATGGTACTCATATTTGCGTTCAATGTCCGACCAACAAACACAAGGAGTACATTAATCACAAAAAATTCTACTCCATACAAGCGCAAGTTTTTCGCTCAGAAATAAAAGTTATTTCTCAATTTTTATTTTTTAAACTCAAAAATAAAAATCATTTGTCCAGTTTTATTTTTTGTAGGTAGGGAATAAATATATAAACATCATAAAATTTGTATGAGAGACCCCATAAGGAGTGGTCGGAGGGAATAGGTCCCCAAGGGAAAAATTTTCCTTGTATTTTAACCCTTCGATCGTTGTAAAATCCCGAATTTTGGATAATATAAGCTTAAAACTTTACATGGTTACAATTTTTGGTCTTGTTCAACATTTTGTATAGTTATTTTCTAATATTTTAAAAATGGCTGACTCTAGGAGCGCGTCCAAGTAAAAAAAACGTGAAAAAATAGCTTTTACTAAAAAATTCATTACTTTTATAGTTGTTGATTTTTACAGACCTAAAAAATTTATGTTTGAAGGCATCAAATACGTTGCTATAAAGACAAAATATTAGCCATAGCGTTAGTTACAAAAAACATATTTATTCTGCCAAAAATTGCACCCACTTTTTCAAAAAACGAAAAAAAAAAATTTTTACCAAAACATTCAAATAAACTCGCTCAGTGTTGATTTCAGGACCTGAAAATATTTTTTTTAAGTAATTTAATAATATATTTAGATAATAAAGTAGTAAAATAGTCAAATTCAAATTCAATAATTCAGCCACTAAGCTTATAAATTTGTACACAAAAATACATTTTTTTATTTTAATTTATCAATTTATATTCGTACATAACTTAAAACAATAAAAAAATAATTAAATTCAATAAAAATAAATATTTCAGTTATCTCTAAAAATATACACTAAGCCACACGTGGGGTATATGAGAGCACCAGTCGATTTTAAACAAATGCCAACGACACACTAACGCATCCCTGACCTTCTAAATTGCTTGAGAGTAAAGCTAGTTAAGTTGTGAACATCCAGGTGGCGTAAGGAGTATACATAAAAAGTTTTTGATTTAAAAAAATAGGTTTTTTTAAGGCATGGGGCGATGAAAAGCACCAGTGTGGCTCGAAGGGTTAAAACAGTTACAATCCAGGATCAAGTGCCTGCGTTTGTATTCAATACGGTTACGAAGTCTAGAGCAATCCAAGTTAAAGTACTTGTGTTTGCGCCACTAGACGTAACAGACGCTTTTATCTTTACAATATGTGTAACTGTAAAATTCTTGTGTAGGCACATATTTTGGGGATATAAATAGAATTTCCAAATTTTCTTATACTATAAAAAAATAAAAAAAAAATAACTGGCCATTTCAGCCCTTGAAAGGACTTTGACCTAGCTTCTTATGATCAATTGTGTTATGCGTGTTATTAATTTTGTACACAATTGACCGAGAACCGGACCTACATGCTTAACGCCGACTCCGAACGGCGATGAACGGAATGTTCTCGCTCTCAAGAAGCTTTACATGGCATTTTGATTATTCTCTGCAGAGAGGTGGCGGAAAACAGAAAAATTATTTTAATTCAAATAATTTTCTGTCGCTGTTGGGGTTCGAACCTGGGTCTTCAGGTTCTTTGACATATCGGCCACGCACTTTAACCAACTACGCCACGGACGCCACATCTTATACTATAAAAAGTTTCTAATAAAAAATTACGGTGACATATAATTTGTTTCTTACCTATCCAATAACGCGAAATATAATCCTCGTTATTTTAAGATATATCGCGAGAAAATCCGCCGAGGGATGCTAGTATAAAATAAATCATCATGCTTTCATTGTGCAAGCAAAAAACTACGCAGAGGGTATCAATCTGAAGAGGATTGAGGTACACAAAAGAATTTTATTTATTAAGCATATGTATATTTATTTATTTTATTTATATATGTACATACAATGATATAAATAATAAAATATTTTTTAAGTACTATGTAAGACTTCCCAATGTCTTATCAACGAACTGTATACTCGTATAAGGCTTATTCCACCAGTTTTCGCCCAATTTTAAAAAAAATCGCAACATGTTCTAGAAAAAAATTGACAAAATTATATGTTGTTTTTGTGTTAAAGTAGGTAACAAAAAACATTTTTTTAATCTTTTATTTTTAACCGTTAACCAGTGGTGGCGCTCGAAAAATTTTTGGCGGGCGCAAAAATCACGATTTAATAGTTTACGGTTTCATTTATATCTCCGCTCCTGTAATTGGTATTGACTTAATTTAAAAACTGTTTGACAGATAACTTATTATACACGTCACACCCAAGTTATCACTGGGTGAACAAACAGGCAACTCTTCATCCATTCGTAGTATATTACAAGGAATATACTAACATTAAATCCAAAAATTTTTGCATCTGGATGGAGGAGGTGGTACAGTAAAAAGACTTGTCGCTAAAGCTAGTTTGCAATATAATGACATTGAAACTGTCCCGCAAATGTTAAATTTTTGTATAACCCATGTTCCCGGAATCACATTTAATTATGTCGATGGCGAAGAAATACGAAATACGGAAGCCGATTTAGCACAAAGGTTCATGGACGCTCGAACGGTTCCAAAAACCAGACAAAAACATGGCTTTATACCAGTCAGAACATCAACAATTCAGACTAGATTCATATCAGGTTCAAATATTTGTTAAGTAAAATCTATTTTAAGCCGGCCTAGCAAAAAAGGAATATCAAAAAATAAACTAAAATGATGGAAAACGAATATAAACAACTTCTAAGGAAAAACTTATAAGCATGCATTTTCTTAAAATTATTTTTTATTTCATTTATAACAGAGTTTATATAAACGTATTTTTCCTGAAAAAAAACTAGAACACCCTCTCGAAATTAGTAAAGTTTTTACAACAATACATCTATACAATATTTGTGTTGATTTTCATTACTTTTAAATGTGCATTTTTTGAGATACGGGGTCAACAATGGAAGACATTTTCTTCAATTTAAATTTAAATCCAATTTTTAAAACTTCATAAGTCCAACAAATATTAAAGCAGTCTCTCCAAATTGGAGGACTATTTTAAATGTGAGTTCAACAATATCTACGTTGATTTATAAAACTTTTGCTTGTGTACTATTTGATATGGAGGCACATAAACATCTTGCTTTTTTCAATTATTTGAGTTATGGCATAATTTTCAAAAGATCATTTTTCAAAAACAAGGCAAAACACCCTCCCAATTTTTTTTTCAGTGTGTTGTCAATACATGAAATTAAAATAGAAAAAAAATTTGAATTTTAAAATGTGCACTTTTGCCGATACAGGGTCCTGAAGTTGTGCCATTTCTCATAAATCCATACTTTCAAAGCAGTAAAACTAAAAATATTTACACATTTTCATTAATTTTTTCAACTTATCTTGTTAAAAGGTAATAGAAGAAGAAACTGTAAAAAAATTTTAGGTCTGGTAACCCTGTAAGTTGTTGAAACAGGGTGATGGAAATCGAAAAAAAACCAATTTTTAGCATAAGTTTGGTGAATTTTATAAGTTTACGAACTTAAATTTTATATAAGAAGTTGCGTCAATTTGTTATCTGTCAAACAGTTTTTAAATTAAGTCAATACCAATTACAGGAGCGGAGATATAAATGAAACCGTAAACTATTTAATCGTGATTTTTGCGCCCGCCAAAAATTTTTCGAGCGCCACCACTGGTTAACGGTTAAAAATAAAAAATTAAAAAAATGTTTTTTGTTACCTACTTTAACACAAAAACAACATATAATTTTGTCAATTTTTTTCTAGAACATGTTGCGACTTTTTTTTTTAAATTGGGCGAAAACTGGTGGAATGAGCCATAAGCGACTTTAAGATGTTGTCAATGGATATTGATAATGATATGACGACAATGATCGATCAGAGACAATTATTTTTCGTTGGTTCCATTGTTAATTTGAACATAATTAGTTTATTTTTTATATGAATGTGCTAAGGTTTTATTTAAGCTAAAGGTTAACAACGAGTAGTATACTCTACCATTTGTAGTGACGTTTTTCTTTATTGATCATAAGTATGTAATACCACTTTATAATGGTTATTTGTATATGTGCGAGTATGCATGTGTGTATTGTATACTTTGAACGAAGTTTGCATTGATTGGTTATTCTTAGGCTACATCATCAGCCCTGGGCAACTATTTTGAACGGAGGACCACACATTGCTTGAAAAGTGAAAAAACAACATTAAAATTCATGAACTCTTTTGGTGAGTTTTTTGTTCGTTATTTGACTTTTCCTATTAGCATAATTCCAAGATATTTCGGAGACATTCTCAAAGTTTTTTATTTTTTTTTTTTTTGTTTTTTTGCAGACGCCTTGAAGTCTCCGTATAAATAATTTAACTAACCGTATAAATAATTTAACTGATTCTGAAACTTGAACTGTTTATTTAAATGATTCTGAAAATTTTAAAATTTTGCTGGTATCAATTAAACAAGTAGTTGGAGTTCATTCCATTTTTTTTCAATAAAAAACGAAACTATAATGAAACGATTTTTAATAAGTCAAATAAATGATTTCTTGGGAATCAGTTTATTCGCCACTATTTCAGCCGATCAGATGCCTTTCTAGCTTTGAACCAAGGTTTCAGGTGTTAAAGCTATTCAGTCAAGACTGACTAGGTTCGAAATTGGGTGGATAATTGGGACGAAATAGATGGAAGAAAGTGGCAATAAAGTGAAACATATATAGGATGTTCTATAAGTAGCGGAAAGCCTTAGAAATAGGTGAGTCTGAATCTCATGCCTGAATTTAAGTCAATACAAGTTACCAAGCGGTTATCTCCACAAACTTCTGTTACAACTACTTCCAACTACAACTTTTAGAGTCGTAAGTATTGAAGTATGAATTTTTAATTTCAGTTGGTTAGAAATTAATAAAGGTTAAAGCGTTGGACCTGGGGTGGCAATCAAGAGCGTTACCACTTGACTATCGAGCCCGCTGGTGATATATCACAGGAAAAGTTTAAGTTTGTAATAATAGACTATCTTTTCGAGTTAAGTTGATTCTAGCTTCGAATGGTTTGTATATTAGTTCAATGCAAGAAACAACTATAGCGTTTTACGAGTAGGTTTGTATGCGATATGGGAGGTGATTGTGGGTGTTGTACGTTTTTGAATAGTACTAGAGTTGCTATTTATATATTGGCCTTGGCAACAATCTGACGTTTCCATTTTATTTTCAACATTGTTGAACATACTCTCTTTCAGAACATTTTGCCATCCGAGCGAGATTTGTGTTGTTTAAAGTAATTTGAATAATTAATTTCGGGAAAAAAATGGAATTAGTTTGCAAACATTTAGGTACGATAATTTTTTATCCACGTTGTAGATTATCAAGACAAAAATGCATCGATGAACTTTGTTCTTTATATAGCGATAAAGCACCATCCTACAGTACTGAAAAAAACAAGTATAACTCCCCAGGACGAGTTTCGTGAAGGTTGTTCAAAATCGGTTCAGTACCAGAAAACATCGATGCTGTGTGTGAACTGAACTAATAAAGCAAGATCGTCATGTGACATACGTTGAGATAGAGGCATCTTTGGGTATAAGTATGACAAGCATCAATAAGATATTGCATGATCATTTGGCCGTAAATAGATTTGTTTGCGTTGGACCCCACATAATCTAACAAACGATAAGAAAAGGTGAAGAACCTACACTGGTGAAAAATCCTGAATTTATGCATATGAGCCCGAAGCGCACCAGGAATCCACTGCTAAATCCAACCATTCTGAAAGGTACACGACCATTTGTTTGCCACAAGTCATAGGAGGAATTCGAAAAATGTCAAAGAAGAGTCGAATTATTCTGCATCATGACAATGCAAGCTCTCGTATATCTGCTCAAACAAAAACCTTTTTGATCAGTCAAAAAATCTTATTGATGTGTCATCCGCCTTACAACCCTAGCGATCTGTTTTGATCTTCATGGAAAATATTTTGAAGAACAATGAAACTAATTTCGATCATAAATATTTGTTTTTTCATTAGTAGGCCAGAAATATAAATAGCAACCCTCGTATTTTTATAAAACGAATTTATGAGTATCAACATGTCTTCGTGAACAAAGTGTTTTAGAGAATATTTTCGAGTAAGTTTTAACCCTGATATGATATTCTATCTCACGATATTAGAGTAAGAAAATCGGTGACTTCCATCCTTAGCGTTACTAAGTAAAGGGATTTATTGACGATTGATTTAGAATGAAATCAAAATATTAAGTCAACGAGATATTTTGATGGAAGGTTTAATTTGAAACTTTATCCATAACTTTTTAGACATATTTATGAAATATGCAATCCTTTTTCCGAACAACTGTATAGGCCCAGGGTGTGTCTACATCGATACTTTCGTGATATGGTGTTATGTTGGTGTTTTTTTTTAATTTTATTGTGCAATTTTACATTAAGTCTATCAATTTTTTTTTATGGTAAACGCAATTCGCGACTTGGTGTAGGTGCTTCTTCAGGGCTTGGTGAATCATTGCCATGAGGTCTTATGCGTACAACAGCGCGTCGTGTGTCTTCATCGCGTTGAGGTATGTAGAGACCAGACGATCCTGAATAACAGGTTGCATTGTTACTCGAAAGGCGTAGTTTTTCTGATTCTTCGTTGATACTTTCTGTAAATAGCTGTCCCAAATTAAGTTGTGGAATGTCGTAAAAGATCGTTAGAACAAACATCATAGCAATGAGACCTGTGTGAGAAACAAAAAAAAAAATAAACACAAGTTAATTTTAAATCTTTAACTTTGTCTAATGACAAACTAACCACAAACAAGATAACAAGTGATAAAGATTTTGTAGAGTGAGCGATTATCAGCTGAAACACCATCGCCTGGAATGTAGTCGCCCAAACCAATTGTTGTCAATGAAATAAAGCAATAATAAAATGCGTCTAGAGCTCCCCAAGTTGGTTCAAAATATACAAATACAGCCGTTGGTATAGCGAAAAACAAAAACGAAACCAGCACCACTGAAACATAAGAAAACAAAATAATACTGTACACGATGGTTTTTAAAAAATATTATTTAGAAAAGAATGTTTAGTTGTATGATCTCTGAAAATATTATGAAAATTTCACTGGTTTTAAATACAAAGCATTTTGTTTCTGCTGTTTTGTGAGCGTTTGAAGAAATGACACAATAAAGTAGATGTCATAACTGGATGATTGGCGATATTCTCTTCCGACTCTCCATAAATATTGCATCAATTCCTTGTCATTTGTAAAAACGGAATTAAATTCTAAAACAAAGCAAATTCTATTTTCGAAGTCGAAAAAAATCGTTTTTTTTTAATTTTTACTGAAAGTTCGCTTTTTGACTTATATATTTTATCTTTTAAACTATTAACAATTTTAGAGTATTATTTAACAAACAAATTTGGAGTAACCATGATAAGAATCGTTTTCCACTTTTTTGCCTTGAACTCCTACAACCAAGCTGATTGATGGTATACGTCGTAATGCCCATTGTACCTTTTTGGATACAACCATGTTTTCTTTAATAACTCGTAAACAAACATTTTTTCCAAAAAAATAAAAACGGGGTCGTGTTCAGGGGATCATTTAGCACAACATAATTTTTTTTTGATGAAATTGGTGTTGTTGGGCATTTAAGGGTTAAGTTATATTCACTAGGCGCAATTCATGAAATTGAAAATTACTGCTGGACTTTCATCATTTTGACATTTATTTACTAAAAACCTGTTACTAAATTTTAATTGATTTTTTTTTTGTTTTAGTTATACAGTAATTCCACTGTAATATCTGTTCCAATTCACAGTAATTTTGCATTAAAAACAGTAATTTTTCGTGTCTAGCACAGTAATTTCAACAAATTATGTTAACATCACTGGCTGAAATAGCCAGTTCATTATTATTAGGTCTGTTCCCGTACATGCAAGTTTGTGAAAACTTTCGAAAACTTTGTGACGACCCAAAACCAGCAGTCAATTTTGGGTGCACACGTTTTCCATCATCAAGCAGAAATTGAATTATTTTAGATTAAATTTATTATTATTATTATTTGCTTTTGAATTATTGTTATTCTATTATTTAATTGAATTACTGAATAATTAAGCTTTGTTAAATTAATTAAATAAGACACTGTAAGAAACTAAGCACCCTGTGCCAACCTAAACGCATAGTATAAGGTATATATATTTTGTTGGTGTGAGCAGCGGTCAATGCGGCAAAAATTTAACAAACACACAAATCTACAGACGCGCAAGACAAGCAAGCTAAAGAGCCCAAGGGAAAAAAACAACGTAAGAAGTACAAGTAACGAAATATACAAACACACAAACCTACAAGAGCACAAGCCAGACAAGCTAAAGAAACTAAGCAACTACAACAACAGAAGCGATGCTAGCAACGAAATATATAAACACACAAACGCAAGATATAACAGCAGCGAGGCAAACCACTCAATACTGCAAACGGAAAAATGAGTGAAAATAAACAGGCCGAACAATAAGAGGAACGATTGAGTCAAGTCAACCTAGGTGATAGTCGACAAAATATTTAAAAGGGAGTAGCTGACGGACCACCGAGCAACGAGGACACAGCACAAGGAGTAGCTGACGGAACACCGAGCAACGAGGACACAGCACAAGGAGTAGCTGACGGACCACCGAGCAACGAGCACACAACACAATCACTAGCTGGCAGACCATCATAGCAGAGAGCGGAACACCAGGAGAACAGAGCGGACGGACCAAATTTGTGGAGGATTCACAGCGGAGGCTGAAGACAAGGAAAGGACTGAAGGTATACAATTTTGTTGTGGGAAAAGGGGAGATAGGTTATTCGCTAAGGCGCATCGTCATGATCGCACGGGTGGGAAAAGACGCTTGGTAGGAGTCCTAGAGATAGAGTATTTGCTAAGGCGCATCGTCATGATCGCACGGGTGGAAAGAGTCGCTTGGTAGGAGTCCTAGAGATAGAGTATTTGCTAAGGCGCATCGTCAAGATCGCACGGGTGGGAAAGCTAAGGTTGAGAAGCGCACCGTCAGGTCGCTCTATCACAGACGTGACTTAAAAGTAGAGTATTCGCTAAGGCGCATCGTCATGATCGCACGGGTGGGAAAAGACGCATAGAAGGCGCATCGTCAGATCGCCCCGACAAAACTCAAGGTTGACGGTCAGGGCATAAGTGGGCAGTCAGGGAAAGAAAATAGGAAACCGGACGAGTACCACAGACATCAGCCAACGCGACAACTCCTGGTTCGCGGAACGCACAGGCGATCTTTTACCAACCAGACATCGCTCGCCGCACCAACACCACACCGCTCGCCACACCAACTTACTTCCGTATTCACAGTAAGCAATTGTAATGTAAAAAATTATTAAATAAAACTATATTTTCGAAACAAATCCCACATTATAAATTTTGTGACGAATCCTGGACAGCGGCTGAGCCTATCTCAGCTATAGAGCCGGAAGACCGGCAGCTTCGTTACATGGCGCCCGAGCAGGGACACTGAAAATATAGCTTGTTGAGCGAGTGTGGTGAAGGCGAGAGTTGGTGAAAGCCGAAATTCTACGCCCGAAAATAAAGAAATTTAATTGGAATAAAAAAACCATATAATAAAACAAATTTATAAAAACAAATAAAACAGAGTAAACAAAGAAAAATAAATATAATATACAAAAAATAATATACTAAACTTAATTTACAATTTATAACAAAATTTTAACCAAAAGAGGTCCAGGTCAGCAGATGCCGTCACAAGCATATCCTGAAGCGCAGAGGGCTGCATCTCGTGGAATGTCTAACAGTGCAATCATGGAGAGAGTAACAAAGTGGTCAGTGAAGTTTAATGGGACTGAAGATCCACTTTCATTTATAGAGCGCGTCGAGGAGCTGGCAGGAATGTATGATCTAGATGAAAATGTGTTGCCACGCATCATGCCTGAATTCCTGAATGACCAAGCACTCCAATGGTACAGAAATAACAACGCACACTGGAATAGCTGGCAGAGTTTTAAGACTGATTTTCTAGAGTTTTTCCTACCCGCTAGATTTTATGAACGTCTGGAAGACGATATTCGACAACGTCAACAAATGCCAGGTGAAAAATTTAAGGAATTCGTAATAGCCATCCAAAATTTGATGCGCCATATTAATTTAAGCAAAGAACAACAATTAGAGCGAATTTACAGAAACAGCAGCCACGGCTTACAACTGTACGTAAAGCGGAGAGAGTTCTCAAGCCTCGCAGAATTAATAAGTTTGGCAGGCGACTTCGAAAATCTGGAGACACCTGAAAGGAACCGAGAGCAAGAAGGAGCTCGGAGGGTAGAAACAGGTCACAGACAGATGATGCCAGCAGAGTTCATCGACCCTCGCACAGCTTGCCGACGCTGTGGGCAGAGTGGTCACTTAGCGCAAAACTGCCAAAATCCAGTCGTAGATTTTTGTTGGGAATGTGGTCGAAAGGACACTTTGACCTATGAATGTTGCTGTCGAAGACAGGGGAGCCCAACAGCAAGAGCCAAATTTTGTAGTGCCTGGACAACGTTAGAAAATTTTCGAGCCGAAAAGGGTCGCATAGTGGCTACAGTAGTGCTTGAGGATGTCTGGATGGATGCTACTATTGACACGGGGGCGACGAGGAGTTTTATTAGCCGATACTATGCAGACAAGCTACCACGAAGAATAAGGACCAAACCAACGAGGACAGATGTGTCTATGGCTAATGGAAGCACACAAAGAGCAAATGAGGCGTTAAAAGCAAAGGTATTGCTTGGAAATAGAGCAGTAGAGATAGACATACTGATTCTTCCTGAAGTAGTGGACGGCCTGATACTGGGAATGGATTTCCTGTCCGGCATCGGAACCTCTATACGATGTGGCGATTTCAGTCTAAAGTTACTAGGAATGCAGAAGGTGAAGAAGCACAGAGAAATTGTAAATTGCGTCGCAGCAGCACCTGCGTCACCAACTGCCATCGCAGCAGCACCTGCGTCACCAACTGCCGTCGCAGCAGCACCTGCGTCACCAACTGCCATCGCAGCAGCACCTGCGTCACCAACTGCCGTCGCAGCAGCACCTGCGTCACCAACTGCCATCGCAGCAGCAACTGCGTCACCAACTGCCGTCGCAGCAGCACCTGCGTCACCAACTGCCATCGCAGCAGCAACTGCGTCACCAACTGCCGTCGCAGCAGCACCTGCGTCACCAACTGCCGTCGCAGCAGCACCTGCGTCACCAACTGCCGTCGCAGCAGCACCTGCGTCACCAACAGCCAGCGCAGCAGCACCTGCGTCATCAACTGCCGTCGCAGCAGCACCTGCGTCACCAACTGCCGTCGCAGCAGCACCTGCGTCACCAACTGCCGTCGCAGCAGCACCTGCGTCACCAACTGCCGTCGCAGCAGCACCTGCGTTACCAAATGCCGTCGCAGCGACACCTGCGTTACCAACTGCGAAGAGGACAGCCACAAATAGAAAGAAGTCAGCCAGCGCAGCAGCACCTGCGTCACCAACTGCCAGCGCAGCAGCAACTGCGTCACCAACTGCCATCGCAGCAACACCTGCGTCACCAAATGCCGTCGCAGCGACACCTGCGTTACCAACTGCGAAGAGGACAGCAACAAATAGAAAGAAGTCAGCCAGCGCAGCAGCACCTGCGTCACCAACTGCCAGCGCAGCAGCAACTGCGTCACCAACTGCCATCGCAGCAGCACCTGCGTCACCAAATGCCGTCGCAGCGACACCTGCGTTACCAACTGCGAAGAGGACAGCAACAAATAGAAAGAAGTCAGCCAGCGCAGCAGCACCTGCGTCACAAACTGCCAGCGCAGCAGCACCTGCGTCACCAACTGCCAGCGCAGCAGCAACTGCGTTACCAACTGCCGTCGCAGCGACACCTGCGTTATCAACTGTGTTTTCATCAAGGGCAGCGACACCTGCGTCATCAACTGTGCAACCGTCAAAGGCAGCGACACCTGCGTTATCAACTGTGAAACCGTCAAGGGCAGCGACACCTGCGTTACCAACTGTGCAATCGTCAAGGGCAGCGACACCTGCGTCATCAACTGTGAAATCACGAAGGGCAGCGACACCTGCGTCATCAACTGTACAACCGTCAAGGGCAGCGACACCTGCGTTATCAACTGTGAAACCGTCAAGGGCAGCGACACCTGCGTCTTCAACTGTGAAATCACGAAGGGCAGCGACACCTGCGTCATCAACTGTGCAACCGTCAAGGGCAGCGACACCTGCGTTATCAACTGTGTATTCATCAAGGGCAGCGACACCTGCGTTATCAAGTGTGAAACCGTCAAGGGCAACGACACCTGCGTCATCAACTGTGTATTCCTCAAGGGCAGCGACACCTGCGTCACCAACTGTGAAACTGGCGAAGGCAGCGTCACCTGCGTTATCAACTGTGTATTCATCAAGGGCAGCTACACCTGCGTCACCAACTGTGCAACCATCAAGGGCAGCGACACCTGCGTCATCAACTGTAAAACCACGAAGAGCAGCGACACCTGCGTTATCAACTGTGTTTTCATCAAGGGCAGCGACACCTGCGTTATCAACTGTACATTCATCAAGAGCAGCGACACCTGCGTCATCAACTATGTATTCATCATGGGCAGCGACACCTGCGTTACCAACTGTGCATTCATCAAGGGCAGCGACACCTGCGTCATCAACTGTGTATTCATCAAGGGCAGCGACACCTGCGTCATCAACTGTGTATTCATCATGGGCAGCGACACCTGCGTTATCAACTGTGAAACCACGAAGGGCAGCGGCACCTGCGTTATCAACTGTGTATTTATCAAGGGCAGCGACACCTGCGTTATCAACTGTGTATTCATCAAGAGCAGCGAGACCAGTATCATCAACTGTGGAAACACTAAGGGCAGCGACACCTGCGTTACCAACAGTGTATCTATCACCAGACACAAAAGTTGTCAGAGTAACAGCAGCAGGAAAGATGCGGACAAATCTGGAAGAAGAACCACGGTCTACGGTCTGTTCTGATTTTACAAATTTACCATGGAAAAAGTTCCCACCGTCTTTCCAACCGAAATATTTAACCTGGAAGCCTCAAGATAGTGAAGCAGCACAGCGGACGAAAGCCGACACGCCTAGGACGAGCCAAGGCCTAGCAGAAAAGTTACGAAGGTCCGAGCGTTTTCATCAACGATATGCCAGAGAACCCATAGACGACGACGCCACTTTGGAAGATGCGATCAAAGATCTCAAGGCGAAATGGGTGCCAGCAAAACAACTTTCTCGGCGACGTCGAGTACGTGGAACATGGTTCCGGATCATAATATCGCGCAGTGGCGTGGTAAGCACGCGCATCGATTCTTCGGCGAAGTAAGGGGGGAGTGTGACGACCCAAAACCAGCAGTCAATTTTGGGTGCACACGTTTTCCATCATCAAGCAGAAATTGAATTATTTTAGATTAAATTTATTATTATTATTATTTGCTTTTGAATTATTGTTATTCTATTATTTAATTGAATTACTGAATAATTAAGCTTTGTTAAATTAATTAAATAAGACACTGTAAGAAACTAAGCACCCTGTGCCAACCTAAACGCATAGTATAAGGTATATATATTTTGTTGGTGTGAGCAGCGGTCAATGCGGCAAAAATTTAACAAACACACAAATCTACAGACGCGCAAGACAAGCAAGCTAAAGAGCCCAAGGGAAAAAAACAACGTAAGAAGTACAAGTAACGAAATATACAAACACACAAACCTACAAGAGCACAAGCCAGACAAGCTAAAGAAACTAAGCAACTACAACAACAGAAGCGATGCTAGCAACGAAATATATAAACACACAAACGCAAGATATAACAGCAGCGAGGCAAACCACTCAATACTGCAAACGGAAAAATGAGTGAAAATAAACAGGCCGAACAATAAGAGGAACGATTGAGTCAAGTCAACCTAGGTGATAGTCGACAAAATATTTAAAAGGGAGTAGCTGACGGACCACCGAGCAACGAGGACACAGCACAAGGAGTAGCTGACGGAACACCGAGCAACGAGGACACAGCACAAGGAGTAGCTGACGGACCACCGAGCAACGAGCACACAACACAATCACTAGCTGGCAGACCATCATAGCAGAGAGCGGAACACCAGGAGAACAGAGCGGACGGACCAAATTTGTGGAGGATTCACAGCGGAGGCTGAAGACAAGGAAAGGACTGAAGGTATACAATTTTGTTGTGGGAAAAGGGGAGATAGGTTATTCGCTAAGGCGCATCGTCATGATCGCACGGGTGGGAAAAGACGCTTGGTAGGAGTCCTAGAGATAGAGTATTTGCTAAGGCGCATCGTCATGATCGCACGGGTGGAAAGAGTCGCTTGGTAGGAGTCCTAGAGATAGAGTATTTGCTAAGGCGCATCGTCAAGATCGCACGGGTGGGAAAGCTAAGGTTGAGAAGCGCACCGTCAGGTCGCTCTATCACAGACGTGACTTAAAAGTAGAGTATTCGCTAAGGCGCATCGTCATGATCGCACGGGTGGGAAAAGACGCATAGAAGGCGCATCGTCAGATCGCCCCGACAAAACTCAAGGTTGACGGTCAGGGCATAAGTGGGCAGTCAGGGAAAGAAAATAGGAAACCGGACGAGTACCACAGACATCAGCCAACGCGACAACTCCTGGTTCGCGGAACGCACAGGCGATCTTTTACCAACCAGACGTCGCTCGCCGCACCAACACCACACCGCTCGCCACACCAACTTACTTCCGTATTCACAGTAAGCAATTGTAATGTAAAAAATTATTAAATAAAACTATATTTTCGAAACAAATCCCACATTATAAATTTTGTGACGAATCCTGGACAGCGGCTGAGCCTATCTCAGCTATAGAGCCGGAAGACCGGCAGCTTCGTTACAACTTGCACAAGTTTTTACTAAATTGCGTTCCCGTACACCAAAAACTTGCAAAAGAGAGCGGCCATGAGAGAGTAAAACATTTCCCCTCCTTGCGATAAGTTGCAAGTTTCTGCTTCACAAAAGGTCTGTTCCAGTGTTGCCAGATTGAAGTAAATTTCCCTAATTGAGGTAATTTTTGACTCATTTTTTTTGCAGAGGTAATAAAGTTAATTTTTGACCAAAAGTGGTAAATTTAGCGGAAATAATAATTTTTTTAGACTTGTTAATTTTTCGAGTTATTGGCAGTACCGTTACCTCACTGAACATTCTCACAAGTAGTTTAATATTCTTGTGAATCATCCTGTGTAACAAAAAAAAAAAATATGAATTATCCATCTTTAGTTGCTGAGCAAAGACCCCTTTTGTATTGGTCAATAATTGAAAGCAATTTTTCGAGTTTGCAGGCTAGTTGCGGCGAATTGGCTGAGAAGAGAGGGGGACAAAATTGACGTACGCTTGTGTTGCATCTTCAACTTTTTGTGTTGAAAAGAACACCAATGTAAAAGGGGTTATTAAATTCAAAAATAGCGAAGCAAAATAGCCGGTAAGTCCCGGTTTATACACGTCAAGAGTTGACGGTTAGCTTGTTGATGAGAGATAAATATATGTATACTAACAAAAAAATGATAACGGTTGCACGGTGTAACAGTGAAATTAAACTCGGCTCGAGACATAGTAGAGGTTGTAGGTCTGGTTGAACATAAGATAACTGCATACTGCGTTTTTTTAATATACCCTCAAAATCGGGATTTGTGGTAAAAAATCCGATTTTTGGTAGGTGCATGTATAGTTTGTTATGTAACTCCGTTATATCTAGCTCAATTTTAAAAATTTAAACATTGATAAAAAGAAGAAAAATATACCTTTAATATAATATGCAGACTGTTTTTAAAAAAAAAGAATTGACAAAGTTACCGGTAAAATAATTTGAAAATTTCTCATTTTTTTTTAATTTTTTCAACTTCAACAACGTTTTGTTCACAAATTTTGTTTTGTGGCACTATTAGTTTTAGCATGATTCTGAAAGCCTGTTAAATTTTGCGTACAATAAGCTATCGTTTACTTCAATTGGCTGAAATACAAAGGCACTATCGAATTTTTAGTATTCGTAATAAAATACAAAAAAAATTTTTTTTTTTTTGTTTTTTAAATGTTTATTTGACCTTTTTCGTTTATATATATTATGATCGGTTTCATGTTAGGGACCAGCAGTAGTCTGCCAGCATGTTTATGGAATTTTTCCCTGAAAGCTGGTTTCTATAGCTTCCATCTCCTGGTGGAACCTTTCTCCTTGTTCATCACTAAACTGCCCAAGGCTTTCTGGAAAAAGTTTATATGGGAGTGCAAAAAATGTATTTTAATTGACATATTGCAGCCCATTTCTTCGTTGGCACAAAAAACCTTAGAATAACCGAAATGAATAAAGTTTATTTTCTTGACAAACTTTTTCTTATAACCTAATTTTAAATGAAGAGGCGCTAGGATTACATTTTCAGGTCGCACCAGTGGAGTATTCAAAACATTTTTTTTGCCAACTTGAAATGAAGCACGCAGTGGCCACTCCTTTTGCTTATATTTATTAGTCGCAAGACTATCCCATTCGCAAATAATGCAAGGATACTTGGTATATCCACCTTGCATTCCAAACAATATTGTTAGAGCCTTTAAGTCGGCGACTATTTGCCATTTAAACGTGTTGTAATTTATAAAACGAAGTATTTTTTTCATTGTCGAATGTTTCTTTCATGTTCGTTGCATAAGCTACAGGAACCGATCGTAACTCATTTTTGTTGTGTAATAGCACAGCTTTCAAACCTACATATATCAGAATTTAACATATCAAGAATCACACAAAAAGTTTTTAAATAAATCATGCTCTTGCAAGATCCCTTAATAAACAAACGACATTCATTCGGAGCGTGTTTGTGGTTGAAAACTGTAAATTGTTCCGTCACATTCGGGCAATACACTAGCTTTATGCTAATATATATAAACGAAAAAGTTAAAAGAAATCATTTTTAGAAAAAAAATTGTATTTTATTACGAATACTAAAAATTCGATAGTGCTTTTGTATTTCAGCCAATTGAAGTAAACGATAGCTTATTGTACGCAAAATTTAACAGGCTTTCAGAATCCTGCTAAAACTAATAGTGCCACAAAACAAATTTTGTGAACAAAACGTTGTTGAAGTTGAAAAAATTAAAAAAAATGATTTCAAATGATTTTACATGTAACTTTGTCAATTCTTTTTTTTTTAAAACAGTCTGCATATTATATTAAAGGTATATTTTTCTTCTTTTTATCAATGTTTAAATTTTTAAAATTGAGCTAGATATAACGGAGTTACATAACAAACTATACATGCACCTACCAAAAATCGGTTTTTTGACCACAAATCCCGATTTTGAGGGTATATTCAAAAAACTAAGTATGCAGTTATCTTATGTTCAACCAGGCCTACTATCTCTCCTATGTCTCGAGGCGAGTTTTTTGATTTTTTTTCATTTTGTAACACCGTGTTGTTAATCATTTAAAAAGTTTTTAATTTTGTTTATTTTGGGAAAAGGTAAATTTTCTCCGATAGTGGTAAATTTTTTCCCAAATAGTGGTAAATTTCAGTTGGTCTCTCTAGCAACACTGGTCTGTTCCCGTACTTTTGTAGCAAAAACTTGCAAGTTGCAAAATTCAAGAGAGTAAGCAGAAAAATTGTCTCTGAGCAATAAAAATGCTAAAAAGTACGGGAACGCTTTTTAGTAAAAACTTCCAACTTTTGATCAAACATATGTTGGACAAACATTTGGCTAATTAAACGAAAAAATATTTTTGAAGATTTCGACAATGTCTGATAAATTAGCTGCACTAATTGATTAAATATATAACTATATGTACCTGGCGAACAATTAACTTGAATATTTGTCTTTTTATTTTCTATTTTTAGCTCAAATTTATACTTGATGCACTTGTCCATCTGTTTGGACCCTGTATAAAATTCATTTATTGTAGCTCGGATTGAAGCATAAATGAGTTTTAATGCAGTTTTGTCGCATTGCGATTGTCTGTCGTTGAAGACTTGGTAAGCGACAGCCAGTCATTTCAGAGTTCAGTAGTAGAAAGGCTTCCAAGAAAGAAATATTAAAATAAACGTCGGGTTTTTTTGAGCTTTGGCTTTTTTCCCGAAGAAAAAAAATTAATTGTGTTTTTATTTAATTTAATTTATACAGACCCGTTTTAACGTAGAATACGTTATACGTGTTATACGTGTGGATCTGGAGCACAAAATTTTGAGAAAATGTTTGTCACTTTCATTATAAGTTTTTAATACTTTATGCATGCATTGAAGAAAATTCAAGTATGGTCGTAACATATTTTATATGTCTTCTTTTGATTTGTATTTAAATAATCATATTGCTACATATAACTTTTTTGATTCTATAAGTAAATCAAAATTTAACTCCTTCAAATCTTGTATTAATTTTCATATGCTTTGTATTTTATGTATTATAACATCATGTGTAAGAGCAGTACGATTATCTGTGTGTTCATCACAGAACCAGTGTGAGAAAGAGAAGAAGTATAATGACCAAGTAGCGAACGATGTGTACATACACAACATTGATAAGTGAAGCAGAGAAACAAAATTGTGCTTACCCAGTTCGCCACGTCTTTAAGACATCCTCAATGTCTTACAGCCTTATTCATAAACACATTTTAGAGGCAGCGTAACTTTAAACGGGCTTTAAACAAGAAAACGTTATTCATAAACATTTTTCGTAGTTGTTTAAGAGCTGCGTAACTTAAACGCCGAAATTGGCGTTTAAAGGTTACGTAAATACAACCATGATTTTTGTTTGTCTTTTCTTTTAATATCAAAGACATGCTCCATATGCGCCCTTTGCAGCATTTTTTTATGCGGCGGCCATTGTAAATCCATAGGAATTCTTAATTTTTGTAGAGATTTTCTATAGTTCAGACACAAACCTTAATCATAAGCAGAAAATGCAAAAATTTTTATGAATAACAATGTTAGCAAGGTTGCATAGAAGCTGCGTAAAGCCTTAAACACTGCGTAACTAAACAAGCTTTTAAAGGTTGTTTAAGGAAATCTATTGAATAAGGCTGTTAATGACTAATGTATTCTACGTCTGACCTATGCGCCCGTGTTATCTAACACAGGCTTGAGCTTTTTTTTTTTATTCTAGCGTAAATTTTGACATTTTTGCCAACACATGACAACTTGCAAGTTTTTACTACACGAGTAAAAGTGTAAAAAAATCAAAATTTCAAAATGTTTTATTTTTATCAAGGGCCTTCTATGCGATTCTCATACTCGCAAGGCACCTGCTATTGTTTGGAATTTACAAAGGACAGCAAAGGGCCCGTTGAGTGTTCTGCTGCTATCGTTTTTGACCTATCTTGAACACCAGAGGGCGCTATAGTACAAATTTTTTACAAAACCACCTAAAACTCCCAAGCCGCTCATGCGATTAGAATAAAAATTGGTATATAGTAGTTTTCAGGTACGATGAGTTTTTTAAGCACTATCTTCTTTGACCCACCTTGGACACCAGATGGTGCTGTAGTACAAATTTTTTACAAAATCGCATATTTTTAGTTGTTTTCTTAGGTTACATGTGCAAATATTTACAAAATATAAAATATTTCTTAAATTTAGTAAAATTAAAAAATTTCCGTTATTTTGATATCAAAAACATGAACATATCTTGAAAACTATGAAAAATTTTACTACAACGATATATTTAATGCAACATCGTTAAACAAAATTACGAAAAAAACAATCAGAAATTTAATTTTGCGACTTTCGAGTCAAATATCTCCGCTGCTTTTTTATACATTTTGTTAAATTTTTTTTTGTCTTAAAGCTTCATCAAAGTACTATGAAAACCTTATTGCAAAAATACCGTTAGTTAAGTATATATATTTTAAATATTTTTTTTAAAAAAGGTCTGAAATTTTGGAGTTTTCCTCACAAAAAGGCTCAAAGTTTGGTTTTGTTGTAAAAATAATTTAAATTCAAATTCGAAAATTTTTAACTCTATTTAAAAGTTATAACATTTATAAGCAAAAGTTATGTAAATTTTACGCAAAAATTAAAAACCATTTTTGTGATTCAAAAAGCAAGGCCCATACCCCTTGATTTTTTTCGAACAAAATATTTTTTTCCAATATTGTGTTTTTATATTTTTGAAAAAATATACAAGCTAAAAACTTAATTTAATAGAAAAATGTATCTAAGTATATCTTGCCAATCAAAAGTTATAGCCAATAACGTTTATCCAAAATATATATACAAAAAGCAAAGCGCTGTCTGTGTGATGGCTGGAAACTTCTAAATTACTTAGCCGATAGAGCTGAAATTTTGGCAGTACATTTTTTTCAAGTACGAGATGGTTTAAATTTCTGTCACACCCCCTTTTACCGCCCACAAATCTATAAAAATGCTATAATTCCTACGGTTTTCGTCGATTGGGCTACATTTTGGTAATTTAGTCTGTATGCTTACTGTCGGCAACTGTACTAAAACAGGGTAATGTCCATCTACTAGAAAACTGGGATGAGCATTATATAAGAGGGTGTGGCTCCGCCCATACAGTTAAAATTTGTATTATCGAATAGCTTTGAAAGTAAAAGTAGCAATACTTACTTACAAACTCAAAATGGAGTTACTATTTGGTGATCTCCTGCTACTGGGAAACTGTAACGGGCAGTGGAAAATAACAGTGGTGTTAAACTATGAATCTAAGAAAAGTTTTGAATACACCTATTATGTTCCCATATAGTTGCAGGGTGCAGCAACGCGCGCCTGGAAAAGCTAGTAGCATATATATTTAATCAATTAGTGCAGCTAATTTATCAGACATTGCCGAAATCTTCAAAATTTTTTTTCGTTTAATTAGCCAAGTGTTTTTCCAACATATGTTTGATCAAAAGTTGCAAGTTTTTACTTAAAAGCGTTCTCGTACTTTTTAGCATTTTTATTGCTCAGAGACAATTTTTTTGCAATTTTTGAATTTTGCAACTTGCAAGTTTTTGCTTCAAAAGTACGGGAACAGACCAGTGTTGCCAGAGATACGGAATGAAATTTACCACTATTTGGGATAAATTTACCACTTTCGGAGAAAATTTACCTTTTCCCAAAATAAAAAAAAAATATTAAAAATTTTTTAAATGATTAACAACCGCTATAATTTTTTTGTTAGTATACATGTATTTATCACTCATCAACAATCTAACCGTCAACTCTTGACGTGTATAAACCGTGACTTACCGGCTATTTTGTTTTGCTATTTTTGAATTTAATTCACTTGTTGCTTTTATCCCTTTTACATTGGTTCTCTTTTGAACCCAAAAAGTTGACGATACAACACAAACGTATCGTCAATTTTCCCGCCTTTCTTCTCAGTCAATTCTCCGCAATAACCCTACAAATTCGAAAAATTGCTTTCAATTATTGACCAATGTAAGTTGTTCAGTAACTAAAGATGGATAATTCAGATTTTTTTTGTTACACAGGATGATTCACAAGAATATTAAACTACTTGTGAGTATGTTCAGTAATACTCATGTTCAGTACAGGTAACAGTACTGCCAATAACTCGAAAAATTAACAAGTCTAAGAGGGCAGCATGGGTCCACAAAGGGACATGGGTTGCACAAAGAAGGCAACATGGGTCCTTTTCTTTTAAAAAAATTAGCCCGGAGCCAAGGTGACGGCCTATGGACCACGACATCGAAATGATCAAGGGTTGGTTGCTGCTAAACATTGCCGCACATGATTTTGATGCGCACGGATTCCAACAAGAAGGCGCAACGAGCCATACAACCACTGAAAAAAGCAATTTACTAAAAGAGACGTTTGGAGAGCGATTTTTGTTGCCCCTTATTCTTTCTTTTGCGGTTACGTCAAGTCATTATGTCAAGTCTATGCGACTAAACCAACAACAATCGACCAGCTTGAAGGCAATATTCCGCGAGTCATGAAAAGTAACGAAAAATTGGGTCGATAGTTCTTTCATCAAGCGCTACTGAGGTATTCTTCTTAAGAAAATTATCTGCAAACAATAATTTCATGTCGCAAACTTTAAAATATTGCCAACATATTGTTCATTTGGTTAATTTTTATGTTTTTATTTCAAAAAGAAACTCTGCAGGAAATTAAAAAAAACACCCTTAATATTTTAATAATATTTTTTTGTGTTTCGGCTAGAAAACGGTGTTCCTCGCTTGATCTCAGCTCACGCTGAGTTGATTTTTTTAATTTCTGCAGCTTACGCTTGCGTACTTAGGCCATTTATTTTACTTGTAGAAAGCTTAGGCCATTTCTAATACTCGTATCGGTTGCTCCCGCTGGCGTGCCGTAGCCATACCATATCTTAAAAATGCAATCCAGGCGCGTCCTGAGGCCACAAAAAAATTGCTCGGCAGCTCACGCTCGGGAGTAGCTTGGTGTAATAAAAAAGGTGGTCGCGAACTTTCACCTTCAACTTTAAAAAAAAAATCTAACTCTTGAGCTGTCAAACCACACAAAATATCTTCTATTGCATTCATTCATTCATAAGTTTGTCAGATCCAGCCAAAAATTTAACTCTCACGTTCACCTTGTTTATTACACCATGGCGAGTAGGAGCCCAAGTCCGATCTCTTTACGGCTCTTGAGCCACACAAAAGTTGTCTGCAACCAGTGATGTGATTTGGTGGGATTTCGGGCTCATTTTGGGATACTTCGCCTATCTGAGAACATGTGGGATTTCAGGTGCTTAGGTGGGATTTTCTACTGAATCATAATTTTTTAAAGTGTAAATTAGCAAAACTGGTTGGTATCACTTTGTTGCAATCTTTCAAAATTTTTCGTTTAATTGCTGTTTCATTGATTCTAAATATGTAAGAAAGGAATATTTATATTCAAGAGGCTTAAAATTAATGAAAATAAGATAATAAGATCCTCATTTAAAAACAAAAATAATAAGCTCAGTTTCAATTTGATGCAACGAAAGAAATTTATTTTTTTTTTTTGTATAAAATTTGTTATATTTATTGAAAAACTTTATTATGTACATTATTAAACTATAAAATTATTATAATGTTAAAAATCTGTAAGGGAGGATGCCCGCCTACTAAATACATTTTGCTTGGAGGCTATACCTTTGGTTTAAAACATAATTTTTCAGAGCTCTTGGTTTCATTTGGAAGCTAAGTTCAATAACTAACAAGAATTTTATTCAGAATTTAAATTATAATTATAATTTTGGCAGTCGATCTAGTAAAAGTCTCGAAATCGGCCGCTTAAAAAATCGGCCCAGCTACTGAACACCTAAAACAAATCTTTAAAAAAAAATTAGAAAATGAAGTAAAAACACTAGTTTTTGAGAGTTTATAAAAGGTTTATTCTATCAATCGTTCACAAGGACTCACTGAACTTTAAACAATAGAGATTTAAATTTCTTTGATGGCTGCAGCTATCGCATCAGAATTTATATTCGTTCTTCTTTTCACTTTTCTTTAGGCGACGCCATTCTAAAATTTTATCTGAACGTGGACGAGAATCACGAAAACTATTTTAACTAATAATCAAACACTATTTTCAATCATATAAATGACAAGTTTTTACTTGCACGATTTCTGAAAATTTGTTCGAAAGGTGGACCAACGTTTTGTTCAGTAGGTGGGCAGGCCACCATGATATGACGTGAAATATTTTTTTCTCATTTCTCAATATTGCTCTATTGCTCGTCGAATTGTGAAAAATTAACATTATATATAGAATTCCACTCATATTCACCTTTTTTTATCGATAAGAAACACTCTGAAATTCACTAAATAGAGGTGAACTATTTTTGCTCAGCTTCGTTTTATTCGAATATTTCTCAACGGCCGTGGGGCTAAAGCAGCATGCGCATTCATCTCAATGATTTATCAAAAGTGAACATTCAATTAGATGACACTTTACACATTAGCGCATTATACAGACGTCAGAACTTACAGTGTTCAGTAGTAGGTGGGCCTGTTCAGCAAGTGGCCAGCCTTATTTCTTTT
This sequence comes from Pherbina coryleti, assembly GCA_943735915.1. Taxonomy (NCBI): domain Eukaryota; kingdom Metazoa; phylum Arthropoda; class Insecta; order Diptera; family Sciomyzidae; genus Pherbina; species Pherbina coryleti. Next base: position 77,547,497 of record OX030951.1, read on the forward strand.
CAAAAATTGCATAAAAAATCGTTTTTGGTATAAATATTTGGGTGGGATTTATTGTGGGTTTTTCGTGTCATTTTGGTGGGATAAACAGGTCTAAATCGGGATGTGATCGGGATTTTTTACTAAATCAGAATCACATCACTGTCTGCAATTGCCAAGATAAAAAGTGACTACAATTCATGGTAGAATAAGCAAGGTAGTCTTGCTGCTGTAAATCCTTTTTCACTATGAGTCGAATTGACAAAATGTTTACAAATAATTTCATAATTTTCCGTATCTTTTTGCTTTTGATTGCTTTTTTGATAATTTTGCATTTACTTTATTTATTATACATGGTTAGAATATTTTCCAATATATGTCAACTTTTATGTGATTACATTAAAAAATACTTTGTAGCTTAAAACCTCAATTAGAGTTAACAATTTTTTTTTTAGAGACAGTTTCATCCAGTTTCATATACGCAATAGAATTTAACGAACTGTAGCTACTTATTCAACTTGTAAATTACTGTAAAATTTTTTTGTCTTCGGCTCATGAGCAATAATGAGCTTGAGCAAGCGCGAGCTGAAAAATTAAAAAATTTTTCTTAAAAAACAACGTAACGTTGTCAGGTTCAAATAATTTCGTGTTAAAGATACTGACAAAATTATTAAATTATTGAATCACATGGCATTTCATGTGAAGCGGACAACGAAAAAGATTTATATTCTGAAATTCGTTCAAATTCGGCCTAATTGTATTTGTGGAAGGTCTGAATCAGAGAACTGCATAAGCCTGCTTCAAAAATCTATTTCAAGTACTTGCTTAAAATATGAGTTCAAGCTTACTTAAGCTTGATAATTTCAATCAAGTATAACTTGTACTTAAATATAAATAAGCCCACGATAGCTTGCCACTTGGAACTCCATTGAATCAAAAAAGTTTAGAAACAAAACATTTTCTCTCAAACAATCATTGAAATTTTACACTTTTTAAACTGTTGCAAACATTTTTTTTATATATTTTTATTCCATATATATTCTCAACACAGTAACAAATCAAAAACAATTACAATATTCGTACAAGTGATAAAAACAGCAAAAAGAAGATTATTTCATGGCCAAAAAAGTTTAGAAACAAATTCAAAGTTATACAGAAAAAATTAAAGAAAACTACTTTTTTAATATATTAGTACTTCGTTTGATAGCCTTTCGCATCAAGAACCGCTTGGAGTCTATTTTTCATTCCCAAAGATAATTTTTCAAGTTCTTGTGGGGTAATTGCATTCCATTTTTCTAATATCGCTTGTTTAAGTGACTCTTTGGATGTAATATGATCCTGATGTGCCTGATCCTTTTTTCAATAAGGTCCCACACATTTTCAATTATGTTGAGATCTGGAGATTGTGGGGGTGTATGCAGCTGGTGTGGGACTTTTAAAAGCAGCCATTCTGTGACCAAACGCGACTTGTGCTTGGGGTCATTATCTTGTTGGAAAAAGAATTTTTGTTCACACTTTGCAGCAAATTTTCTCTCAAAATGGCTAAATATGTACTTTATTCATTATTCCTTCAAATAACTTCAAGTTTCCCACGCCAGCTGCTGAAACACACCATCACACTACCGCCTCCATGTTTTATTATTGCTTGAATTTTTTTTTTATTGAACTCCGTATTTGCCTTTCTCCACACCATACGACGTCCGTCCGAACCAAAAATGTTGTATTTCGACTCGTCACTGAATACCACAGTTCTCCAAAACTGTTCCGATTGGTTGAATTGTTTTTTTGCGAACTCCAAGCGTTTATACGCATTTCGCTTATTTATGAAAGGTTTTTTCGAGCAACTCCACCATGATAGTCAGCCTTATGGAGCCTATTTCGAACTGTTTGGGCATTTACGTGGACATCATGAAATTTCTCTATTGTCGCAGCAATCTTCGGAGCATAAACGTTTGGAGTTGCTTTTATTTCTGACAAAATAACTCGTTCATGCCGCGTTGTTAAAGAACTTGGCAGACCAGATCGAAGTTTTGGTTATAATGATTCCGTGTATAAACAGATATTTATAATTTAATGAACACTAGAATGGTTTCTCTCGATCATTTAACCAATATCTCGCACTTTATTATTTTGAAAATACAGCTTTAAAATTAATTTACGAACGTCCAGTGAGATTTCGGTATTTTTTCCCATTTTTAAGACAAAAAGACAAATAATCTGGGTTTATTACAAAAAAGCGAGTGACTGATGCGTTTATTAGGCCGCTGTTATACAGACGCTCATATGATCCAAGATCACGTCCTTTTTTACGCTCTTTTTTCGTTTGATGAGCTCTGTGATGAAAGTATGTTATACAGACGCTCAATTGATCCCTTAACACTAGTACACTTCTTGCTACTTTTAATACTTTATGCAAAAAAGTATCACGAGTATGAGTATGGTGAGTGTTGCTATTAAGCAGGTTTCATTACTGCTTTCATGCATTTCGTACTAAAAGTGTACTATTTTCATGCAAAAACACAAATGTTGTGAATAATTGCACAGCGAAACCCTGTTTTGATCTCGTGATTCCATTCATGATACAATTATACAAGGTAGGAGTGACAACTTGCTTTTTTCTCACTAGTACCTTGCAGCGACTGTCATTTGCCTGTATATTTCGTTTTCTATTTTCTTTTCTTCTTTTTTCGTTCTCTAATTTATACTATTTTTGACAGTTGGCACAAGACGAAAGAACTGTCACTCCTACCTTGTATAATTGTATCATGATTCCATTTCATTTTGGAATCATTTGGTGACCAGTTTGAGCAAAATAAATTTCCTAGCTCACTCTCTCAAATTTCCCTTTTACATTGAAACAACAACAATGCGTGCCCGTGATGTGATCGTGAGCGTCTGTATAACAACGGCCTTACTGACATTTATAGCTAAAGGCTTTAAATCCCGTTATTTTAAAGCTTTTTCAAACAAAGCAATGCAAAGTTCAATCAAAAGCACAAATGTTTCTAAACTTTTTTGGCTATGAATGTTTAGTTTTTTGTTTCTTTTTTCATTTGTAGTGATAAGAAAGTTGTTTTTTGTTTGAATTTTTGATGTTGGGTTAAAAATATATATGAAATATTAGATATGTAAACAAAATTTTTAGCTTTGTGTTAAAAGGGTAAAAACTGAATAAATGTTTTAAAGAAACTGTTGTGTTTCTAAACTTTTTTATTCACTGTATGCTATCTTACAAGCGTACGACACGAAGTCCCAACTAAACGAAAAGTTTTATGTGTTTCCACAAAAAGCTTGAAAAGCTTGAAATTGAAAGGAAGTATCCACTTAAATCAAGCATCCAAATAATTCAATGAGCGTGTGTGGGAAAAGCTTAAGCGTATAAGGACTTTTTTGGGTTCTTTGGACTTCTTGGGCAAAAATTAATGATAGCTATAGCCAATAGCTGTTTTTTTTTTAATTCAAGATTGTTGATAGGATTACCAAAACATTTTATTTTTATTTTTACGAATTCGGTACTTGGGCAAACAAATTTTAAAATTCTGTCATCAGATTTGAAATCAGCGACACCCTAAAACTAAATTCGAGGGTGCGCTCGAATTAATTTTCGAAGCACTTTTTCTACTCCGATTGAGGTAGCTCCAAAACATGTGATTTGAACGCATCAATCGCTTCTTCAGGCGTCGAAAAACGTTGACCTCGCAATTTATTTTTGATCTGCGGGAATAAGAAGAAATCATTGGGTGCCAAGTCTGGACGGTATGGCGGATAACCCATCAATTCGATGTTTTGAATGCTCAAAAACGTTGTTGTTTGAGCTGATGTGTGTGAACTTTTGTCGTGATGGAGAATGATTAGTTTCCCTGATTTTTCCGAAGACTTCTGGCAAACAAATGTTGGTGTACCATTCAGAATTGACCGTTCTACGCTGCTCTAAGGAAACGGTGGCGACATGTCCAATTAAAAAACAGGCTTCAAAGTGTTTCGTGGGCGAAGAAATTTTGCTGCATTTGGCTCATCTTGAAAGACCCATACAGTCGATTGTTGTTAAGTTTCGTGTTCATAGATATAAATTCATGATTCGTCACCTGTTACGATGTCATAGACATGTTTTGAAGCACCGTGATTGTATTTTTTTTTATTATTTCTTTCGACCAATCCACGCGAGTCTTATTTTGAGCGATTGTAAAATTATGCGGAATCAAACTCGAACAAATCTTTTTGACGGCAAAATATTTATGCTATATTGAATGTATGCTGATTCCACTAATTACCAAAGATCTCTAATTATCTCACGGTAGGTCACATGACGACCAAGTCTTATCAGTTCGGGTACAGCACAATTGTGGCACAATTACAAATTTTGGACGACCTTTACGAAATTCGTCCTGTTGTGAAGTGCGCTCACGATTGAATTGGGAAAATCAACGAAACACGGTGGCTCGAGATGGTGCTTCATCACCAAAAGTAGAAGCGAGTTTATCGGCACACTGCTGTTGAATTAATCCACATCGAAAGTCGTAGAAAATCATCACACGAAAATGTTCACGATTTAATTCAATTTTTTACTAAGATGAATGTTCCAAGTATCTGCAAACAACACAAATAGGACTCGTATGATAAAATGTTCTGAGTACGTTCACCATTAAAAATGTTAAACTTTACGATGACAATGTCAAATTTGACATATTCATATAAGTGTTGCCATATCTCAATACCTAAAATTCAACCTACGTAATGTTTAATAGCCATATTTTGTAAAACGAACGCAGTCACTTGCGTTAAGATTTTCAGTCTGGCAATGCCTTTTTCATATGAAGTAAAACAAACTCTCTTTCTCACTCAGAAATTTTCTATTAAAATATATTGCCAGATAAGAAAACCCGAAGTGACGTGATTGCGTGCGTTTTACAAAATATGGCCATAAAACTCTTAAAACAACATGTCTATATTTGGGTAGCAACCCTATGTGCCATCTGGAATTTGAAAAATGCCACCCACGGAGTCCACAGAATCCTAAGATTCCAAATATGCTTAAGCTTATCTTACACAACCTCATTAAATTATTTGGATACTTGAATTAATTGGGTGCTTACAAGTTTTTGTCGATCGTTTCAAGTCTTTCAACTTTTGGACCCGATAAAGTGAGTCACAACAAGCCAAGTTAACGAGAAAGCAGGGATATGACTTGTATATGTTTGGTATTTTTGTAAGTAGGCTAGAGCTTGCTTTTTCAAGTATGGATACATACAATATTTCAAGTACTTGAAGTGGCTTGAACTAGCTTCTGTAGTTCTCTGGCGTAAATGTAATCACACATTTTCTTTTTTTATAATGCTTATAGCATGTTTCCACGGCACCCTGAACAACGTAATTCGGCTCTCATTCTTAATTCGAGGCTGAATTATGTTCTGAATTAACTAATTCGCCAGATAATATTTGACAAGCTGAATTACCTTATTCGAAGTTGATTCAGTTTGAATTAACATCTGAATCAAGTAGAAATGAGTTTTATCTCTAATTTTTATCGAAAATTAATCGAAAACAGCAATAGAAGAAAGACAAACAAAACAAAAAGTCAGAGTCAGCTGTCAAAGTGAGTATTGGTTTCAGCTCTACATAGTTTCAGCTGTCAAACTGAATTAAGATTTCTTCGTGGGAACAGGCTATTTCACATTCTTAATTCTCAAGCCAATATACTTGATTCAGAATGCCGTGGAAACATGCTATTAGTTGTCGAGTTATGGATTTTTAAAAAATTGCCAAATATGAAATACGGATATTTCGAAAGCATTTTTTCGAAAAAAATAACAAAACAAAAGTGGCTTTTCGGCCTCAGTATGAACATAGTATTACACAAAAAGTTTAAGGTGTCCAAGTAACCAAATGTTTTTTTTTTCAATATAAATTAATTATTCAATATTAAATTATTAATTACAATTAAACTATATAAATTATATCTTTTACTTACCGACTATGCTCAAATGAAGTAAGCGTATGTTAAAAGGTTGATATAAGTGACCAAATTTTGAATTCAAAGTACCCAAAAGCCAATTGGCTGGAACCAATAACCTCTCTACGACAGCGCTCAAAAGAACCAAAGTAAGAGGAATTCCGATTGTTGCATAGAGCATGCAAAATATTTTTCCAGTCTGACTTAGCGGTGTCACATGGCCGTAACCTTTGGGTTAAATTTATTAAAATTTAAAAGCAATAAATTATACAAAAGAAGATTTTTCATAATTTTCAGTTATACCAATCGTTGTTATCACTGTACTCGAAAAGAATAATGCTTGTCCAAAACTCCAATTCATTTCATTCGATGCATTTCGTAAGGGTGATATTCCTCGGTCATTTGCAGTTATTACAGCGTGCAAAAAGTCCTCCAAATCAGCATCTGCAAAAATTAAAAAATATGTATATCAGGACAGTATAGGAAACACAATTGAGGAGCTTGTAAGTCAGATTTAAGACAGAATTTTTCGGATTCTCTTAACAAATATATTATCTTAATGGCAATTAGGAATTTAAAGATCTTCCTTTCAAATCATCAATGTGTCATAAAACTGTTTGATGTATTAAAAAAAAGACATTACTTCAGTTGATTGGATCAAAGGTCAATTATGTAGTTTTTTGTGTGTTACTAAAATACTTTAATATTAATTTGAAATATCCTAAAAAAAAAAATAAGCGGGAAAACTAAGTTTCACTCGGAAGAAATTAGAAAAAAATGGTCTAACATTTGCCTGATGATTGAAGAAAAACATCATGGGGAAAAATGGAATTAATTCATGAACATTTTTTTGCGATTATTTTTTACAATTGTCGATGTGAATTATATTAACAAGAGTACATCGATCGATTTTGGCGATGAAGCACCATGAACCTTTGTTTATCGGTAGTACACAGAATTCAGTCGGGGCCATACTTCGCTCACTGACAATTTTCGAGAAGGGCGTCCAAAATCTATTGTTCTGCCACAAAAAATTGATGCTGTACGCGAACTGATAATGCTTGATCGTCATGTGACACACCGTGAGATTGAGGCATCTCGGGGCATTACTTCCACCAGCCTACATACTATTTTATATGAACACATAGTTGTGAAAAATATTTGTTTACGTTGGATTTCACATAATTTCACAATTGCTCAAAAAAAGGCTCGTGTCGATTGGTTCAAGGAAACGCTCAAAAAAATACAATCTCGGTGCTTCAAATGACGTATATAAAAACATATTGGTGTGGAATGGGACTAGTTTATAAGAGCATGTAAGCGGAGCTATATACAGTTGCTAAATAAAGTTAGTACACAGCCTTTAATTCCTCAAAATTCATGCGAATATTCAAATATGTATTTGAATAATAATCGGTTATATTAGTACATTATGATCAGTTTTTTTTCTGAAACTACAACATGCGCTCAAAAATAACGGAATATTTTTATCCCATTAAACGATATCGCTCTGCTTTCGAATTTTGCTTGGTTTGCATGTCACAAAAGTTAGTACACAGCGTTCATTCGTTAAGTTTATTTAGCTTTCTTTAAATAAAAATTAGAACGGATTGCTAAATTCTTTGCGTAAAATCAAATGTAACATTGAACTCGTTTATGAAATATAAAGTGTCGGGATCTGTTGACAACAAAAACCGATCTGTAGCTCGTTCCTGTAACTCATACCGATCGTAGTTTCCGATTCATATTATCGATTTGAAGTCACTCTGACGTCACTCTCATCTGCAATGTCTCTGTACGAATCTGAATCAACTTCTGTTCAATTCGTTCGATTCATAATCGATAATCTGTCACATATTCCGATTTCACTTCAATGGAACCTTTTTAAAGAAGTGGTTCTGTACAAAAAGTGAATCGATAAAAATATGTCACTTTTCTCACTGGCTTTGCGGCAAGTGAGAATACTACCGATTTATCTAATGTCAATAATGTTGTGTATTAATAAGTTATAAGTACTCGAAATATACTTTAAAAATGGTTACTTTCATTTAAGTTGAATTTTTTACTGATTGAAATATTTTGTTGTCAATATAAAACGTTTTAATTTTCAAGGTAATGTTAAAAATTTTAGCAAAACAATATATGCTACAGCAATGAAAAAGTTCCCAGTTGCAAATATTTGATATGCTTTCGTTGCACATCACTAAGCGTAAAATTGTTTAAATTTATAATTGTTGATTATTTCCGGCAACATTTCGACGACTACATTAAGCCACATAAGTTTTTATAACAAAAGACATCAACACTCAGAAGGTACGCTAAAATGATATGGTATATATATGTATTTATAACTAATAAAATTTATTTATTTTTTATTCTCTTATTTGTTTATAATTCTATTTTATTCTAACTCTCTTCACTGTTCACTAAATCACTTTTGATTACCTATCTATCTATATCTATCTATATATATAAAAAAGGATCTTATGTTTGTAACTATGCAATAGACTCCTAAACTATTCATCCGATTAGCATGAAAATTTGTGTATATAAGTTTTTTAGTACGGTGCGTGTTTGTGGGCTATCAATTTTGATCCACCTTCAACACCAGAGGGCGCTGTAGTACAAATTTTTTACAAAACCACCTAAAACTCCCAAACCGCTCATGCGATTAGAATTAAAAATTGGTATACAGTAGTTTTCAGGTACGATGAGTTTTTTGACAGTATCTTCTGTGAACCACCTTGGACACCAGATGGTGCTGTAGTACAAATTTTTTACAAAATCGCATATTTTTAGTTGTTTTCTTAGGTTACATATGCAAATATTTACAAAATATTAAATATTTCTTAAATTTAGCAAAAATAAAAAAATGTCCGTTATTTTGACATCAAAAACATGAACATATCTTGAAAACTATGAAAAATTTTACTACAACGATATATTTAATGCAACATCGTTGCTCAAAAATGAGAAAAAAACAATCAGAAATTTAATTTTGTGATTTTCGATTCAAATATCTCCGCTGCTTTTTTATACATTTTGTTAAATTTTTTTTTTTGTCTTAAAGCTTTATCAAAGTACTATGAAAACCTTATTGCAAAAATACCGTTAGTTGAGTATATATATTTTAAATATTTTTTTTCAAAAAAGGCGTAAAATTTTGGAGTTTTCCTCAAAAAAAGGCTCCAAATTTGTTTTTGTTGTAAAAATACTTTAAATTCAAATTCGCAAATTTTCAACTCCATTTAAAAGCTATAACATTTATAAGCAAAAATTATTTCAATTTTACGCAAAAATTAAAAACCATTTTTGTGATTCAAAAAGTAAGGCCCATACCCCTTGATTTTTTTCGAACAAAATATTTTTTTCCAATATTGTGTTTTTATATTTTTGAAAAAATATACAAGCTAATTTATTTTTTAGAAAAAATTATCTTAGTATCTCTTACCAATCAAAAGTTATAGCCAATAATCTTTATCCAAAATATAAATACAAAAAGCAAAACGCTGTCTGTGTGATGGCTGGAAACTTCAAAATTACTGAGCCGATAGAGCTGAAATTTTGACAGTACATTTTTTTCAAGTACGAGATTGTTGAAATTTCTGTCACACCCCCCTTTTACTGCCCACAAATCAATAAAAATGCTATATTTGCTACGGTTTTCGTCGATTTGGCTACATTTTAGTAATTTAGTTTGTATGCTCACTGTCGGCAACTGTACTAAAACTGGGTAATGTCCATCTACTAGAAAACTGGGATGGGCATTATATAAGGGGGTGTGGCTCTGCCCATACAAATTGTATTATCGAATAGCTTTGAAAGTAAAAGTAGCTGTACTTACATACAAACTCAAAATGGAGTTGGGAAACTGGGAAACTGCAACGGTCAGTGGAAAATGACTGGTGTCAAACTATGAGTTTAAGAAAAGTTTTGAATACACCTATTATGTTCCCATATAGTTGCAGGGTGCAGCAACGCGCGCCGGGAAAAAGCTAGTTTATTATAAAATTATAGCTCACATAAAATAAAATAAATACACTTAAACAGGTTCTTGTCATTTAACTCAATTTCGCAACGTTTCTTCTCGATTTGTGTTATTTTTCATCGCGGTCCGAATTTTTACCGATTTCAACGTACAGAAACATTAGTTGTCCCGAAATCGGTAACTAGAGATCGGGAGTGCATGACGTCACACAAATCGGTAACTTGTCGATTTTGTTACAGGAAGGAGCTAGTACTATTGATACTGTTGTGTTCCAATATTGGTTGATATCAATGCAGTTTTTGAAATTTTGGCAGAAGCCGAAGCCGAATGTTCGGCCAAGTGGAAGTATTGGGCCGAATACCGAAGCCGAATTTTAATAAAATTTTTTTCAAGTACAAAAAATTATAAAATTTAGTACTGGCTTTCGTTATTTCAGAAAAAAACGTCAAATATTAAGTTCGAGTTAAACGCATTAGTTTTTCTGCCTGATTTCTGTTGCATTTCTGCAGCTGTACCGACTAGACATAAAATTGATTAAATTTCTTTCATGTCATTTTGCTGAATTATAATATTTCTGTAATTGATTAAGTAACGTCTGGATGACAGAAGATACTTAAATCGATTTTCGATCTATTCGAGAAAAGCTACAGAAAATCAATACTGACTGAAATCTCGCAGAAAATTTCTAGTGTAACTCTGATTTTTTTTTTATATCATTTATGATCAGATATGGGCAGAGAGCGTTCTGGGAGCGCTGAGAGCAAGAATTGAGAGCAAAGGCTTATGTAGCAACACAAAACGCAACAACAAATCAAAGACAAAAGACAAACACAGAAACAACACAAAAGCTTTACATGTAGTGGTGCCCATACCCGTTTATGATCAATCGAAATCAAATGAGACGGTCGTTCAAACGTGGTTGCAAAATTGCTCATTTGAGAAGCCATCTTAAAATGAGCTTACCTTGTAATTGTATCATGGGTCGGACTCACTGCATTTATCATTTGATGTAGGTAAGCCAAAAATTATTAATTTTTTGATAAGTGGTACCGTTTAGCCAATATAAGCATTTAAAGTTGAAAAAAATTTGAGCCATTTCTAGACCGATTTTTATAATTTCTTTTTTTATATTTTACTTAACATTTTGTCAAAAATAGCATTGCAGTAAAACAATAGACTTTCAATAAATATTTTAAATATTTAATGCTTATCAGCAACTTAAATATATCTGATGAATTACGAGGGGTACTATTTATATTTCGGGAACTGGCAACACTAATGTCAATAGCTAAAATCTGGCATCACCATAATAAAGTTTGACATTTGTTAGCATAAATGTACTCACAAAGTTTTGATGTACAAGTGGTACTTGTTTTGTTTACAGTGAGTTAAGAAAATCAATTTGTTCAAAAAATGGAAATTTCAAGACAGGGTTTTCGTTGGATTATTTTTCACAACTTTCGACGTGGATTATCTCAGCAAGGATGTGTCGATGAACTCAGTTCTTTGTATGACAGTAAAGTATCATCAAAAATCACTGGTATAGTGAGTTCAATCGTGATCGTAGTTCAGTCGCCGACGAATTCCGTGAAGGTCGTCCAAAATTGGTTGTTGTGCCACAAAACATCGATGAAGTACGTGAAATAATAATGGAAGACCGTCATGTGACATATCGTGAGATAGAGGCGTCCTTGCACATTAGTTCCACTTCAATACATTCGATTTTGCATGAACACTTATCTATAAAAAAATTTGCTCTCGTTGGATACCCCCATAATTTATCAATCGCTCAAAAAAAGTCTCGCGTCGATTGGTGTAAGGAAATGATTAAAAAGTTCAATCGTGGTGTTCTAAAGACGTGTATAAAATCGTGACAGGTGACGAATTATGGATATATGCGTATGAGCCGGAAACAAAACAGCAATCGACCGTGTGAGTATTCCAAGGCGAGGCAAATCCAACCAAAGTTGTTCGCGCACGAAGCACTGCGAGGCAAACGGTCGCCTGTTTCTTCCACCGATTGGGTCATGTGGCCACTGTTCCACTTGAGCAACGTAGGACGATCAATTCTATATGGTATACGACAATTTGTTTGCTGGAAGTCTTCGGAGAAATTCGCAAAACCAACCGCCAAAGGCGAATCATTCTCCACCATGACAATGAGAGTTCTCACACATCTCGTCAAACATGTGCATTTTTGAGCAGTCAAAACGTCGAATTGATGACTCATCCTCCATAAATTCCGGATTTTGGCACCTAATGTCTTCTTCTTGTTCCCGAATATCAAAGGTAAACTGCGTGGTCAACGATTTACGAGCGCCGCAGAATCAGTTGAAGCGTTTAAAAAGCATGTTTTGGAGGTGTCTCAAGAGGAATGGAAAAACTGCTATGCCAAATGGTTTGAACTAATGCAAAAGTGTTTTGATCATCAAGGGGAATATTTTGAAAAACAATAAAGCCATTTTCATTTAAAAATGTTTGTTATTATTTGCTTTTGCCGAAATATAAATAGTACCCCTCGTATATAGTATATTGATATATTTTCACATATCGTCGTTCGTAAATTATTGTGTTCTATATCACAAAATTGAAAAAATTGAGATAAGACTGGTATATAGGCAAATTTTTCGAGATCTATCGATCTGTGTCATCAGTTTGCTTTTATCTTTTATAGTTTTCGAAATATGAGACATCGACTTTGTGCTATACAACACTGTTGTGACAGGCTTCGTAACCTATTGTGTTCTATATGCAAAAAATCGTGCATATAGAACAAAAACGAAGCAAAAATACTAAGTAAAAAAAATATTTTTTTATTTTGTTCTATATGCAAGTCTAAATAAAGTTATTAAAGTTATTATTTGGAGGTCTTTGTATTTTGCTTTTTTTTTTGTTTATTTTTCTGGTTTTTTCTTAGCTTCACATTGCACTTGGCAAATGAAATGAAACAAAAAAGAAAAAATCCCACTTTAGATTGCAGTTGGTAAATAAAATGAAACAAAAAAGAAAAGAAAATACCCATCATAAATAACATAAGGTTAGAAGTTAAATTTTACAACAACGTTTAAAAAAAGCTTCATACTAAGAATAAGAATGGATAAGCAATAGATAAGAAGATATCATTGGAGAAAGTAAATGATGTGAAAAGTTTATACAACTTTTTATCACTTGATGCAGTGGCATACTACAATAGGGGTATTCACGGGTTGATGCGAATTGCAAGAATGCGAAAATGCAACATATTTTTCGCACTAACGCGTGAACATCAATATTGTAACTTTACTCATTTGAATCAACGTAAAAACTTAGCCTTTTTAAAGTTTTACCCAGATGGTAACTATGCTTGAAAACACCCACAAGCACCACAAGTACAATTTTTTGCCTTCGTCTTTTTAATAAACTTGCTTCAATAAAAAAATCTCCGTAAATCAAGCATGAACTTCGTGGAATCGAAGTCAAAAGAATTTGGTTAATTTTTTACTTGATTTTGTAGTCGAAACTTACCTTTTAAGAAATTAACAGGTATTGATTTAAGTGGACTCATAAGCACATATGTATAAGATTAAGTTTAAAATTAAGTTAATATTATTATATATGAAATAAAGTTTTTATTGAGTGAAATCACATTGCTTTTCATTTCTCCAATACATATTACATTTTGTTCTATATGCTATAAAACAAGAATAGTTTCGTAAATAAGTGCATATAGAACAAATTATTTTTTTTTAAACGCATCTTACTCAAAAAAACGCTTCCAAAGATGAAAATTTTTTTTGACAGAAAAAACCACAATCTCTTGAACTTTCATTGGTAAGAAAATCGCGGCAGATTTTTCGGTTCAGTTTTTCAATAAACTTTAAACTTGATTTACCAAAAAAACATTTTTGTCATATAGAACACAATAATTTGCGAACGACGATATATTAGTATGTCTTGTGGAAAGACTATTGCCCATATAGTAATGTATTTGAAATACCTACAAAAAAAAAAAATCAAAAACACCATAGAATTAAGAAATTAATGTTAAGTACTAAACTATTTGTATTCATGTAAAAAAAGATTGTAAAATGAAATATATTTGCAAAAAGTGTTTCAATTATATTTATATACTCGTAAATCAAATCAAAAGAAAAACGATAAAACACTGGCTAATTGGAAAAAGAAAAAACTAGTTTGGATTTTTTAACCGACTTCTCAAGTTCTTTGGTTTGTCCGCTTTTTTTTTTTTTTTTGTTTTTTTTTTTTTTTAATGTATGTACATCGATAACTATTATTTGAATTAAAATAATTTTTCTGTACGGCCGCCACCTCCGGTTCTC